>JAINUW010000493.1:0-600000 GCA_020205615.1 Panax quinquefolius
AATATTAATCAATCCAGTCGTATTAAAATTCTCAACAACATGATCATCTTTGCTCTGGGCCAAAGATATTCTTGAAATCATTCATCTTTTTTCTGAGGCGAATATTCAATAATATCATCATTTAAGGTGGGGATGATGAAAAATATTTTACACAAAAAAAGCGAATCCGATTGAAACAAAATGGCGAGATTAAGATTAAGTTAGTACTTTGGTTTTATCCATGTCAAAAATACCTCCCAAAAATAATCATGGTGAATTGTGAAATTCAAGAATGATCAAAACATAGATCTGATCAATTGAAGTATCGAATAGATATTTTAGACCGAAAAGAAATTTTATTTTTTTGATTGAATAGTGTATCATAGTGCACGTATCGTGAATGTCAAATATCGTGAATAGTAACTCCGACACCAAAGATAGAAATTCCACAAAAAAATCTTCTCCTTCGTAGATAGTACTACGTGAATAGTAACTGCGTGAATAGTAACTCAGCGAATAGTAAGCTGTGAATAATAACTCATGAATAATGTATTGAATAGAATCATGAATAACTTACGACGTGAAAAAAGTTCAAATTTGATAAAACTTGGATCGACATATTTGATATAATGATATTGAAGAAATAATATCATTTGAAAAAAATAATATCCACTTACCTCGAAGATCGGTACTTCTAAGCTGAAACAGGATATAAGGTATGACTTGAACTTGCACGTATAGCAATACTCAAGTATACTCAAAATACTCCACAAGAATCGTACCGATAATATAGAGAAAACTTGATTTACAATTGTGATTTCGATTCTAACTTTCAGCACCTTATTTATAGGAAATTACTTAGAACACCCATGAGAAAAATTTAATATATTAATAATATAATTATACAAATTTTCATCACTTTTTAACAATCTAGATTAGCCATCTAACACATGCCATTAGAAGAAAAAAAATGAAAAAACGATTTTCATAATTAAAAATATTTTAAACTTCCAAAATTAATTATTTGAACTTGGAACAATAATTCATAATAAATAGCCTTTCATCAGAAAATTCGAATCTCGCGAGTTTTATAGGAAATTCAATTCTCTACAACTTTGCAGAAGAAAAGTTTTTCCAAATTCCAAATAAAATGACCGAAATCCTGAAGCGAGGGTGATTTTACAGTAGTATAATCAAATTTGGGTTGATAAATAGGGGTCCCGCAGGCATATTTAACATGTTTTAAACATTTTATTGCCACAAAATACTCTTCCTCCTCGTATACTCATATATCCCACATTACATTGTAGTAAAATATCACCAGTTAATATATTATTAAAATAATATATTTAAATGAGATTATTTATCGGGAAAAGATAAAATATTAATTTTCAACAATTGTCATTTTAAAATTTTCTCCATCTATATCCCACATAAAATCAATATTTTCCTCATCATATAAATCAATAATTAATTATTCACAAATAATATTACGAATCCTGATATTGTTACGGGCGGTTCACGGGAAAGAGGCTTTCAGTAAATTTCTTCTTCTTGGTAGCATGATTAGGTGACCAAACCTCTCCTTGAGCGAACTTTCTAGACATTACCCCAATAATGTTATCTAATAATATTATTAGGATAATATCGAATTATTGCTTGATAATGAAAGAATCATGTGCAATGATTATTGAAGCAACGGCAATATAAAATATCAATGAAACAATTATTAACTCAATAAAATCTTGAGCAGGTAATTCACGTAACCATTATTGAGTAGTGTCTTCTTCGTAAGAATCAATAATTGGTGCAATCACCAGTAATAATACTCTTTATTGACCAATAGCGTACTAGTGTGTTTTTAACCACGGGTATTCCAGCGGTATTAATGGTAACAACTTCATAGATTATTTAAAAACAACTTATATTTATGCGTTTCTTCATCCAATCACTTTCGTTATGGGGCCCCACACATGGTACTGCGTAGTGATACGAATATTCCTGACGATGCATGCAGATATTCCACGACCCAACCAATATTCAAGCGATAATGAATGTTTATAACCACTTAACTTATTTTGAAATATTTGCATATTTAACCATAGCTATCCACATTAATCAAATCAGTATACTATTTCAAAATAATAAATGAGAAATTCCTTTTTATTTAAAAAATTTGGGTCTTCTGACCTCCCTCCTTATGAAATTTGCGATCCTCGAAAGTGGTGTCGTCGTTACACAATTATTTGAAAAGGTGAGGATACAAACGCTTTCATTTACGTTTCAATTCCGGTCATTTCTACCATAAGCATGATTCCTCATAAAACTTTAACTTTGTGGGTATAACCTTTCTTGTAGGAGCGTATGCTCCTTCTATCCAAGATCTTGTGAGGTACCTCCGCCATCGTTAGAGTCTTGGCTATCTCGTCCAGGTTCTAACTCAATAGCCGTGGTTCGGAAGGTCTTTCACATATTCTGATCTGAGATGTATGAAACATTATGAACACGAGGCGTACTCAAGATGTAGCAATCTATAGGCTACATTTCCTACTCGATTCCCGAAAATTTGAAATGGGCCCGATAAATAAATGGATTGAGCTTTCCTCTCTTATAAAATCTTGTAACTCCTTCCATGGAAGCGACTTCATGATGATCATGATCCCTACGTTGAAATTCCCGTCATTCCGATGAAGATCAGCATAACTCTTTTGTCGATCTTGTACCCGTTTGTATCGTTGTCGAATCATTTGGATCTTTTAGGGTAGTCGTCACATGCGTTCTTCGGGTCCCGGTACAATGTTGCTTCACCCACCTCATCCCGACGTATTGGAGAGACATTTTTTGTCCGTATAATGCTTGAATGGAATACCATGCTATATTTGTTTAATAACTATTGTTGTGTAAAGAATTCCACCGATGGCGAAGTACTTATCCCGACTTCCTTTGAAATCTAGGATACGAGTTTTAATATATCTTGAAGAGTTTGAGTAGTCGCTTTTACGATTGCCCATCGGGTTTGAGGATGGTAGCTGCCAGCCAGATCGTAAATTCGTTACTTACGTAGCTTGGCTACAACTTGAAATATCATGAAGTGAATCTTGGGTCGATCTAAAACTATATGGATCTTTGGTATGCCATGCAATCTCACTGATCTCATTTACGTACACGTACGAGAAAAGGCGTTCAAGGGAATGAAGTCTCATTATCAGTGAAAATGAAGTAGACTTGGGTTAATCTATCAATGGCAACCCCAAATATCTATGCCTTGAAACCTTGGGAAGATTAGTAATGAAATTCGTAGTAAATATGTTCCCACTTCCATTTCCAAAATCTCCGAGTGGTTGCAATGGACCCTTTGGCCTTGATGCTCACGCTCACCACGTTGTTGAGAGTTAAACATCTCGAGATAAACTGCGATCTCTCTCTCTTGTATTGTTCCACCAAAATGTATGTTGAAGATCAAGATACATTTTTAGTACTCCCGAGATGGATTGCAAACAGGCGTGTTGTGTGCCTCCATAAATGAATCTTGTCTTCAAATCAAATCGTTAGGAATGCAAAGTCTAGAGTGGACTAAAGTATTCCTTCTTCATCGATTCTGCTTAGGAATAGCTCCTTCTTGTACTTCTTCTTGTCATACGCATCGACTCAGGGTCGGTGGCTTGAGTAACCTTAACTTTCTATTAAAAGTTGGCTCTGTCGTATCATGACCTCATCGCTTTTCGTTCCGCATATGATCTTCTACTCGCCCAGCGTCCAGGCTACCCGTTAAGCTTTTCGAGGATGGCATGGTGGTGAACCTTGTATGTGAAATGAGTCTCCTCTTGAGTTCTTGAAGCTCTTCCGCATTCCTTGCTCGTCTATTCGAATTTTGTATCTCTCTTTCGAGGTCAACTGCGTTAATGGAATAGCGATTGAGAATAATCCTTCAACGAATCTCAGATAATAACAGCCCTAAGCCTAAGCTACGTATTTCGATTCTGCTGACTTAAGTTGCTCTCCGCATTATGACTCATATCCCAATCTTGGATATGCGTCACAATGACACCTATCGGGTTCTTGTATACGCGAATATGGCGTCCCCTGGAAGTAAAGCGGCTTGGTGAATTCCTGAAAGTCACCAGAATAAAGGCTCAGTGCAATTCTATAGTTGAATTTTAACTCACGAAGTTCAATAGGAGCCATTCGATATGAGATTTTAGAAATGAGTTTTGTCTGCGGGTTGAGTTGTTAAAATTTGTATAGGAGAACTTTGGGAGTAAGCGAAGATTCTTGAAATCGTCGGGAAAATCAATAGCAACGGGGAATATTATTCAAATCAGCGTTATCTTTATTCAAATCCATAACATGGACTAAGAAAATTTGACATCGTAATAAAGCGGAATGACTTCATGGCGTGTAAGAAAATGTTTTGACTACAATTGGTTTGATTGTGAATTAGAGATAACGAGGTTGCTTGGGAATGTGAAAACTATGACCTTACGAAATAATCAATTTGGCTGTGATGAGTAGTTAACCTTAAATCGTCAAAAAGCAAATATCTCTATAGAAATAAGGTTGACGAGTAATGTGATGGTGCCAACTGATCAAGCGAAGATTTTTAAACTGGTGGATTATTAAGTTTCTCTAACAGATCTCCGCAGATAGGTCGAAGTTTAATTTCTTACGGTCGTCAGTTTGAGCGTTGAAACTTGAGTAAGAGATAAAAGAATGGGTAGGAACAAGTATCTATTAAGGTATATACTTAGCATGAGAATTTTATAATTAACAACTTGAAGTCTTTAACTTCGTTGGAGTTCTCGCATTATGACGAAATTAAACCAAGCAGCTCTTCCAATGTCGTTGAGCTTTGAGCTTTCAGGACGTCTTTTTGGTCATAGTCCCTGGCGAACTGAGTTTGCGATGTCATTGATCTCGGCTGATATGTCCCTGCTTTTCACAATTATAGCATACTGTAAGCTATTTGTAGGCAGGTTAGGGTGATATATCCCTCTTTTAGCATGTTGTAGCATATGGCCAAATTGGATGAGTCGTTCTCCTCCACTTAAAAACTAATTCTTGCTGCTTTGTCATTCTTCAATGTAGTCGAACATTGAATCTCTATTTTTAAAATCTCCTCTGTTCGCTTCTTACAATACTACATGGCCATGATTACCACTTGGGTAGTTCTGCCTTCATCTAATATTCTGATAACTGCATTACAGTTATCGTTAATACGATATTTGCTTTATCTTGAATGCGTGATCTACGGTTATGGTCCACTCGGTTGAGCGATACTCGTTATCTGCATCTCTAACAATGAGCCACTGTTGTGACCTGTCTGAATAGAGAAAAGTTGCAGAAATGAGAATCTTGGCGTATGTCGGGTTTCTAAACCTCTCGAGAAACATCAAAACGTCATCGTTCCTCATTCTCCGCTGACGAAGGTTAATTTTGGATAACTCCATGAGCTTGCTTATAAATCTTGGAGACGCATGCGTATTTATTACTTTCAGCAATGCAACTCCACTTCCTTCGTACTAGCCGAATACTTCCGGAATCACTTGTCGACAGGCTATTATTTGACACCTGACGTCTCCCTTGACATCTTAGTCTTGGTGGATGGAGTCACGCTATGAATTCCTGATGTCCCCTTTCCTGCATACGGAACAATAAGGTGGCGAATGGAACTTCATTCTCCATGCATCGAAGACATAGAATATCTTGGTAATTTGTTTTGACCAACGTCTCACTTGTCGGATCCAAACTTTCCCGAATTACAGTGGTCTGACTCTGACTGCCTTGCATTTGTGATTTTTAGTAATTCTTATCATTTCTCTCGTATTTTGAACACGGGTACCTCCTGCGTCTGATTTTCGCTGAGCTGGCGCCCCTGGCTATCCCTCGTTCATCATCTGCTAGGTGGTGTTGTTCTGACGAACAGGGCAGCTTGCTGACGTACGATTACTCCTCGTTGGTGAAGTACGAAGCATCTCCACGGTCTCATTTATCCTTTGTTAATATTCTCGATAAACATTCTGAATACATGGCCAAAATAAGTTAATTAAAGAAATCGATATATACATAATGTCCTATACTCTTTGACTGACTATGAAATAAACTTAGTTAGAACTGCCTTTGGCGGAAGGATTGCACAAATCTGCTCCGCTTCTGGATTACATTCACGAATCTCGCGTAGATCATATCCTAGCTCACGATGCTAAGTATGACGTCCCAAGTAGGTATACAACACCATTCGTTAGTACTTGAATACGTGGTACAAAAGGCAAACTACACCCGATGTCCACAAATGTAAATGAAATCGACCAATATATCTTAATGAGTTTAAATATAATATTGTCTTCTACAGGCAGTATATCACGCTCAAATAAATCCCCATCATAATTATTGATTCATTTATTTCAAAAATGGTGAGAACTACTTAAACGACTCTCTGCAGAACCTTCATTCCTTTTAGGCTGTGCACCATTCACGTCCTACGCTCCACAAGAGAAAATGGAACAACGAGGAAAAGAATTTTGAGCTATTGCGATAAAAAGAATATTATGACTAAAAGATAATATCTGACAAATTATCGTTTAGTCTTGAGCGGGGAAAATACGATGAATACTGATAGGCAACAAGTTTGAGATCGATATTACTTGTTGAAATAATTAAGCCAGAAGAAATTCGTGAGGATGGAATCTACATATAATCTATAGATTTAATGATTACCTCATCAATATTTTATCCTGTAACATCGATGATATCGTATAAATCGAATATTCATCTTTTACTTTCTGATGCGAATATTCGTCGATCGATCATATTCGTCTCCACTACTGTTCATCTCCTTTGCACTTAAAGAGCGAAGATATTCATCGATAAATTATTATTAGGCTTCGACACACGTATTAATACTTTCTGACCTACGGGCGAATGGCAATCATTCATCTTTGCACTCACAGTAAAAGATGTTCAATAATATCATCATTTAAAGGAAGGATGATAGAAAATGACACTTAAAGAAACAGTCCGATTGAAACAAAATTAAAGGATTGAGTTAAGGATGCGTGCTTGGTTTATCGCGTCAAAAATACCTCAAAAATAATCATAGTGGTGTAAAATTGAGAATGATCGAAAGCATGGAATCTGATCGGAGTTAGTATCCGAATAGATATTTTGAACAGACGAAGAAATTTTATTTTGGAAATTGAATAGTGCACGTGTCATTAAGAATCAATGCATTATCGTGAATATACTTTCAGAGCACGAAGATGAAATTACAAAAAAAACGTCTTCCTGACTTAAGCAGATAGTGAACAATGTGAATAGCCAACTTTCGTGAATAGTAACTCCTTGAATAGTAACTTTCGTGAATAGTAACTCATGAATAATGCTTTCGTGAATACTTAACCGAATAATAGCAAACATGAAAAGTTCAAATTTGATAAAGACTTGAGATCGATATTTGACATAATGATATTGAAGAAATAATATCATTCTGAGAGAAAATATCCATCACCTCGAAGATTCGTACTTGCATTGGTAAATGCAGGATATAGGCTGACGTAACCTTACTTTTAGTATGTAATACTCAAAAGTATACTCCCAAGAATCTCACAAGTCATATCGAGAGATAATATAGAGAAAACTTGATTCTGAGGTGTGATTTTCGATTCTATTTCGGCACCTGTTGCCTATATCTTGCTTGAACATACATGAGAAAATTTAATATAATATTAATAATATTCCACATTCTTTGTCGCATCAAACAATCGAATCTCGGCCCATTTCCCATCACATGTTAATGATTTCAAAAATGAAAAAAAATTTTAATCAAAATAATTATAAAAACTAAAAATTAATTATTTGAACTTGAGCTTCGATAATTAAGCAATAAATAGTTCTTTCATTGAAGAATTCGAATCTACTTGAGTTTTATAGGAAATTCAATTCTCTACAATTTTGGAAGAAAATTTTCCAAATTAAAATAGAAATTATTTGAAAATCCCTTTGGCAGGTGATTTTTACAATTTATAATCAAATTTGGGTTGATAATTGTGTCACCCAACCTTGAAACATATGTTAAACATTATTATCTTGTAAAAAATGTCTTTCTTATATCATACTCATATATCCCACATTCATTGTAATAAAAATATCCACGAATTAATATATTATTAAAATAATATATTTAAATGAGATTATTTATCGGAAAAAGATAAAATATTAATTTTATTAATTTAATCAATTTAAAAATTTTCTCCAGTCTATCCATAAAATCAATATTTTCCTCATCCTTATAAATCAATATTAATTAATTCACTGATAATATTCTGAATCAAATATTATGGCCAGGCGGTTCAAGGAAGAGGGAACTTTCAGTAAAATTTCTTAACTTTTGGCGTATGATTAGAGCGATAAACCTCTCAACTTAAATGAACTTTCTAGAACATTTGCCAATAATGTTTCTAATAATATTATTAGGATAATATAATTACTTAGCCGATAATGAAAGATCATGTTATGTGTGATTATTGAAACAAACATGACAATATAAAATATCGGCCTTGTGATTATTAACTTCAATAAAATCTTTTAGCGATGATTACAGTAACCATTCATTATTGGTAAGTGCCTTCTTCTACGTAAGAATCAATAATTGGTGCGATACCGTGTCTTCTTTATTCTGACAAACGCTATTGAGTGTGTTTTTTAACGCGGGGTATTCCAGCGGTAATACTTGTTAACAACTCTACGATTGTGTTAAAAACAACTTATATTTGTCGTTTTCTTCAATCAATCACTTTCGCAGATTATGTAGGGCCACATTGGGCTGCTTGGCAGGTAAATGCGAATATTCACAAAAGCGGTCTGAATATTCCACGACCGAATGAATATTCCCAAACGATAATAGATGTTTAATAACCCTTTGCTTATTTAGATATTTGCATGTTAACCACTGCTTATCACATTAAATCAATCGACCACTACTATTTCAAAATAATAAATAAAAGGAAATTCCTTTTATTTAAAAATTCAGAGGTCTTCATATCTACTCAGATTTCTAAAATGAGACTACATGATATTATAAAAAAGAATTTGATTATGTGAAAATTCTAACCATCTATTTATGAATAAATGGATATTATTTAAAAATTTAATCGACGCATAGAAAAATGTAGAACCTTATAATTAAAAAAAATTTTATTTACTACGTCCTTTCGAAAATTTACAATAAAGACAAGAACTTTAAATAAAATATAATATTTCCTTTATAGATCAAATGAAATAAGAACTTATAATAACTAATTTACCTCTTAAGTATAAAATCAGAATATTTCATAATGATTTAAAAAGACCAAAATTTTTTAAATAAAAGGAATTTCCTTTATTTATTATTTTGAAATATTAAGGGTTGATTTGATTAATGTGGATAGATTAAGGTTAAATATATATTTCAAAATAAGCATGGTTATAAAATATTCATTATAGATCTTGGGAATATTGGTGATGGAATATTAAATGCTGTGAGAATATTAAATGCGCAATGATATATGTGAGCGATTGGATGAAGAAGCGACAAATATAAGTTGTTTATAAATAACTTGGTAATAGTTATTAATCATTGGAATGCGTTGGTTAAACCACATTAGCGTTGTTGAGCGATGCTTTTCGTATTGCACCAATTATTGATTCTTACGTAATAAAGGCTTTTCGATTAGTTCGGTAATTAATTCACATTAGATTTATTAGAGTTAATAATTCTATTGATATTTTTATATTCTGTTATTTCGATAATTGTCGTTTACATTATTATTCATTATCGAATGATAATTCATTATCTAAATAATATTATTAGATAACATTATTGGCGATGTCTGAAAGTTACATGGGAGGTTTGGTCACGCTAATTGCGCGCCGAAGAAATTCTTATGGAAGCCCCTGCTCACCACGATATTGTGAATATATATTTGTGAATATTATTATTGGTTATATATGAATAAATATTGATTTTTTATGATATAGATGGAAAATTTTTAAAATGACGAAAAATTATCTTTTATCTTTTTAAATAATAATATTTAATAATATAGAGAAACGTATATATTTTTGAAATTGAGTATCAAATTTTATTTGATAATTAAATATTTATGTTAAACATGTTTGACATTTATTAAAATTGTGTATATGTAATTCATGATTGGAAATTTAGAATGAAAAACTATTTATAGATGAATTATTACAAATAATTTTTGGAAGAAAATATTAAAATTAGAAAAGCGTTTTTATATTTTCTAGAAAATGTTTATTAAATCGAATTCAAAGCTGAAAATAATATATATTTATTATTATTAAAATTATTAATAAACTTATATTAATCACAAAATAATTGACTGTGAGTTTAAATAAATAACAGTCTTATTAAAATGTTTTTTATAAATTTTTATTCATTCACGTAAATATAATATCTTTTTAGATGATGTAAATATTTCTTATATAAATTATTATTAAATTCTTTGAGTGAAGATTACATTTGGTTACAATGATTAATTTTAATGGTTTGGTGGCGAATTCGCATAATAGGTTGGTTAGGAATGTGAAAGCTATGACCTTACGAAAAAAATCAATTTTAGCATGATGAGTAGTTAGCGAATCGATCCCTAAAATCGCACATGGTCTGGTATTTTGAAGAGATAAGATCGGCAATTAATGTAATGGTATGGATTTGAATCGAAGCAAGACTTATAAACCTTTGGATGTAATGAAGTTTCTCTAGCGGAGTTCAACGAGAGATAAGTGAAGTTTAATTTCTTGGTCAAATTTAAACATTGAGCCTTGAGTAGAGAGAAATAAAAGAGTGGGTAGAGCGGTATCGAATAATATATAAACTTAAGCTAGGTTTATGATTAGCTTACCCATGATAACCGTTTGGGTTCCTCCTTTGGTTGGGGAAGTCATGACAAGCTGCTCTCCTTGAGACTACGAGTCTTTGACATGCAGAAGTGACATTTGGTGTCATCATTCTGGTTGGAATTGACTTTTATAGAAGGTATTACACCTCGGCGCTTACGTCGTACTCTGATTCGTGATCTGAATAATCAATCTTTGATCCATATCGAATTGAGGGTTGATCTCGCTCTGTCACGGGGTAATTCAAACTTCGGTGTTGGGTTCTCCCGATTGCTGTCGAAAAAGAAATACACATCGTCAAATTTTAACCTTTTTTGGATCGAGACGTCTTCTACTGAAATATCACCACGTCGTGTGGATTTTTACCCATCATCCACCATTCTCACTTTCGTTCGGGTTGTTTCTTCTTCGGCTAATCCTTGACATTTGAATTCTCAGATTCCGACTTGAATATCTTACTCTGCTTGAAAGTGCTTACGCTCAGAACATCACGTATCGGGTAATACTGATTTTGAATTATTTGCGACACTTTGCTCCCCTGTCGCTGCTTGGTTCTTAAACACATTCTTACAACTCGAATACGATCTTGCGGTTCTACATATTTGATCAAAATTCTTCCTAATAAATTCTCCTCGGGTTCCTTTTCTTCCTCACTCTCATTTGCTTACCTCTGCAGCGAGGCTCGGGTGCGACTGTTAATTCTTCCCTCACCGTGGATATCTCTAATTCCTTCATCGCGACATCACATTATCACGGTTGGTGATTAGAGGTGTCTCCATGGTCTCATTCACTCCATTGTTAACATTTTTAATTGCCATTCTCAAATCACACTTACAAAATAAGGGTTATTAAAGAAATTGACATACTTGCGTAATATCCGTATATTACGACCCGACCGTTTAAATAACAAAACAAACTTAGGTAGGTCATACTGGAGAAGGAATTACCGTCTCTCCTTCCTAATTCTGAGTCTCACATCTCGAACGGGGATCGTATCCCTAAGCTTTGATACTGATTGGCGCCCCCAAAATAGGTATACATCACCCGTTGACGGTTGCCAAATACATAGTACATGTCTGAATCTGAACTTAATTATCTGACATGAGTACGTGTGAGTTTTAATACAAATATTGTATTCTAGATAGTATTCAAACTCAAAATAAGTCCTCGATACATTTATTATCTTTATTTCCTAAAATAGTGAGGGACTACTAATCTTATTATCTGAACCGTCACTCCATTTCCAGAGCTAGTCTGGCTCGTTCTCGTTTCACGAAGAGAGAACAATGAAAAGCAAAAAGGGTGAGCTCAACTAGCCGAGTAAAATATTATGACTAAGATAATGCGAGAATAATTTATCGTTAACCTTGGCTTGATGTTAAGCCGATAAAATATAATAAACATCAAGTTTTATGATGCGGAACAATCAATCCATTAGAAGTCCAGTAGTAGCATAAAATCTACTATCTTTATGATTTAAAGGTTTTCATCACTTTCATCTTGAGACTCGACAATAAATAATCCACATCATCGAATCACCCTTTTCGACCCAGTGATTTTCTTTTGTATCACGTCTCACAAATTATCCATGCACTCTGAGGCCGAGGATATTCGTGTATTCATCGATAGTCGTGATCATGCTAGACAATTGTCCATCGATACTCTACGAACTTGATGAGGACTTTTACCACATCATTTATAACATTACGGTCGTGAATATCTTGAATAATCCACAATTAAATAATCATACCAAGTCCGTATTATGCACTCTGACCACATATGACTTTCAACGTAGTATAAACATGGGGATGATGTGATGATATAAGAATTGATAAAAGCAAGTTCAAGGATAAATTTTAAAAGATTTATAATTTAATTTATCGAAATCGATAACGTCAAATTGTTAACATGCAATCTTGCTTTGTGGAGTGAAATTGAGAATAATATTATATCAAAAATGATTTGGATGAAAAAGAAATCAATTTTGTCATGAATAATTACCCCGGGTGAATAGTAGCAGGAGTGAATAGTTCCACATGAATAGTAACTTTGGGAATAGTAACCCGTGAATAGTACTCCGACATGAAAAAGTTAAATCTTATCAAGAATGCTCGAGAATAATATTTCTATACAAAAATCTTTGGATGAAATACAAATGTCGAGAATATTCTACTAATTTTATGGAGTATAGAAGCGAAACTTTTAACAAAATGAGTATATAATTCAAAATGCGAAACAAAATAATATTCTTAAATACTCTGAGTATGGAAGAAAATATTATTTCATATGAATACTAAACAAAAATAATATCCCTTACCTTGAAAGAAAAGTATTCAAGCTGGTAGGCGGGGATATTCTTGAAGAAAACTTTCACTATTTTTTCTCGACTCAAAGATTTCTAAAACTCTAAGAAAATTCGCTCGATATTATAGAAGAAGAATTATCTGATTTCGATTGTGATTTCAATTCTAACTTAAACATCCTATTTATAAGAGAATGGAAAGGATACTATTTGAAAAAATTTAATCCACGAGACATACAAAGAACCTCTGGCAGGCGATGAATCCTTGATGAATTCTGAAAATTTTTATTTACTATACGACAACTATCTGATAAAATATTCTAATAAAATAAGAACTTTAAATAAAATATAATATATTCTATTTATAATCAAATAAAACAAAACTTTATATAATATATATATATATATAATTACCTCCTTAAATATCGTAAACTTAACCCCCCCTTTCCATTTTTTCTTACATATGGCCCCCATGTATTTAGCCACATATGACCCCACCTTTATAATATTAAATAATTTTCTACTAATTATTTTTGAAAAATGGAGTAAATGGAATTACATAAAATAAGAAAATTTACATAAAATACTTCATAAAAAATTCCTTGATATGTTTAACAATATTTATCATTAGTATTATAATTAACAATATTTAACAACGAATTCGTTCCGGGGAAGAGGGGCTTTCTAATTAAGATTTCTCCCTATTGGTAGCTTGTTGATTAGGTGACGAACCTCTCCTTGATAGAACTTCTAGACATACGTCGATATTATAAATAATAATATTAATAACTTTATCGTCTAAATTATTGATTTACTAATATATAAAATATAAACAATAATTGAATCAAATAACGTAATATACTATGCGACAATTCTTGTAGCAATAATTGAACAAAAGCTGGTGACTTCTCACGTAAGCATCGATAATCAATCTAGTATGCTTCTTATGCGACCACGCGTATTCTTGTACTTTTAACAGGAGTTTTAACGATTAGCGGTAAAAGCGTTCAGAGTTATTTTATAAAAGATATTTTGTCATTTTCTTATTAAAATGATAATTCCGTTATAGGTCCTTTAATGATTGTAATAAAATGTAATCGAATATTCCATGTTAAAATAAATATTCCACAAGCAATCGAATATAATATAACAACTTGCGTACTTTGTAAAATTTATAAATACTACTCTAACTTTAACATTATATCAAATTCACACAATAATACTTAAAAAATATTTTGAGAAAATTAATCTTTATTAATAAAATTTGGGGTCTTACCTACCCTACGCCCACCCTAACCCTATTTATGCTTCCTACCCCTGACCCCTACACTAAGGGTCTGACCCCTCTTTGTAGACCCCAACTTATTATTAATGAAATTTAATTTTATTTATTATTTTAGGTAAAGGGTTGAATTGATTAATGTGGATAGTTATGGGTAAAATCTGTAAATAAGAATAAGCAAGTGGTTATAAAATATTCATTATTGTCCGGGGAATATTACGTTTGGTGAAGTGGAATATTAAATCTTTATCGAGGGAATATTAAATGCAATGCCAGCGATCTTTTGTGGGCCCCATGCTTGGAAGCGATTGGATGAAGAAAATGAGCAAATATAAGTTGTTTATAAATAACTTGGCGTGGTTATTCTGAATTATCTTTGTTGGAATACCCGATGGTTAAAAAACACTAATCTGGCGTTGTTGAGCGATGTAGCACGGTATTACAATTATTGATTCTTACGTGAAGGCCTTTACTCGATAATTATTACGATAATACTATTCGGTATTTTATTTTATTGATTCAATAATTGCTACATTGATATTTTATATTCTTTGTTGTTTGATAAATTGTCATTACATAGTATTTTCCATTATCGAGACAATAATTCATATTATCTGAATAATATTATTGGATAACATCATTGGCGATGTCTAGAAAGTTACATGCAGGGAGGTTTGGTCACTACAATTGCGTGCGATGGAGAGATCCTTATTGGAAAGCCCCTCTTTCTTAGGAGCGGCACAGTTGCCGATCTTGTGATTCTGTAATATTATTTGTGAATAATTAATTATTAATTTATATGATGAGGAAAATATTGATTTTATGTGGATATAGATGGAAAATTTTTAAAATGACAATTGTTGAAAATTAATATTTTATCTTTTACGATAAAATAATTCATTTAAATATATTATTTTCATAATATATTAATGGTGATATTTTTATAATGAATGTGGGATATATTAGTATATGAGGAGGAAGAGTATTTTGTGGCATTAAATGTTTAACACATATTTTGTGTGTTGGTGGACCTGATTATTGGCCAGAAATTTGATTATAGCTTGTAAAATCGTTAGTTTATAGATTTTACGGTCAATTTTACATTTGGAATTTGGAAAAACTTTCTTACTGCAAAGTTGTGAGAATTGAATTTCCTATAAAAAAGCGCGAGATTCAAATTTTTTTGATAAAAAAGCTATTTATTATGAATTATTAAAGTTACGAAACTCAAAATAATTAATTTTGGAAGTTTTAAAATAATTTAAATAAGAAAAACATTTTTTGTGTTTTGGTGGGCATCTTTAACACATGCTTTAAGTTCTTTGAATTAGAGATGATTCTAAGTGGGCGTAGACAAAATAATATATATTATTATTTTATTAAATTTTTCTACTTTGGTGTTCTAAGCATTTTCTATAAATAGGGTCTTAAGGTTAGAATTGAAAATCACACTGGCTGAAGTTTTCTCTCTCTATATTATCGAGTGTATTCTTGTGAGTATTTTTGGTATACTTTGAGTATTGCTGCTCTGATTGCAAGTTCAAGTCATGCTTTATATCGAGGTGTTTTAACTAGAAGTACTATTTTTAGAGGTAAGGGATGTTATTTTATTAGAAAATGATATTATTTCTTCAATATCATTATCTTAGAAATATTGGTTGGAAATTTTATCAAATTTAGAACTTCTTCATATCGGGGTTACTATTCATGAGTTATTATTCACGATTCTTATTCATGAGTTACTATTCACGAGTTATTATTAAGCGAGTTACTATTCTGATTATTCTTATTCATGAGTACTATTCACGAAGCGTGAAGATGTTTTTGTGAAATTTCTATCTTTTGGTGTTGGATTACTATTCCTTATTGTCTCGACTTTTATTCACGAAAAAATGAAATTTCTTCTTTTTGTCCAAAATATCTAATACGGATACTAGCTTTGATTGTATCCATGTTTTGATCATTCTTGAATTTTACTCCCTCGATTACTTATGAAGTATTTTGAACTTGGATTGTTTAAAATATGAATCTTAATAATTTTTCTTTTGTTTCTGGATTCGTTTTCTTTAAAATATTTTCATCATCCTCGGTCCTAAATGATGATATTCTTGAATATCTTTGGCTGTAGTGCAAAGATGAATGATTTCTTGATGAATATCTTTGGCGCTTAGTGCGAAGATGAACAAGTGTTGAGATGAACATGAACATGGTGATTAATATCTTTGGCCGTGTGCAAAGATGAGCAGTGTTTAGATGAACATGACTTATTGATGAATATCTTTGGCTGTGGTGCAAAAATGAATATTTGATTCGGATATATATTGATTGATGTTACTGGGGATAAAATATCGACGATGAACTTTTAAATTCATATATAGAAGAATGTAGTTTGCATTCTCTCTTAACTCTTCTAATTAATTATTATTTCCATTGCTGCGAAGATTGATTTAAAAGCTGGTTGTCTATTGTATTCTATTAGATTTTTCCTGTTGGAGACTAACGATAATTTGTTGTATATTATCTTAGTCGTAATATTCTTCTTGGGCTAGTTGAGCTCACCCTTTTCCTTGTTGTTCCATTTTTCTTCTCGGGAGGCGAGAATGTAGCGAGTACTAGTCGAGGGTATGGAATGAAGGTTCTAGAGAGAGTTGTTTAGTAGTCCTCACCATTTTTGTAAAATAATGTATCAATAATTATGATGGGGATTTATTTGCGTGTGAATATTGTATGCAGATGGCAATATACGTATTTAAACTCACAGTTTATATGTTGTAATAATAAAGTTGTAGTTATTTACATACCATGTATTTGGCCGCTCAGAATGGGTTGGATGGAATGGACCTATTTTGGGGGCGTCGTAGTTGGTGCTCGAGCTTAGGGATATGATCTCTGGCGGAGATCGGGAATAGAACTAGGAGGGAGAGGCGAGTAAATCCCCGCTAGTGTGTCTACTAGCTTATTTGTTGGTTAGTCGAGTATATAGGGATATTATGTGATATATTGATTTCCTTAATTAACCCTTGTTTTATGATAGTATTTGAGAATGTCATTTGAGAATATTAATAGTGGAGTAAATGAGGCCCAGTGGAGATGCTGTACTTACCATGAGGAGAGCGTCTGTGGTGGCAATGTACCTCTTGTGAACAACACCTGTTTGGCGAGATGATGAGCAGGGGATGTTTAGAAGCTTTTTGCAGTTCATGCAAAATCGGGGCGAGGAGAATCGTGTTCAAAATACGAGGAGGAAATGATGGAAATTCACGGGTTTTCATTGACCCAGTTTGAAAAGTTGGGACCACGAATTTAAGAAAGCGGATCCGATCATGGCGTAAACATGGGTCACGCAAATTACCGAGATATTCGATGTCTTGGGATGCGGAGGAATAGAAGGTTCCATTCGCCACCTTTATGTTAAAAGTGGCGGCGGATTCTTGGTGAAAATCATGAAGCGTACCCATCCGGTACACTTCGACATGTTATGGGAGACATTTGAAGCGGTTCGATAACAAGTACTTCCACGAAAGTATTAACCGTCGTATATAGGAAGTGGAGTTTATTAGACTAGAGCAAAATAACATGGCGGTGTCGATGCGAGGCAAAGTTCGCGGAGTTATCGAGTTTGCACCTCATTTGGTGGAGAATGAGGAGCGTATAGCGTAGATGTTTATGAGAGGTTTGAAACTTGGGCATCGTCGGTATCTCATTTCTCATAAATTTTCTCTCTACCGGATGTTGTCAGCGAGGGCTCGGTTATTTAGGCGAGATATGATACGTTCAAGCGAGGGACCATAACGAGGATCATCAAAGAAGATATGGCGATCGTCAGAGAATAATGATAACTAGTGGAGAAGAAGAATACGGACAAAGCGGTAACCACTTTCGGTGGTAATCGTGGTATAAAAATAGAAGAAGCGAGTCGGGAGGAGATTTTAAAAAGGAGATTCAATAACGACCATGTGAAGGCGTCGGCTGTGACGTATTTGGTTCGAGGAGGAGAAAGACCTTAGGTCGTATGTTACAAATCACGGGAAAAGGGACATATCATTAGCGCCCTGACGGTTTAAGGTATGCTATAATTGTGGAAAGAAGGACATATCGCTCGAGTTATGCAAAGTATCGAAACCGATCAAGCGAGAATGGTGACTCAAAAAATGTCCCCGGAAAAGTCAAAGTGGCGATTCACGGAAGAAGCGTTTATCGTGGCCAGGTCAAAATCGAGAACCCAAGCGAAGTTAGCGGGTTAGTTAATTATAAATTCTTGTGAAGTTTATACCTTACTGAATCTGGGTTCTACCCATTCTTTTATCTCTCTTGCTTGCGTTCAGCGTTTGAACTTGACTACGGAGAAATTAGACTTTGACTTTATTTATGGAGAATCAGTTAGGAGAAACTTTCATTACATCCTTTGTTTAGAAATCTTGCTTGATTCGAGGTTGGCACTATCACATTACTGTTAACCTTATTTCAATAGAGATATTTGCTTTTGATGTGATTTTAAGGTTAACTACTCATAAATCTAGAAATTGATTACTTTTCGTAAGGTTGTTAGTTTTCATATTCTTAAGCGACTTTATTATTGAATTCAAGCAATCAAACCATTGTAGTCAAATATTTTCATATCAAGCCATGAAGTCGTTCGTTTATTTACGGATGTCAAAGTTCTTAGTCCATGTTATGGATTTGAATAAAAAGCGTCAGATTTGAATAATATTCTGTTGTTATTAAATTTTTCTGGCGTATTTCTGAAGAATTTCTTGGCTTACTCCCAAAGCACGATATTAAATTTTATATCGACTTTGAACCCGGTACAAAACTCATTTCTAAAATCTCATATCAGAATGGCTCTATTGAACTTGAGGTTAAAAATTCAACTATAAATTTGGTACACGAGCCTTTATCTGGTGACTTCCTTTGTGAAATGCTGCGAAACCCGGACTCTCGTGGGGACACCATATTAGATGCGATAGTAAAGGCGATGGGTGTCATTATAACATGTTATCAAGGTTGGGATATGAGTTACTGATTGAGAACAACCTAAGTCGATGTCGAAATCGTAGCTTTCAGGCAGTTGGTTATTATAGGAGATTAGTTGAAGGATATTCTCGAATCGCTATTCCATTATATAGCGGTGACTCGTAGAGATACAAAATTCCGAATGGAATAAGGAATGTGGGAAGAGCTTGAAAGAACTTCGAGAGGAGACTCATTTCGGCACGTGTTACGACCATGCCACCTGGAAAAAGCGAGCGTGGTAGGCGGCGTGTTGAGTAGAAGATGCATTATACAAGTCTGAGTGCGATATTGTCAAAGACTAATTTGTTATAATTTACAAATAATAGAGATGGAGATGAAAACTCTAGGTACCCGCATTGATGATATCTGAGTATAATCGACTTTAATCGATAAAGTTAAAAGGCATTCGAGCTTCTTGCGGGTGATGAATTTGAAGAAGGAAGTGCGAAGTTGTTATTTAGCGAGAATCGGTGAGGTGGTGAAAGCTCGAACCTTCGATTTATTAATCATTTGAAATTCTCGATCGAATAGGGCTGTGGCCTATAGACTCGTTTTACGCTTAAGTATGGCGTGTTCATAGCGTTTTTCACGTGTCGATGTTACGTAAATATATGGGACTGACCAAACCACGTCATTGAGTTAGAATCGGACGAGATAGTAGAAGACTTAACATACGATGAAATTACTGTCGAAGATCTTAGATAGGAAAGAACATGTCCTATGTCTGAAGGTTAAACCACAAGTTAAGGTTTTGTGGAGAAACCATCTTATTGAGGAAATGACACAGGAGTTGGAAATGGAAATGAAAGCGGTATTCTCATCTTTTGAAACTTTGAGTGCATGCGTCGATTTTGAGGGGCGAAATTTCATAAGGAGGGAGGTTGTAAGACCCCAACTTATTATTAATGAAATTTAATTTTTCTCTATTTATTATTTTGAAATAATGAAGGTTGAATTGATTAATGTGGATAGTTATGGGTAAAATCGCAAATATTTGAATAAGCAAGTGGTTATAAAATATTCATTATTAATAGGGAATATTCGTTTGGTAAGTGGAATATTACGTCTTTGTCGGGGGAATATTAAATGCTGACGTCGCGATCTTTTGTGGGCCCCATGTGAAGCGATTGGATGAAGAAAGCGACAAATATAAGTTGTTTATAAATAGCTTGGCGTAGTTATTCTGAATTATCTTGTTGGAATGCCGGTGGTTAAAACACCTTGTACTGGCGTTGTTGAGCGGTAGCACGCGGTATTATACCAATTATTGATTCTTACGTGAAGGCACTACTCAATAATTATTACGGTAATTACTATTCGGTATTTTATTTTATTGATTCAATAATTCTTGCATTTATATTTTATATTCTTGTTGTTTGATAAATTGTCATTATATAGTATTTTCCATTATCGACGATAATTCATATTATCAGAATAATATTATTGGATAACATCATTGGCGATGTCTAAAGTTACATCTAAGGAGAGGTTTGGTCTTTAATTGCGGCGCCCGATGAGGAGAGATCCTTGTTGGAAAGCCTCCTATACTCTGAGGAGCGACACTGGTTGCGATCTTGTGATTGTAATATTATTTGTGAATAATTAATTATTGATTTATATGATGAAAAATATTGATTTTATGTGGATATAGATTGAGAAAATTTTAAAATGACAATTGTTGAAAATTAATATTTTATCTTTTTACGATAAAATAATTCATTTAAATATATTATTTTAATAATATATTAGCAGTGATATTTTATAATGAATGTGGGATATATGAGTATATGAGGAGGAAGAGTATTTTGTGGCATTAAATGTTTTAACACATATTTTGTGTGTTGGTGGACACAATTATTAATAGAAATTTGATTATAGCTTTGTAAAATCGCTTGATTTATGGATTTAGATCGATTTACATTTGGAATTTGGAAAAACTATCTTACGCAAAGTTGTAGAATTGAATTTCCTATAAAAAGTAGCGAGATTCAAATTTTACGATAAAGGGATATTTATTATGAATTATTGAAGTTAAAGCTCAGAAATAATTGATTTTGGAAGTTTAAAATAATTTAAATAAGAAAAAGCGTTTTTTTGTGTTTGGTGGGCATCTTTAACACATGCTAAGTTCTTTGAATTGAGATGATTCTAAGTGGAAGTAGACAAATTAATATATATTATTATTATATTAAATTTTCTACTTTGTTGTTCTAAGCGTTTTCCTATAAATAGGGTCTTGGGTTAGAATTGAAAATCCTGCTAAGCTGAAGTTTTTCTCTCTATATTATCGGCGTATTCTTGTGAGTATTTTGAGTATACTTTGAGTATTGCTATCTGATTGCAAGTTCAAGTCATAGCTTTATATCCAGGTGTTTTTGACTAAATCTTGTCTTTCGAGGTAAGGGATGTTATTTTATTGAAAATGATATTATTTCTTGATATCATTATCTTGAAATATTGGTTGGAAATTTTATCAAATTTGGAACTTCTTCGTATCGGGGTTACTATTCATGAGTTACTATTCACGAGTTACTTATTCATGAGTTACTATTCACAAATTCTTATTCGTGAGTACTATTCACGCAAGCGTGAAGATGTTTTTGTGAAATTTCTATCTTTTGGTGTCAGAGTTACTATTCCGCGTATCGGCACTATTCACGAATCTGGCACTATTCATAGAAAATAAAATTTCTTCTTTTTGTCAAAATATCTATTACGGATACTAGCTTTGATTGTATCCATGTTTTGATCATTCTTGAATTTTACTCCTCCGATTACTTATGAAGTATTTTTGAACTTGGATTGTTTAAAATATGAGATAAAGTAATAATTGTTCTTTTGTTTCATTTGGATTCATTTTCTTTAAAATATTTTCATCATCCTCAGGTCTAAATGATGATATTACTGAGAATATCTTTGGCTTTGTAGTGCGAAGATGAATGATTTCTTGATGAATATCTTTGTCCGTAGTCATGAAGATGAGCAGTGTTGAGATGAACATGGGTGCTTTTTTCGTAATAATTCCTTTGAAATCCGTTTGAGGATGATATCTTTGAGCCCCAGATAAATAAATCCGTGCCCATAGCTTTCCTGAAGCTAACCTAAAATCGTGAAGTGAATCTTTAGTCTGATCTGAAACTATGGATCTTTGGCATGCCATACAAACTTCTGATCTCATTCAACGTCTCATCTGACGAGATGTTCGAGGAATAAGTCTCATGTCGATAATAAATGAAGCGGACTTGGTTAACTTTATCAATAATAACCCAAATTGCATCTATGCCTTGAGAAACCTTGGGAATCTAAGGTAACAAAATCCATGGTAATGTGTTCCCACTTCCATTCACGAATCTCAGTGGTTGAAATGGACCCTTTGGCATTTGATTCTCACGAGTCTTTACTGCGTTGACAAGTTAAACACCTCGAAATAAACTCAAGAGATCTCTCTCTTCATATTTCACCACCAAAATGTATATCCGAAGATCATGATACATTTGGTACTCCGAGATGGATTGAAAATGGTGTGTTGTGTGCCTTAATCATGATTATATGCTTGAAGTCGAGAATCGTTAGGAACCTGAAAATCTGGAGTTGACTTCGAAGTATTCCTTCTTCATCAATTCTTATACGGAATAACACCTTCTTATACTTTCTTCTTCATCACGCGCATCGACTCTAGGTTTGTGGCTTGAGCATCTTTAACTTTATCGAATTAAAGTCGGTTCTACTCTTGTGCTTGATTTCATCACGTGGGTACTTGGGCCTTTAACACCTCTATCCTTTATAAATTCGTACAAAATGGGTCTTTGTGTTAACAACATCGCTTTTCATACCCACATATGATCTTTTACTCAGCGTGTCGACTACCACGTTTGCTTTCGAGGATGGTATTGAATGGTATGGTTGTAATCTTTCAACAACCTTTCGAGCCAGCGTCATTCACGCGTATTAAAGCTTCTTTTGGGTGAAGAAATATTTGAGGCTTTTATGATGCGTATAGATCTCCACTTTCTCGAAAATGGCTATGCTTTGACTCTAGATCATGAGTAGGATAATTCCTCTCATATTCTTTGAGTTGTCACGAGGCATATCTATGACTTTCCATGTTGCATGAGAACACATCCCTAACCCTTTGCTGAAACATCATTTGTAGATAACAAATTCATCGAACCGGATGGTATTGTCCGAACATGTGCCAAAATGAGTGTCCTCTTGAGCTCTTGGAAACTCTTTTAGCATTCCTCGCTCCATCTGATTTTGTATCTTTCAAGAGTGACTAAGAGTAGCAAGTAGCGATTTGAAAATCCTTCCACGAATCTCAGATAATAACCGGCTAAGCCCGAAAGCTACGTACTTGATTCGACGACGGTTTCTCGACTTTGTATTGCTTGATCTTATTTAGGTCGGCGGATACTCCGTGTTTTAACACCGCGTGCCAAGGAATGCTACTTCTTAAGCGAACTCACATTTCTTGACAGCATATAGCTTGTTATCACGAAGCCTTTGAGTACCGACGAATGGTGCTCGTGATCTTCCACGGTTTTGGAATAGATGAGGATGTCATTGATAAAAACAATCTGAGGCCGATCCAAATATTCATGAATCTGCGGTTCATCATATCCATGAAAGTAGTAGGAGCATTAGTCGATCCGGAAGACATGACTAAGAATTCATAATGCCACTTCAGGGTTACGAGAAGGCGGTCTTGGAATATCCTCGTTTTAATCTTTGGTGATGATATCGAGCGAGATCGATCTTTGAAAAGAGCATGCTCCTTTTAGTTGGTCGAACAAGTCATCAATGCAAGGTAGTGGATACCTATTCTTGATGGTGACATGGTTGATTCGGTTAGTCGATCTGAAAGTAGCATACTACCATCTTTCTTCTTCTGAATAAAATAGGGTACCTAAGGAGATGTACTTAGGATGAATGAAGCAGATGTCTAACAACTCTATAGTTGAATTTATTAACTCACGAAGTTCAATATAAGCCATTGATATGGGGTTTTAGAAATGAGTTTTGTACCGGGTTAAAGGTCGATAAAAATTCAACTTCACGTTTACAGGGGAATTGTTGGAAAGTTCTTTAAGAAATCGTCGGAAATTCACTAACAACAAAAATATTATTCAAATCGGCGTAATTTTGTTCAAGTCCATGACATGGGCTAAGAAAGCAACATCTGTTTCTCAATAAGCGAATGGCTTTATGGCTTGATATGGCGGTGATTGAATTTAGTGGTTTGGTTGGCAGAATTAGCATACTTGAGGTTGATTAGGAATATGAAAACTAATGACCTTATGAAAATAATCAATTTTGGCATGATGAGTAGTTAACCAATCAATTCCTAAAATCAAATCAAATGCAAGTATTTTCAAAAGAAATAAGATCGACGGGTAATGTGATGGTCCCAACTTGAATCAAGCAAGATTTATAAGCAGTGGATGTAGCGAAAGTTTCCCTAGCGGAGTTTCAACGGATAAGTCAAAGTCTAATTTGTGGGAGTCAGGAATTCAAGCGTTGAGCACAAGTAGGAGAAATAAAAGAATGGGTAGATGTGGTATCTAATAAGGTATAAAGTTTGTAGAGTTTATGATTATCTTAGGCTGGTGATCACCTCGTTCGGGTTCCTCACATTTTTAGGCGATCGCGACAAGCGCTTTTCGAAGAACTACGACTTTGACTTGTCAGGGATAGCCTTTGGAGTCACCATCCCCGCTGGACTTGGTTTTGCTATAGGACAATCTCGAGCTATATGACCTTCCTTTCCACAGTTATAACACACCTTGAATTATTGTGGGAAGTTTGGCCTGATGTGTCCCTCTTTCCTGCATTTATAACATATGACCGATGGTCATTCTCCTCCCCTAAAAACAGTTAATATTGGTGTTGACATCTTCACATTGTCATTATTTTACCTTCTCTTTTTGAAATCTCCCCAGGCTAAGCTTCTTTTTACTATCATGCCCACGATTACCACTATAAGTGGTTCTTAAAGCTTTTAATCCCGGATATTTTCCTCCCAGTTTGGTTATCATTGCTCACGATGACTCACGCCATTGGTATGACCACAGTTGTGGTCCCTCGGTTGAGTATACTCATTATCTCCTCTAATAATTGTGCCGTATTCACAACATCTGAATATAGAAAATTTGTGAGAGATAAGGTATTGATGAATTTCTGGTTTCAAACCTCTTAGAAACATTCGCGTCATACGTTCCTCATTCTCTACCAAATGAGGTGCAAACCTGGATAACTCTGCAAACTTAGTCTCGTACTAGGACACGGTCGTGTTGTTTCTATTCGGTCGATAAACTCTACTTCCTTCGTATAGCGTTTCAAAAAAAGTACTTGTCATTGAACAGTTTCTGGAATGCTTCCCAAGACATATTGAGTGCGGCTGGCTGGGTACGCTTCGCAGATTCCCATAATTAGTCTGCCTCACCATGGAACATAAAGGTGGCGAATGGAACCTTTTGTTCCTCCGTGCATCCAAGACATCAAATACCTTGGTAATTTGCTTAACCCGTGTTTCCGCCTTGATCGGATCAGGCTTTCCAAAAAACTCTGGTGGTCGACTCTTTGAACTACTTGGGTTGTGACAAGATATCGTTGCTAATATTTCACCATATTTTGTACCACGAGTCTCCTCAAATCGATTTTTGCATGAGCGGCAAAAATCTTCTAAACATCACATCATTCATCGTTTGATGGGTGGTGTTGTTTACAAGGGAGGAACATTCTGCGTCTTGTTATTGCGTTCTGCTTTGGTTGGTGATTAAAGGTGTCTCCACGGTCTCATTCACTCCATTGTTAACATTTTAGGTTGCCATTCTCAAATAATACCATAAAACAAGGGTTAATTAAAGATATTAACATTCCATATTATATCTCATATTCAAGCCAGACCAATTAAACACAAATAAGCTTAGGTAGGACACCTTTAGTGAAGGATTACTCGTCTCTCCCCTCCCAATTCTATTCCCCGATCTGCCGGAGACCATATCCCTAAGCTCTAATACCATTTGTGGCGCCCCAAAATAGGTCCACCACAACCCATTCTGAGTGCATAAATACATGGTACAAAAATAAATACAACTTCATTATTACAATTGTAAATGCAAAAATACGATTGACACATATTCTATGAGTTTAAATACAAATATTGTCTTCAAGGCAATATCGAACTCAAATAAGTCCTTATTATAATTATTAATACACTATTTTACAAAATAGTGAGGACTACTAAAATAAGCGTATTGAAACATCACTCCTTTTAGATTAGTTCGCTATATTCTGCCTCTAAAAAGAAAAATGGAACAAAAAGGAAAAGGGTGAGCTCAACTAGCCTAGTAAAATATATTATGACTAAGATAATGTAGAACAAATTATCGTCAGCCTTTAATAAATCAGATAAAATATAATGGACAACAAGTTTTAGATTAATATTCACAGCGAAAATAACAATCCATTAGAAGAGTTAAGTAGAGAATGAAGTCTACTATCTTCTATGATTTAAAAGTCCATCATCAATATTTTATCCTGTAACATCAATCAATATACATCCTGAATCAAATATTCATCTTTGCACAATGGGAATGAAGATATTTATTTATATCACCGATTAGTAAGTATTCATCTCAACACTTGTCCATTTTTGCACTACGGGCCAAAGATATTCATCAAGTAATCATTCATCTTTTGCACTCTGAGGCCAAAGAATATTGAGTTATATCACCATTTAGGGTGAGGATGATGAAAAATATTTTAAAAAAAACGAATCCAGTGAGATAAAAGGACAAAGATTAGGGATTCGTACTTCAGTTTATTCAAGTTCAAAAATTCTCCATAATAATCAATTGTGGAGCATATTCAAGAATGAAGATCAAAACATAGATACAATTAAAGATAATAACCATAATAGACAACTTGGACAAAGAAAGAAAATTTAATTTTTTTTTGTTAATAGTCTTAGTATTCGTGAATAATTATAAGTATCGTGAATAGTAACCCCGGCACAAAAAGGTAAAAATTTTATAAGAAAAATCATACTTCATGAATAGTGCCGTATACGTGAATAGTAACCTCAACATGAAAAGGTAAAAATTTTATAATAAAATTCATACCAATATTTTGGTATAATGATATTAAAAAAATAACATCATTCTGAAGAAAATAACATCCCTTACCTCGAAAAGAGTACTTACATTTGAAATATCGGATATAATCTTTGAAAACTTGCACTACTTATTAACTCTCTAAGTATCTAAATACTCACAAAAAATCGCTTCGATATTATAGAGAGAAAATTTCAGATTTTGGCGTGATTTTTAATTCTAACATAAATACCTATTTATAGGAAAATGCTTAGAATGCTAAAAGCTAATTCGACTTTTACTTCTTAGAATTGGCTTCCACCCTTTGCCATTCTCATACACCACCTTTGAAATTCAACATTTTTCCACAAAAACCAAAAGTGAGGCCCACCTATGTTTTAATAAAATCATTTATTTACGAAGCTTCAATAATTCATAATAAATAGCCCTTTTATCATAAAAAATATGAATCTTATGTCCATTCCATATAAAATTTAATTCTCTACAACTTTGTAAAAGAAAGTTTTCCAAATTCCAAGCGAAAATAGTTGAAATCCATATACGGATGATTTTAATACTTTAAATTCAGACAAAATCTTGATAAAACACCTCAACATTAATTCCTTCATTTATATCTACATAAAATAAATATTTCCTTATAATATATATCAATAATTAATTATTCACAAATAATACAAAATCCTGATAATAATGACAAGCGAATTGGTTCAGGAAGAGGAGCCTTTCAGATAAGGATTTCTCCTTCTTTGGCGGCATGATTAGGTGACGAAACCCTTTTCTGAGATAAAACTTCCTTAGACATTGCCAATAATGCTATCTAATAATATTATTCAAATAATATGAATTATTGATCGATAATGGAAAATCTTTGTGTAGTGACAATTATTGAAACAACGATAATATAAAATTTAAAGCGTAACAATTATTGAATCGATAAAATATTAAGCGATAATTATTGTAACAATTATTGAGTAGTGCATTCTAACGTAAGAATCGATAATCCAAAAATAATGTACAATCTGAGTGTTCTATTATGCGACCACGCGTATTCTTGTACTTTAACCACGTATTATTCTAACGATGATTATGCAGTAACAAACTACATAGTTATTTATAAAAACTTCAAACTTGTCGTTTTCTTCATCCAAGCGAGGTTTTTCCATTATAGGGCACACAAATGGTTGCACCATAAATCGAATATTCCCAGAGCGTGAGAATATTCCACGACCAAATGAATATTTTAAGCAATAATGAATATTTTATAACAACACTTGCTTAAAATATTTAGCATTTTACCATAACTAACCACATTAATCAAATCAACTCCTTACTATAACAAAATAATAAATAAAGGAAATTCAATTTTATTCATAAAAATTTGGGGTCTTACACTATACACAGGTTCCCCAATATAAATATTTTCATATTTATTCAATTTCCAATAAAAAGTTGAGTAAAAAGATTATGAGGGTATAAGAGTAAGAATATGATAAATATAGTTACTAATATAGAAATAAGATATTTATTTTGAAACATTCTAAAAAAAATTAAGACATTTAATATGAGACACAGGAAATTGCGTATTCACGCCCATAACATACAAAAATATGCACAGCAGATTAAACAAGTAGAGAACTTGAATTAAACTGTATTAGACAAAATAAAATAGTAGTACTTCGTATATACTTCTTCCTTTTTTTTCCTTTTTGTTGTTGTTGGACCAAAGACAACTTTTTTAATATAATTGACAGAACTTAATTCCCTAAAATTTGGTTCGTACAGACTGTTCATGAATAACGTGACAACAAAAATATACGAAATGATCATACCATCTCTCTCTTATTCATTATCCTACGTTATTAAGTTTTATGTTAAAATTAAGGGGGTAAACAAGTTGAATCGAGGCGAACAGAGAACTGCCCAAATTTGACTTGAAATGATAAATTCGAACTTTAATTTGACTCAAATTCGAATTATATTTGAAAAATTATACTTATTTTCGACTTGACTCGAATATTTATTACTCGAATTCGATCTGACTCGGATCAAATTATATTCAAAATACTCGCGAGCTTCAAATTCAAGCTCGAATTCGAGTATCCAAATAAAAACTAGTTTTATATTAAATATAATTATAATTATAAATTTAATTTTTTATTTTACTTAGAAATGAGAAAATATATTTACTATTACACTTTATAAATGTAAAATCACAATTAAAATTAAAAACAACACAAAATAATAATAAGTAATTAACCTAATTTGATTTAAATTTGTATATATTATAAGAGAATGTATCGAGCATGTAATTGAATATGTAGCAATCGGTATGTATCAAATCACAATTAAAATTAGAATAGTTTGAATCTTAAGCGAGGTAAAGTATAACCTTGCTCAAATTCTACTCATATATTTATTTGAACTAATTTTAATACTCGATTTGGATCATATTATTAACGAATCCTAGTCTCACTCGTTTTTTTCAAGTCGAGCACGAATCAAGCCTATTTGTTTGACTCGTTTAAAACCTTAGTTAGAATTTGAGCCTAAATTAATATGGGTGTCATTAATTATTTGTAATGATTCCATATATCGATGTGTTTTACTCAATGAGTTGATTAAATTAAGTATTTGAAAGCTCGAATCCATAGAGTAATGAATAAGATATTAACTCCCAAAGATTACCCTTAGAAATGGTAAATGATAATAAATACATGTGGGAAGCCAAGTCCCACATCGGTTGAAACTAAATTAATAGGTTTATATACATTAAAGTTGCTCTTGGGTTTGGGCCTAAGGGCACCCCAATTTTGTGGAAGGAGATGATCTATCAAGGCTTGGTTCGAACTCTTTGTGATGCGTTGTCATCCATGCCGTACTTTGGCTTGGCTTGAGGTTCATGGGTGCAGGTGGTTGTATATAATTTTGGACAAAATTTATTTAAATTTTATTTAAAATTTATTTAATTTAGTTTTATTATCAAAATAGAATAGTATTTATTATTATACCACATCGTTTTGGGGCGTTACATAGCGCGTCTAAACTATATCGTTTTGGAAAAGGCTATGCTTGAATGGATGCCCTTATAAACTCGTAGTTTTTGTTTGAGCGGATGTGCCTTTTCAACTAAAGACTAAAACTAAGCGTTTTTTGTTTTGATAAGACTAAAATTATGTTGTTTAGTGGTCGAATGGACACACCCTTTCTTTTAAGCCTTAAAACTACGGCAGTTTTGGCTAAATAATATCTTTTCAAGGGGTTATGTCTCTTACGAATGGTCACTAATCCCTCCTATAAATAGAATAGGAGGGGCAACCATTTCATTCGCTCAATTCATTCAAGCATAAGCATTCTAGTCTTCAAGTCTTCTTCATTTCATAGTTTTGAGATAGAGTTTTGAGTATTTTATTTTTTGGATTGTTGGTATACTATTTTGAGTCTTCTTATAGTATACATTATAATTGTGTCTTGGGAGACAAGTGCTTTATAAACTACGAGCACTATACGGAGGGCATAATTATCTTAAGGACATAGTACAAAGTACTAACCTTTACAAATCATTTCTGCAGTTTGGAGATAAGTCAAATATATATATTTTGTCCATTTATTTTACTAACAATGGATTCCCACATGAATGATATTGACTGTCAGCCTTATGTAAATGTTATACAAACTCTCAGAGAGACAGACTTGGAAATTATTTGTATAGAGATAGGTGGCTTTAGGCTTTGAACCTTCCCTTGTGAAAGACTATCGGGTTTATTGGTTATCCGGTGAACGCGATGTCTTGAACTATCTAACCGTTTGTGTAAATCGAGACAATAGTAATTCACACAGAATCTTTTCAGAAATTATTCGGTTCTCATGATTTTCTTCATTTCGACCCCGAACAATCCAAGACTTATGAGTGCTTTAGAAAAGTATAGCCTTATCTTTCTCATAGAATTGCCCCAGTTCACACTCATATAGGTGATTCTTAATAAAGAGTATCGTATAAATACCTAACTTGTTTATCAAGATTTAAGAATCATTAAAAGTATAGCTTATCTGAAACCATTGCGAGTATCACTATAAGACCCCGAATTTTATAAAATAAAAGTATTCAATTTTCTTATAATTATTATTCTATTAGGTAAATGGTTAAAGCGATAAAAGTTTGAAGTTAAGTGTGATATGTGAAAATTTTACAAAGTAAGAAAGTTATCATAAAATATTCGTTGTGTCGAGGAATGTAATGACCCCAAAATTTATACAATTGACTCCCAACATCGATGGATTAGCAATACACCTTTATTCTTACTTTACATCATTATTTGATGATCTGATCACTAAAAATGCGGAATATTTTAACTTTTTCTAACTTCTTCTTTTTTTTTCACGAATCACAACCTTTATCATCTATATGTCTTTGAATCTTATATAATCCATGATTCACTTTATCAAAGTTAATATATATACTTACATCTCAAATCGATATCCTTTATACAGCTGGATAACTCAAACTTTAACTTTCAACTCAACGTAAAATATGCATCATAAAACATTGAGTACATCTAAATGAACCTTAATTATGGTTTAAAGAAATAAAAACTTTAGTTAAAATATTAATCTTCATGTATTATTTCGATCCCGTCATTAAAGTAGCTGCAGTGTTACCTTGAATTCTTAACCTAAAAATAGTTATTTACAAGGTTGAGCTCGTGACTATTGACAAATCTAACACGTAACACATAAATAACATGTGTCTTATACATCATAAATATACATCTAAACACATTATACATGTTGTACATCACATATCAAATTAAGATTGAGTTCCATAACTTCAATCAACATTCTTTCCTCAAACAGCGTAGTCATAAATTAACTTTGTTTCCCGATCCGTGCCTTGAGCATCCTTTGTCCGGATACCGGGTTGTGATCGTGGAGCTATGTTCGTGTGGTAACATTAAACTTTCATTTTGGTACCCATACTTGCATGGGTCCTACTTTTGTTAGTACCCTTGGGACCCCAAATGCTTGCTTGATTTTGGGTCTCGTGCATAGGATTATAATAGCATATTGCGGCCTTGTGACCCGACTTTATTGCACACAAAACATCTAATATGATCGTGCTTGTGTGTGTGTGAGGATTCTTCCTCCATTTGGACTTTGTGGATCTTTAGTCATCCTTCTACATGTAAATGATTTTCCTTCTTCCATGTGTTCTTGTGTTTCATGATTTGTGAGGAGTGTACCTTACCTCTACTGTTCCTTCCCAGTTGGTTCGTAGAGTTGGTCTTACTCGACTCTACGATCCTTTGAGGTTGGTGAGTAGTGGTTGGGTTACTCTTCTCTTTTCTGAATCCCAGGCTAGCATGAGATCCCTTACTCCTTGGAATATTGATTGAATTAGTAGAGTACGGTTGGACCGGCTCATCTTTCTGTGAGAATTTTACAAATATAATGCCTCTACTAAAACTTGAAACATTACTAGTTCTAGTTTCCTTTACCTTTTCCACACATGGTTCTGAGGTAGATTCTCCAAAGCCTAAACCTGTTTCGTCAGAGATACTTCTCTGGCTGGAGATTATGGAGTCCATGGATGAAGAGGATTTATTCTATGTAGAGATTGTCTTTTCTAGTTCCTCAATTTTAGAGGTTAAACTTGACTATCTTTGTGCATTGAGCTCATTTGTCTATTTTAAGAGCTTATTCTCGACGAACTTGGAGAGAGTCGATTACTTAGAAGGGTTATTTCCAGTTTTTCTTGAACTTTCTCTTTCTCCTTTTGAAGAAGTGAATAGTCCTTAGATAGAACTCTAAACCATTTTATGTATTGATGTAGATCAGATGTTATGCCATGCAGTGCAGTTCTTAAATCATTAATGTCTACATCAGGAGAGTTGAAGTCAAATACCTCATCTATACTTACTTCATGTATGTTGGAGTTCTATTTGTCCTTTGAATTCTTGGCCATTAGGCAAAGATTTGCCATTTGAGGATCTTCATCATCTCCAGATTCGGGAGTTGAGTCATTATCTAAGTCACTCCACGATCTTTCAACTACAAGGCCTTTGTCTCTCTTACAGGGCCTTTTGTAGCCTTGTATTCCTTCTTTGGATGTGATTTCTTCTATAGTTCTTCTATGAGAGGTTAATTATAGTTAGCAATGAAATGGCCAGGTTTCTTGCAATTGTAACATAGATCGTTCATCTGCTCTTGGCTGCTATAGTTGCTAACTTTCTTTGGCTTGCTGATTTTGCCTTGACGCATGAACCTTCTGAGTCTTTTCACTAGCATTGCAAAGTCCTCATCATCATCTTCATCATAGTCAGAGTCTATTTCAGTGTTGACTTTGGAGGTGTTTTCAGTTGCTTTGAGAGCATCACCCTTCTCCTTCTTTCTCCCTTCAGATAGAGTTTACGCTTTCGTTGAGTCGACTCTGGTTCGTATGTAAGAAGGTTGCCATATAGCTTTGTTGAGCAGGTCGTCTCATGGAGATTCTTTGACTCTCTAATAGCGATGGTTTTGGCATCCCACTTTCTTGGTAGGGCTCTCATGAACTTTATGATTAGATCTTTGTTTGGATAGATCTTTCCATAGGCTCATAGAGAGTTGAGCAGAACATTGAATCTCTCATAGGTGGCGGTGACATTTTCTCCTTGAACATGTGCGAACATCTCGTATTCTTTGAGTCGGGAGAGATTGTTTGTTTTCTACGAGTTCTTATGTTCCTTCATGCATGATGAGCGATACTTCCTAAACCTCATTTCTTTGCTTTTTTGTTGACCACGTTTTCGAGCAGATCATCTTACTAAAGATTAGAACAAAATGTTCTTGGCTTTTTGTCAGGAGTTAAATGACTCTCTTTTACGTTACATCCATTCCTCCTTGACCTTGATTTGTATTCTGTTTGGATCGTCTGTAGTTGGTGCAAGCTTTGTAGGAACGTAGGGCCCAGTTTGAACAGTCAAATAGATATTCATCTATTGAATGCATGTTTGCTTGTATCCAAACTTTCCAGTTGGTGAATTTATCTTTGTTGCACATAGGTGGCTTGCTGCCTCCTCGAATCTTTGATTCGCTTGGTAAGTATGCAATTGGATCTACTTAAGCTTTGAAAGCTATATAATAGAATCTGCTTTGATACCAAATGTTAGTTCCCAGAGGCACAATAGTTATTTAGAAAGGGGGGGTTGAATAGATATTTAAAATTCTTTTCATTTTACTTTGTTAGTTTTGATAATGATTAAAAAATAGCGGAATTACGATTTGTTTAATATTCCTTTAGATATAGTGAGTTAATGAGAGTGAGACAGTTATAGCAGTTATAGCAAGAATATAATAGACACATCAGTTTTAAGTGGTTTAGAGCACTTAAAGCTTCTAGTCCACTCTTCTACTCCTCGAGTAGGAAATCCACTAAGGATATCTTTTACACTTTCTGAATCTCATAGATTCCTTCTAGACTAGCAGTCTAGGAACTTCTTAGTTCACTCTTGAACTCTTCAAGTCCAGCAGACTTGGTTCTCCACAGTTCACTTTAGAAGTCTTCAAGTCCTTTTGACTTGGAACTTCTTACTTCACTTGATTGGTAGTTGATGAGTTCTTGATTGGTGCTACTCAGTTGTCGTTAAGCTCTTGTTCGAAAGAACTGAGTAGCTGAGCAAGCTTTCTCTTTTTCTCAGATCGTAGAGTTGAGCGTTGAGTGTTCTTCAGCATTTTGTTCAATGATTGCTTGATCTCGATCATCTGTAGATGTTTTGCATATATATGATCCTTGAAATCTATCCGTTTGAAGCTTTTTCGTTGAAGCATTAAATCGTTTGACATTTCGAACTTTGATGGAACTTTTATGCACATCTTACGAATTGCATTTTGTCCAGTGACGTAATGACCTTTTCACTAACACACGAAAAGGTGTTTTCCTCGACCATGGTCCTTTCTTAGCTTCTTCAATCGTGTCTTTTGTTGTATACTAAGGATATCTTTTGTGCCATTAATTTGGTGGTGAGGACTTCAACGCGTTTATAACCCATTCCACACAGTTGGAATTTATCTTTAAATAAAGGGGTAAGGCTCGATGCTTCTGAAACAGGTAGATGATACTCTACGACTTAGATCGTGGTGTCTTGCCACCTTGGTGCTTGATCGATGTTATCAAATGAGAACTCTACGATTTCTCTTAAGGACTAGCACACTTCACGATCTTCAACTTGTTTGTTTTGCAGACTCTACATTTTCGTGAGCACACTACGATGTACGAGTTAGTTTTGTAAGCGTCTTGACCACTCTACGATTTTGGAGAGGCCCTTCAAGGCGGACACACTACGATCTTCTATGCTCTCTACGATTACGCCCAAGCCTGCGGTCTCTTTATCATTTCGATAGACTACGATCTTGTTGAAACCCTATCTATTACATTTCAAGACCTAGATCGGCTGACATCTTTGATCTCTTTATCTACACATTCAATTCTGAGAATGATAAACATTAAAAGCTTAGATCATCTAACAAATTTGATCTATCACTAAGTCCTTGTACATATATTCCTTAAAGGACTTTACAAATAATCATGAGCATTTACTTTAAACATCAAATCAAAATATGTACTCTCCCAACATCATAGTTCATGGTCTTGTGACCCTCAGTGTATTTCTTTGATATTGATATCTATTATTTGATTTTAAAGTTCATTATTCCCTGAACTCACTGTATTCAAACTAGAACTTATTGTTTCCGGTAAAAATAATTTACTATTGAAAGTTCAGTTAATTGTCATTCATAGAATTTTATTGTATATTATCCTTCTTGTGGGCAATTGTTTGCTCACTCTTGCACAAAACAATGCAGATGAAGTAAAGAAATATGAAGAGCTTTCTAAAAGTAATGACAAAGACAGAATGCTCAATTAGATGACGTTTAATTTACCTTTAATTTATGACACTTGAGTAATAGACTTGGTTATGATTATATTATATTGTTCTGCTGATGATGTAATAATAAAGGTTAGATGACCTGGGATTTATTTTGAGATTGTGTAACCCTTTAATGGGTGTTTATTGTTTTATCTTGCAAGTTTATATCCTTTCTTATGAGTAGTTAGTTATGATTTATTTGGACAGTGAACACCAAATCTATGGGATTGAAGTATCCGGATTTGGGGGTATCACAACTGTTGTTGTAAGAGAATTCCACTAATGGCAAGTACTTGTCCCAAATTCCTTTCAAGTCGATCTGTGAGTCTCAATAGATCTTCAAGAGTTTGAATAGTCCTCTCCATTTGCCCGTAAAAATACGAGGATGATATCTGAGAACTAAATTATAAATCGTGCCCATAGCTTTCTACTTGACCCACAATCGTGAAGTAAATCTAGGGTCTCAATCCGAAACTATGGATATTGGCATACCATGCAGTCTTACAATCTCATTTGTGTATATACGAGCAAGACGTTCAAGTGAATATATTTCTCGTATAGGTAAAAAATGAGCAGACTTGGTTAATCTATCTACAATGACCCAAATTGAATCTATGCCTTGAGAAACCTTGGGAAGACACATAATGAAATCCATGTTAATGTGCTCCACTTCAATTCTAGAATTTCAAGTGGTTGCAATGGTCCTTTTGGCACTTGATGCTCTACCTTTACACGCTAACAAGTTAAACACCTTGAGATAAACTCTGCGATCTCTCTCTTCATATTGCTCCACCGAAATGTATATCGAAGATCACGATACATTTTGGTACTTCCAGGATGGATTGTAAACGATGTGTTATGAGCCTCCATCATGATTTTATACTTCAAATCAAAGTCGTTAGGAACACAGAGTTTGGAGTTGACTTGAAGTATTCCTTCTTCGTCGATCCTTACTTCTAGAATATCACCTTCTTGTACTTTCTTCTTCATACGCATCAGCTCTGGGTCTATAGATTGATCAGCTTTAACTTTATCAATTAAAGTCGGGTTTACTCGTATATTTGACATTATCACGTGGGTCCCTGAAGTCTTTAACTCTATCTTCATCCTTTATAAGTCACATAAAATGGGCCTTTGTGTTGATAATATCGCACGTGTACCCGCATATGATCTTTTACTCAACGCGTCAGCTACCACGTTCGCTTTTCCAGGATGGTATTGAATGGTATGTTCGTAATCTTTCAACAGCTCAAGCCAACGTCGTTGCCGCATATTGATGTTGAGTTCCTTTTGGGTGAAGAAATACTTGAGGCTTTATGATCTGTATAGATCTCCACTTTCTCCCCATACAGGTAATGTGATGCCCCCAAAATAGGTATACATCACCCATTATGAGTCGCCAAATACATGGTACAGAAATAAATACAACTTCAGTAATACAATTGTCGTGCAAAATAATCGACAATACATATCTGTGAGTTTGAATACAAATATTGTCTAATAGGCGATTATACAAACTCAAAATGAGTCCTCATTACAATTATTCATACCTTTATTTTACAAAATAGTGAGGACTACTAAAACAACTATCTTGAATCATCACTCCATTACCCAAATTAGTTCTCGCTAAATTCTCTCCTCACGAGGAAGAACAATGGAACAAAAGGAAAATGGTGAGCTCAACTAGCCCGGTAAAGAATATTATGACTAAGATAATATCAACAAATTATCATTAGTCTTCAGCGAGGGAAAAATCGATAAAATATAATAGCTGACAAGTTTTAGATCAACAGCTGCAGTGAAACAACAATCCATTTGAAGAGTCAGTAGAGAAAGAATTCTACTATCTTCTAAGATTTAAAAGTCCATCATCAATATTTTATCCACTGACATCAACCAATATACATCACGAATCAAATATTCATCTTTGCCTTCTACAGCCAAAGATATTCATTTATATCACTGAGTTGGTCATGTTCATCTCAACACCTGTTCATCTTTGCACTACTGGGCCAAAGATATTCATTAGGTAATCATTCATCTTTGCACTACATGCCAAAAGATATTCATTAAATAATTATTCATCTTTACTACATACGAAGATATTGATAATATCATCATTTAGGAATGAGGATGATGAAAAATATCTTAAACAAAATGAATCAATGAGATAAAGATCAAAGATTAAGGCTTCAGTACTTTAGTTTATCAGGGTTCAAAAATACCTTATAATAATCAATTGTGAAGCGAGAATTCAAAAATAAAGATCAAAACATTGATACAATCAAAGATAGTAACCATAATAGACATCTTGGACAAAAAGGAGAAAATTTTATTTTTTGGTGAATAGTGTCGTATTCGTGAATAGTGTCATATACATGAATAGTAACCCCGACACAAAAGGTAGAAATTCCTGATAAAATCCGTACCAATATTTCGGTATTATAATGATATTGAAAGAATAACATCATTAGGAAGAAAATAACATCCCTTACCTCAAAATAACGATTACTGCCGATGGAATATCGGTATAAAATTTGAAAGAAACTTGCATTGAATAACAACTCATAAAGTATCTAAATACTCACAAAATCGCTCGATAATATAGAGAGAAAAAAGAAAACTTGTTTACGGTGTGATTTTCAATTATAACTAAGCACCTATTTATATAGAAAATGTTTTGAGCATACGTAGCGGATTAACATGTTACACGATGGCTTTACCGCTACTATTCAAGCCCACCACTTTTGAAAATAAATTCAGCACATTTAATTACTCACTGACCAAAAGTGGGGAATGACATATTTTAATAAAAACATTTTATTTTTGAAACTTCAACAATTCATAATAAATAAGCGCTTTTATCGGAAAAATTGAATCTCATGTGCTTTCCATAGGAAATTTAATTCTCTACAACTTTGTAAGTTTAAGTTTTTCCAAATTCCAAACGAAAAATAGCGAGAAATCCATATCTGACGATTTTCAAAACCTCCATTCCGATAAAATACTGATAAAACACGTCAGCATTAATTCCTTCATTTATAACCACATAAAATAAATATATCCATCATTTATATCCATATAAAATAAATATTTTCTTATCATATAAATCAATAACTAATTATTCATAAATAATATTACAGAATCACAATTATGACAACCAGGTCGTTCCCAAGAAAGAGGGGGCTTTTCAATAAGGATTTCTCCTTATTGGCGCACAATTAGGTGACCAAACCACTTTTCTAGATAGAACTTCCTTAGACATTGCCAATAATTGTAGACACTCGAAAATTTTACATACTCTTATATTCACTAACATTGCGGGAAAGCAGTTAAGTCTTTTAGAGAGAACCACGAAAACGATCCAAATTCATGGGATACTCCTAGGAAGTGCGGCGTCAACCCCGGGATCGCAATGTGAGATGCTGATTTCAACCTCGGATGTAACCGAGGGCTGCCGAGATCAATCTGGAACACACACGAGAGAAGGCGAGTTAATCTCGGAGAAGACCCAGAGGTATCCGGTCTGATCCCAACTATAAGAATAGCCACTAACCTTAGTGATAACCCTAAGGAATGAGTTTAGGAGATAACCGAAAATGCTTGCTTCAGAAATACCATCGACTTCAATCTCGGCACTCACGTGAGATACCTTTGTACCAACCCGCAATAACATCGAAAGGCGGGCACACCTCGAAGATGACAATGAGAACCTTCCAACAAATCGGCGGTCCAATCTCGGTGAAGTCGAGCAGCGTCTGCTTATCATTAATCCGTGCTAACCGGTGAGGGCGACATCGCCATCTCGTCGAACACGATGCCGCGTCTCGTCTCTATGCAACAATGTCCCACAAAGGCAACCGATCCAGAGTGACTATTGTGCGGGGTAGCGGATGAAAGTTGAAGCTTGAAGGCCAAGAAGGGCATCGTCCCATCTTCAAAGACTTCGTTACAAACTCTAATCCCATGCCGTGTACAACTCTCGACAGCGGAAGTCAGAAATAGGTCTTGAATACCTCAAAGCGGATGCGGATTGCACTTCTCAAAATCCGAGTGGACATTCTGATACACGAATGCGCGTGCTTGAGGCGACCCAGGCTCAATGAGCCGGAATTAGACCAGGCCCTTCTCTGGTACACTGCGGCACATATTGCCTATAAATAGAGGCCTTGGGGTGCTGATTTTAAGAGAAAAAAAAGCGGGAAACCTGCACAATTTGCTCTGCACTTGCCATACGATGTATTTTCTCACTTTCAAACACTGTGAGCTCGTATATAGCCTCTTTTGTACCCACAAAAAAGCCCAATGTTTACCCACTCTAAATATATAGAAGCCCTTTTATCGATCCAGGTTGTAAGCCTTCTCACACACTTTAGAGTCTTTCTCTTCATCTTTGCACACACCCTTCTGCGTTGAGAGTCGTGTTGCTTGCTTTTGCGGGACTTGATTACGTGGTTTCATTCGATCTGTATATATATATATTATATATATTTATATATATATATATTATTAACATTATTGAGTTATGCCTCGATTGAGCCTAGACTTGATGCTGGGGCATTTCTTTTGCTTTAATATATATATATATATATATATACTTATATATATTAATTTGTTTTCGGACTTTGTTAGATGAGCCTGAACTTGAGGTCTTGTGCATTTATTAAGCTTATATATATATATATATATATATATATATATATATATATATATATATATATATATATATACTCATATATATCATGCGTGTAGCCGGACTTTGTTCGATGAACTGAACTTGATGCGAGTGCGTTTACTCGCTTTTATATATATACTTATATATATGAGCGTGGTCGAACTATATTCGATGAGCACAGATTTTACATCCGATCGTTTATTGCTTTTATATATATATATATATATATTTATTTTATCTGCACAGAGTTCCCCGTGGCGATTGATTATTTCTGACTTTCTTTGCATTTCGTCCACTTTGGAGTTTACCGTGGCGATTGGCCAAATATTCGATTTTAACGACTTTATTTACATTTACGATCTCCCGTGGAGGTGCTTGCGTGGTTGGTGATCATGTTTGTATATATATATTTACCACTTTTATATATATACCGCTACTACTTTTATACAAATTGCAATATACATTAGCCTAGGAATCATGTGATCACAGATTCATCCCATTGGATCTAGATTCGGTTCCGTGATGGACATTTTAGTAGTATGGCGACTTGTAAATTATACTGCGATGTCACGAATTTCCTCGAGATGGTTTTCATACCCATGGAAATCGACATTATTTTTGTATATTATTTTCATACGGATGCCTCGCATCCAAGTCAAATAAAATCAATCGATAGATCACTTAATAAAAATGGGAGTGTAAAGGTCTCAATTCTATTGAGCATCGAGGTTTGAAAAACCTCTTTTATAAAACATCATTGCCATATCTTGCTAAAAGCGAATTTTTTTACATAAATTCAAATCCGTATATATAAGTTGACGAGGCCTCGCACAACTTTTCATATAACACACATTGACCCACACACACACACACACACACACACACACACGCTCGGATAATAGTTTCTTGAAAAGAGGCGGTCATAGTGGTAACCACGGATGTGAAGTGCCTAACACCTTTCCTCGCAATCAAGTCCCCGAACCCTCATTAATCTCGGTTTCACCGACTTAGTATATCGATGTCACATCACTAGGTCGATGTGCAAACATTTTCTCGGTTGTGTTAGTGCGACCATTTAAAAAAACCAATGGCGACTCTTAGCAGTCCATATCGTCAACATTATACATATGGGACTTTTTTCACTTGTTTTTTTTTCAAACAAATCTCACACGAAATGAGAACACCAAAAAACAAGTAGCGGAAAGGGACACCCAAAAATCCAGCGTAAACAATAATACTATCTAATAATATTATTCAAATAATATGAATTATTGATCGATAATGGAAGATGTCATGCGGTGACAATTATTGAACAATAATAATATAAAATATCAACGAAAGCAATTATTGAATCAATAAAATGTAACAATTATTGAGTAGTGTCTTCTTACGTAAATTAATAATTTCAAAAAATATTGTGCAAATCTGGTACTCTACATGCAACGACATATCGTATTCATCGTATTTTAACCACACGGGTATTCCAGCGGTGTTAATGGTAACCATTCGTAGTTATTTATAAAAACTCAATTTTGTCATTTTCTTCATCCAACCGTTATCCGTTATAGGGCCCACAAATAGATGCGCCGTCGTACGAATATTCCCCTACAGTAAGAATATTCCACGACCAAATGAATATTTTATAACCACTTGCTTATTTTGCAAAATTTGTACATTTCATCCATAACCAAAGTATTATATCAAATTAACAATTTATTATTCAAAATAATAAATAGAGGAAATTTGATTTTATTTATTAAAAAGTTGGGGTCTTACAGGTAATGTCTCCAGATCTTTAGCGCAAAAACGTCTGCTACCAACTCTAGATCAGGAGTAGGATAATTCCTCTCATATTCTTTGAGTTGTCGTGAGGCATAGTCTATGACTTTCCCATGTTGCATGAGAACACATCCTAAACCTCTGCTTGAAGCATCATTGTAGATGATAAATGTGAGACCCCATATTTTATCAATAAAGATTTAAATTTTGTCGAAATAATTTTTTAATATTATGGTGTGAATTTGAGATAATATTTTAGTTGTGGGTAGTATTTATAAATTTTGCAAAGTATGCAAGTTGTTATAAAATATTAGTTTGGTCGAGAATATTCTTTTTTAGAATATTCGTCTGTTGACTTTCAATCGTTGGTGGACCCTAGCAGGAATTATTGTCGGATTGAGAAAGCGACAAAAATATTTTATAAAAATACTTGGCGGAGGAATTATGCAAATTAAAGCTGTTGAACTACGGTGGTAAAAAAATACGATGTCTGGCGTGGTTGCATAGTAGCTACGGTATTGATTATTGATACTTACGTGAAAGTCTTTCATTTATGCTTTCGATTATTTTCTACGATAATTCTTTGCATCATATCTCTTATATTATTGATTCAATTATTGTCACGGTATCATCGTATAATATGTTATATTATTAATTGAGACAACAAGTTATAAATGATTAATAATTGTTGAAAGATTAAAAAATGTGTTGATTAAAAATAAAGCGATTTGTGGTAATATTTATTCAATCCTTAATGTATATAAAAAATTACATTATGAGGCGTTTGTGGTAAGTTTGATTATTTTATGGGGGTCCCATATGTCATTATCTAAGAGTCTCTTCGTCGATAGTAATTACCTTTGTGAATAGTAATTACCAGCCGTCGATAAGTAATTACCTTTGTGAATAGTAATTACCTTACGTCGATAGTATTTACCTTCGTCGATAGTAATTACCCTTATGAATAGTAATTACCTTCGTCGATAGTAATTACCTTTACCAGACGTCGAACCACTTGTCATTTCACATTACAGGCGTCGAACCACTTGTCGTTTCACATTACAGGCGTCGAACCACTTTTCTTTTCACATCACCAGTCGTCAAGCCACTTGCCTTTTCACGTGGCGGTGCTAAGCTAGAAATCTTCTATAAATAGAGGCCTAGTGCTTCATTATTTTTCACGAATTCACTTTGAAACTCTAGAGAGAAACTATAGAGAAGAAGAAAAGTATATACGCTACTTCACCTTGCCGATATTCAGTTCTTCTAAGGTAGGGAATATTATTTGTTGTACATGTAAGGGGTGTTATTCTTTCTTATTCATGAAGAGAGAAGCATTGTTATTCCATTGCTTATTATTACTGTTGGAATAACTTTGTAAAAAGTGGTATACCTTATACATAACTTGTATTATATTGGCATACCTATACTTGGTGAAATCCTTATATTATTCCATTCTTATTTATTACATTGGAATAACTTGTATCTGTGAATCCCTATACTTGGTGATCTCATACATTATTCCATTCTTTATTATTACATTGGAATATCACATGTGTGTTTTTGGGACTGGTTCCATTGTTTATTATTTCGCATTTATTATTACATTGGAATATCACATACATGTGTTTTACAAGAACACAGTTCCATTGTTTATTATTTAGCATTTATTATTACATTTGGATCATCACAACGATTGTGAATTTTACGACTGGTTCGTTATTATTATTTTGTTGGAATAACCTATCTATCATAAAATCTGCATGCGTGGTGATTTCTTTTGTTATTCCATTCTTTATTATACCCGAGTTGGTTAAAACTTTGACTTCTATACTCCATGAAATTAGTAGAATATCCTTGATATTTGCGTTTCATCCTGTATCTTTTCATGGAAATATTCTTGATCATTCTTGAATTTTACTCTACAAAAGCGATATCTTGTTGACAATTTGGGCGTTATTAATTCTGGATAAAATAATTCTTGAACTTGTTTTATTGAATTATTATGTCATTGTCATCATCCTCATGATATATTATGTTATCTTTGGCTTACGTGTATAGATGAACTTAGTATGATTATGACCAGGGATCATTCGGTATAATCATGGCTTATTATAAACGATGTGATAAAAGTCCTCGGTGGCGTAATGCACGGTGATGGATAGTTTTGGTATGATTATGACGGGGTGATTAAATTATAGTCATGACCATTGATAATTTGATGAAAATCCTTGGCCAGGGTAGTACGAGGATGATTAGATATTGTGGTTTATTCATTAAGCTGAGTCTTAGTGATAAAAATTGATGAAAACCTTTTAAAACCTAAAAGATAGTAGACTTTATTTTCTACTTGACTCTTTTAATGGATTGCATATTCAGCATCTTGATTAAAACTGGTTGTCTATTGTATTTTATCATTTTAACATTGTTAAAGACTATTGATAATTTATTACGCATTATCTTAGTCATAATATTTCTTCTTGGGCTAGTTGAGCTCACCCTTTCTTTCCTTTGCATTCTCTTGGGAAATGAGAATATATTTGGGGACGAGTTGGGGAAGCGGTGATGGTCTGAAGATAGCATTAGTAGTCCTCATTTATTACGTGAAATAGTGTGATAATAATTATAATGAGGACTCCTTGAGTATGGATATTGTCTAAATGACAATATTCTATTAGAACTCTCGGTTTATGTATTGTCGTATGTTACCACGACGGATGTATAATTAAGTTTGTATTTGAATTTATGTACCATGTATGTGGCGACCCAAGATGGGTGGCGTATACCTAATTTTGAGGCGTCACGGTTGGTATCGAGCCATAAGTGTGAAGAGCCCCAGAGCCTCTCGTTGGTGACTTCTGTTGATGGGGAATGCCGCAAGCCAAACTCTCCGTGGGGGGCCTTGCGTCTTTCGATTGTAGGTGATAAGTACCAATGTGAGGTCTTGACACAAGTTGGTGTCTAGAGTCACGGATTAGTATCGAGCTTAGGGATATGATCCACGACTAAGATGTGAGATAAGAACTAGGAGGGAGGCAGGGGAATTCCTTCGCTAGTATGACCTACTAAGTTTATTTGTTATTTAATTGGTGGAAATCGAGTATAGGGATAATATTTGATATATTAATTAACCCTTATGTTGTGGCAGTGTTTGGAAATGGCAGCTGAAAATATTCACAATGGAGTGAATGTGACCGTTGTGACACCTTTAATCACTAATCAGGTTAATGCAGTGTCAGACGAGGAACAAATTAGAGATATCCACGTAGTGAATGAAGAACTAATTGTTGCACCCAAGCTAGTTGCAGAGGTAGCAGCTGAGAGTGAGGAAGAAGAGGAAGAAGAGGAACCTGAGGAGAATTGGTTAGAAGAAATTTATGATAAAAACTTAGAATTACAAAATCGTGTTCATGAGCTAGAAGAACAGGTTGAAGAACGGCAAACTGTCATGGAACAAAGGGATACAACAATTCAAAATTGGGTTACCCGATATGTGATGCTCGAACAAAATCACGCTTTGGCAGGGTGTAAGATATTAAAGTTGGAATCTGAGAATTTAAAAATCAAAGATCAGCTGAAAGAAGAAACAACTGAACGAAGGAGAATAGACGATGCATGGGTAAAAAGATACTAGCGTTGATAGTGTGAAAAAAGGCGTCCAGATCGATAAAGCCAAAATAGATGAAATGGACTTTGCTTTTGGACAAGCAATTGGGAGAACCCAACATCGAATTGAATTACCACATGCATAGCGGTCAACCCGAATTCGATATGGATGGAGAATAATGATTCAAATCATGGATCAGAATGTGAAGAAGCACTAAAGGGTGGAATGTACCCTATAGTAAAAGTCGAAACTCGGTAATTTAAGCGAGGCGTTTGTAGAAAACCCGAGCGAAGTTATTACGGGTAAGTTAATTATAAATTAATCTGAAGTCTATACTTTATTCAATACAAGTTCTACCCACTCTTTTATTCTACCTAGATGTGTTCGATGTTTAAATTTGACTCAAGAAAAAATTAGACTTTGATTTATCTATTGAAACTTCGTTGGGAGAAACCTTCCGTTACCTCCCTTTGTTTATTAATCTTGTTGTTTCAAATAAACACTTTCACGTTACTGTCGATTTTATCTCTTTGAAAATACTTGCCTTTGAGGTAATTTTTGAAAAGCGATTGATTAACTACTTATTATTCTTTTTGTAAGGTTGTTAGCTTTCATATTCCTAACCAACTTTGTTATCTGAATTCAAAGTAACCAAACCCTAAAGTTAATCTTTGTTATATCAAGCCATAAGTAAAGAGCCCCGATCCTTTCGTTGTTGACTTCCTTGTGTGGAATGCAGAATCTAGACTTTACGTGGCGGCGTTGTGAATAGCGATGACAAGTTGATAGGTATCATTGTGAGGTGCTATCTAGGTTAAAGGATAGAAGTCACAGTTGGTATCAATGTAACGTACTATCCAAGTCTTGGATAAGAGTAGCAGTTTTGAATGATATTTCTATCATTAATAAATTTCTTGGCGTATTCTTGAAGACTTCCTAGCCTACCCTAGAACGTGAAATCGAATTTTGTATTGACCCCAGTACAAAACCCATTTCTTAAACCCTCAAATATTTCTTCAACTAAAATGAACAGTTTACGTGGTTTATGATGAAAGTCATAATAAAAGCATTGGACTAATGAAAATCATGGGTATACGTGGTATTAGTAAGTTTTATGATGAGTTATGTTGGTTAGTATGTGAAAACATGAAAGTTTCTTAGAAATCACAAAGAGTTGAAAATAAGATTTTGGTGAAAAACGTAACATGAAATTCAATTGACCATATCTCCTATTATATTTTGAATTTTTGAGTGTGGTCAAGTCCTAGAGTTAGATCTATGAGTTACCTAACTAATCCAAGTGGAATTACTGGAAAAGGTGTTGTAGATTTTTTGTGTGGACTGATTTTAGCAAAGGGTGCAAAGCTGCAAAAACCAAAAACTTGCCATGATTTTAGAGGGGCTGTTTCGGCCACTTAAATTATGAGAAAAAATTTCCCCTTTTGGGACATGAAAGTATATGGTATAAAGTACCTCCTGTCCAAAAATGAGCTCATTACGACTTAAAATGAGCAAGTTATGACTATTTCAATATTTAGGTTTTTTAAATGACGCTATAACTGAGTTCTATAACTTTCAGATGACCATGAAATTTAAAGCTGGAAGCTCACGTTAACATGTGTAAGATCCTGCCAAGATTTGGGAATTTTTGGAGTTAAACTTGAGGTAGCTAATTTCTTAAGGAATTAATTAGAAATTGATTTTGAAAATAGTAAATGAATTTTAAAAATTAGAGAAAAATATATTTTCATTATGGGACTATATTATGCTAAATCCCAGAAAAAAAAAATATTTTTGGGACTGATTTGGTAATTTTCATGAAAATAGTTTAATTCTGAACATATGAGTTAAATATGTTATGTGAATGCTTGATTGAAAATAAGATTTTATGGCTAGAGAATCCTATATAGAATATATGCATATTTTTTGATGAGGATTTGATAATTGGTGATGATATCTTATGAGTATGGCATTTTGAATGATTAAATGCATTATATGGTAAAAGCGTAAACAATTGAGATAAATTGTTTATAAATTTAAGAAGTGATTAAAATATTGTTATAATATTAAAGATATTAGATTATGAGATTATTAAGTGATTGATAACATGGGGATATTCTTGAATCTGGATAAATTATATTATAAATGTTTAATATTTATCCTTTATCTCATTTGATTGATTCTTTATATCATTATCCTCATGTTTATATTATGTTGAAAGTAAATCATGGCTGTAAGGCATAGATGGACTTGGTATGATTATGATCGAGTTGTTGGTATAATCATGCTTAGTAATTGAAAACACGATTATCTTTGGCGTAGTGCATGGATAATTTGTGGTCGTGATCTTAATGAATACCACGATTATCTTTGGTAGTAGTGCATGGATAATTTGTGGTCGTGATACTAATGAATACACGATTATCTTTGTACGTAGTGCATGGATAATTGTGGTGCGTGATCTTAATGAATACACGATTATCTTTGGTAGTAGTGCATGGATAATTTGTGGTGCGTGATACTAATGAATACACGATTATCTTTGGTAGTAGTCTTGAGGATAATTTGTGGTCGTGATCTTAATGAATACCACGATTATCTTTGGTAGTAGTGCATGGATAATTCGTGGTCGTGATCTGAAATGAATATCCTTGGCACTGTAGTGCGGGGATGATTCGAGGATATGGATTAATTATTATTTGAGTCTCGCCAATGAAATATTAATTCATGGATGTGGTAAAAGTCATCTTTGGTAGTAGTGCATTGATAGACTTGGTATGATTATGACGAGGATTATTCGGTATAATCATGATCGTAAATGAAAACACGAATATCCTTGGCGGTGGTGCATGGATAATTCGTGGTCGCGTGATACTATTAAGCTGCGTCTCGACATTATTGGGTTTCTGAGTTGTATATCTTTGGCTGTAGTGCAAAAAGATGAATTGTTAATGAATATCTTTGGCGGATTGCGAAGATGAATTTAATATTTTAACGATAAAGGTATTCAAGGTATCCTCACCTCTTTATCATACAGTGCATTACCCTAATTTCGAGATGAAATTCCATAAAGAGGGAGATTGTGAGACCCCATATTTTATCAATAAAGATTTAAATTTTGTCGAAATAATTTTTAATATTATGGTGTGAATTTTAGATAATATTATAGTTGTGGGTAGTATTTATAAATTTTGCGAAAGTATGCAAGTTGTTATAAAATATTAGTTTGGTGGGGAATATTCTTTTGTTAGGAAATATTCGTACAACGGCTCAATCATGGGTGGACCCCTACCTTGAAATTATTATCGGATTGAGAAAAGCGACAAAAATATTTTATAAAAATAACTTGGCCGGAGGTGTTACCTTTAAAAGCTGTTGAACTACGGTGGTAAAAATGCGATGTCTGGCGTGGTTGCATAGTAGCACGGTATTGATTATTGATGCTTACGTAAGAAGTCACTTATTTATGCTCGATTATTGCTACGATAATTCTTTGCATCATATCTCTTATATTATTGATTCAATTATTGTCACAGTATCATACTGTATAATATGTTATATTATTAATTGAGACAACAAGTTATAAATGATTAATAATTGTTGAAAGATTAAAAATTATGTTGATTAAAAATAAAATGATTTGTGGTAATATTTATTCAATCCTTAATGTATATAAAGAGTGCATTATGAGGCGTTTGTGGTAATTTTGATTATTTTATGGGGGGGCCCTATATGTCATTATCTAAGAGTCTCTTCGTCGATTGTAATTACCTTTGTGAATAGTAATTACCTTCGTCGATAGTAATTACCTTTGTGAATAGTAATTACCTTAAATCGATAAGTAATTACCTTCGTCGATAGTAATTACCCTTGTGAATAGTAATTACCTTCGTCAATAGTAATTACCTTTACCAGACGTCGAACCACTTGTCGTTTCACATTACAGGCGTCGAACCACTTGTCGTTTCACATTACAGGCGTCGAACCACTTTTCTTTTCACATCACCGATTCATTGAGCCACTTGCCTTTTCACATGGCGAGGTGCTAAGCTAGAAATCTTCTATAAATAGAGGCCTAGTGCTTCATTATTTTTCACGAATTTCTTTGAAACTCTAGAGAGAGAAACTATAGAGAAGGAAGAAAAGTATTCTGCTACTTCACCTTGCCGATATTGGTTCTTCTAAGGTAGGGAATATTATTTGTTGTACTTGTAAGGGGTGTTATTCTTTCTTATTCATGAAGAGAACATTGTTATTCCATTGCTTATTATTACATTGGAATAACTTTGTAAAAGTGGTATACCTTATACATAACTTTTGTATCTGGCGTACCCTATACTTGGTGAAATCCTTATATTATTCCATTCTTATTTATTACATTTGGAATAACTTTTGTATCTGTGGAATCCCCTATACTTGGTGATCTCCTTACATTATTCCATTCTTTATTATTACATTGGAATATCACATGCATGTGTGTTTTACGGACACAGTTCCATTGTTTATTATTCCGCATTTATTATTACATTTGGAATATCACATACGTGTGTTTTACAGGACACTGGTTCCATTGTTTATTATTAGAATTTATTATTACATTGGATCATCTGTCGATTGTGAATTTCACGACTGGTTCCGTTATTATTATTACATTATAATAACACATCTGTCATCACAATCACCGCATGCATGGTGATTTCTTTTGTTATTCCATTCTTTATTATACCCAGTTGGTTAAAACTTTGACTTCTATACTCCGTGAAATTAGTAGAATATCCTTGATATTTGTGTTTCATCCGATATCTTTTCATGGAAATATTCTTGATCATTCTTGAATTTTACTCTATAAAGCAGTATCTTGTTGACAATTTGGGCGTTATTAATTCTGGATAAAATAATTCTTGAACTTGTTTTATTGAATTATTATGTCATTGTCATCATCCTCATGATATATTATGTTATCTTTGGCTTACGATGCATAGATGAACTTAGTATGATTATGACGAGGGGATCATTCGGTATAATCATGGCTTGTTATAAATGATGTGACAAAAGTCCTCGTGGCTGTAATGCGTTGATGGATAGTTTTGGTATAATTATGACGGGGTGATTAGGGTATAGTCATGACCATTGATAATTTGATGAAAATCCTTGACTGTAGTGGTACATGGATGATTAGATATTGTGGTTTATTCATTAAAGCGAGTCTTAGTGATAAAAATTGATGAAAACCTTTTAAAACCCTAAAGATAGTAGACTTTATTTTATACTTGACTCTTTTAATGGATTGCATATTCAGCTATGATTAAACCGGTTGTCTATTGTATTTTATCGGTTTAACATTGTTAAAGACTATTGATAATTTATTACGCATTATCTTAGTCATAATATTTCTTCTTGGGCTAGTTGAGCTCACCCTTTCTTTCCTTTGTTCTCTTCGGAAATGAGAATATATTTGGGGACGAGTTGGGGAAGCAGTGATGGTCTGAAGATAGCATTAGTAGTCCTCACTATTACGTGAAATAGTGTGATAATAATTGTAATGAGGACTCCTTGAGTATGGCTATTGTCTAAATGACAATATTCCTATTAGAACTCTCGGTTTATGTGTATTGTCGTATGTTATACGACAGATGTATAATTAAGTTTGTATTTGAATTTATATACCATGTAAGTGGCGACCCAAGATGGGTGATGTATACCTAATTTTGGGGGGCGTCACAATAAATCCCTTCGAACCTGATGGTATTATCAGAACAGTTGTAAGACCCCAGCTTTTATGAATAAAGATGAATTTTTTCTCTAAATAACATTTTTGTATATTAAGGTGTGAATTTGTTATAATGTTATAGTTATGGGTAATATTTACAAATTTTACAAAGTAAGCAAGTTGTTATAAAATATTTGTTTGGTCAGGGAATATTCATTTTATCAGGGAATATTCATTTTATCAGGGAATATTAAATACATTTGACCACAATCATTGGTGGACCCTAGCGGAATTCTTGTCGAGAATTAGAAAACGACATAAATATCTTTTTATAAAAATAACGGCGAAATTTTTACCGTTAACTGTTGAAATAACTGATGATAAAAATACAGTAATACGCGTGGTTGCATAGTAGCACACGGTATTGTACATTATCTTTTATTATTGATGCTTACGTGAGAAGTCACTCAGTTTATTTCAATTATTGCCACAGTAATGGTCGTATAGTATCTCACGTTATTGATTCAATTATTGTCACAATATTTAATATTATTAAATCAATAATTGAGATGATATAGTTATTCACATTAATATTTGCATTATTGACAATGTCTAGAAAGTTCTATCGAGGAAAGGGGTTTGGTCACCTAATTGTGTGCTAATAAGGAGAAGTCCTTATCGAAAAGCCCCCTCTTTCCTGGGAATGATCTGGTTGTTAATATTGCGATTTATAATAATGATTAAAAAGTGTTATTAAAAATGTGTTTATTGAAGCCAAGTGAGTTGAGATAAAAAGAGGGGTTTTTATTGAGGTATTTGTTGTAAATTTTGCTTATTATATGGATCCCTACTTACCCATTTTTCAAAATTGTCAGTAGATATTACTTATATATATATATTATAAATTTTGTTTTTATTATTATTATAATAGTAATAAAACAAAAAACTTTTTATATAAAACATAATGCTTTTTATAAAGTTATTCATTTTATTAGATTATAAATAGAATATATTATATTTTTTTAAAGTTTTCGTTTTATATTTTATTGCATAGTAAAAATTAGAAAATTTCAGCCGATTCCCGTGACTACGCCTGTGACTTTTCCTTCACTGTGCATCTAAATAGTGCCCAGCCATTCTCCTATAAATAGGATGCTTAGTTTAGAAAAGAAAAATACACTAGAATCAGAGAATTCTTCTTCTATAATATTGAGCATATTTCTTTTAAGTTTAAGGAAGCTTCGAGTGTAGAAAATAGTAAAAGTTTTCTTCAAGAATATATCCGTTATACCAGTCAGAATTGCTCTCTTTTTAAGGTAAGGGGTATTATATATTTCATATTCGCTTACGATATTATTTTTCGTATTCATAAGGAATTTTATTTTCGTTAAATATTCGTAAGGAATATTATTTTCGTTAAATATTCGTAAGGAATATTATCTTCGTTCAATATTCGTAGGAATATTATTTTCGTTCAACAGTTGTAATAGATATTATTTTTGTTCAATATTTGTAAGAAATAATATTTTCTTCCATACTATGTAGTATGTAAGTAATATTATTTCGTTTTAGATTCCGAATTCTACACTCATTTTGTTAAGTATTTCTTTTATATTCCTTGAAATTTGCGCTTCATCTAGTATCGTTTCATAAGAATATTTTTCTGGACATTCTTGTTAAATTTTAAGCTTTTTAATTGCGAGTACTATTCATGATTTTATTCATAAATAAATCTGATACTATTTATCGCATCGACCTTATTTATGAAGTACTATTCATAAGGTACTATTTATGAAGTACTATTCACGGGGTACTATTCACTCGGGTACTATTCACCTGGGGTACTATTCATGACAAAAATTTATTTCTTTTCTGTCCAAATTATTTTTGATATATGAATATTATTCTTGAATTTTATTCCACAAAGCATTTATCATGTTGACAATTTGGACATTTTTAAACTCTGGGTAAATTGAATTATAAATCTTTAATATTTATCATTGATCTCGTTTGATTGAATTCTTATATTATTGTCATCGTCCTTATGCTTATATTATGATGAAAGTCATCTTTGGCCCGTAGTGCATAGATGGACTGTTGATTGGTATGATTATGACCAGGAATTATTCGGTATAATCATGACCTCTAATGTTACAAATGATGTGGCAAAAGTCATCATTGGCCCATAGTGCATTGATGAACAGTTGTTGGTATGATCATGACCATACGTTCTCTTCGGTCAAGGGTGCAAAGATGAATTATTGTTTGGCATGATCATGACTATCAAGAATAAGCATGTGAATGTTATTCCTATTTATATATGATTTGATTATGATATATATGAATGAATATGCAAGTATGCTTGTATTAAGAAAAGCTGTAAAGTCCCTTGATAGATAATAGAAATATGTGTACAAGGACTTATAATGATTTGATCAAATATGTTAAGTTGATCCTGCATAAGCAAAACAGCTCTGTAAAGCCCTTAAAAAGAAATGTACAAGGACTATGAATATAGAAAGATCAAGCATGTTAGGTTGATCTTATGATGTAATGGATAGGCTTGTCTGATCGTCGAGCACTGCACCAAAAATCGTAGTCTACCAGGAGAATTAAGGAGAACTCGAGAGATGTCGAGGCAGAATTTGTAATGCCCCGGAAAATTGAACATTTTGTAATTACTTTTAATAATGAATAAAATAATATTATTTATTATTATTGTGTATTGAGAAGATGAATGTTGTTCTATAACCTAGAAACGCTTGAACGTCGTAGTATTTTAACTACGTGGAAGAATTAAAGTGTTTGAATTTCTAAAGCGAAAATAAAAGTTTTTGAGAAATTTTAGAAAAAAACACTATTCATCGATTTACTTTCAAGAATTATTTTGAATTTCCAAGAAATATGTAATGTTATAATATCGAGGTGATATCGATTATGTAATAATAATCTAAGTATGGAAAATACAATAAATCACATGCAGACTTAATTTGGGATTATAGGTATTAAAACCTAATAGAAGGAATTAAGGTAATATTGTATAGAGTTCAAGTCCAATATGTATAAGGTGTAAACTTAAGTGGGATTAATTATTAAGCCCAAGTAATTGGTTAATGAAGCCCAACTTGATTAATGTAAGCCCAACAAGGAAATAAGCTAGTATTATTAGTAAGCCCAAGGGATAAGTTAATTAAATTAGCATTGAGCCCAAACTATGATCCATTAGGTAATGAGGATCCATGGGGTGACCCATGGGTAAACTTGATGGGTCAAACCAAGTGAGAAATGTGTAAGTGTGATGGGCAAACAAGAAGAGTGATGCCCAAGAACTTTGTGTGGTGGTCAAGAGAAGTGATGAGCACACAAATGATTAGTAAGGAGGTGGAATTAATTAGATTAATTGAGGAGGTGGGATTAAGGAGGTGGAGGGCCTAAATGACTAGAGTGCCCCCACTTTGCCAAGCCTATAAATACAAGAGCCACAATTTGATTGTTGGTTATTTTATTTCATCAAACTTCTCTCAAACATAAAGCAACTTATTTGTTATAAACCAATAAGCACTTATAAGCCACTTCAACCATTGATAGTTTTCCAAAGCAAATAGAAGTCTTCAAGGGTAAGACTCCTCTCTTATATCTTCATCTCTTCTATAATAGGATTGATAGAGAAGGGGGAGGGTTGAATGATAGCATGTAATAAATTACTAAAGAATGAACTTAAGCCGAATAAGTTGAAAAAGCAACTTCAATATGAATAAATTTCTAGAACCATGAAGAACCTATCATATGATGTTTAGTACGTGGAATTTAGCATGAAAACTTTTGATTGAAGGACTTAAGTTAATAATAAGTCATGAGCATGAAGATTTCTAACTCTTAAGTTAAATAAGTTAATAACCTATGAGAATAAGTCAAAACCTACTTTGATTATAAGTTGGAGTAGTAAATAACTTGTAATGATCTTATGTTGATTAAAATCCATTAAGAACGCTTAGTAATGAAGATTTGCCAGAATTCGCAGGATTGGACGATTACCGTCGAATTCGTTAAATTCTCGGAATGGAAGTCGTATTTTGTGTTCAAAGTTGAAAACGTTGGTTTTCGATGGAGACAAGTCATTTTAGTCATTATAGAGTTGCGGACTCGAAAATGACCGGATTCCGACTTAAAACGAAGAAACGAGCGTTGAACATTCACGAACGTTTATCGTTTTCGTTAAAAATGAACTCATAGGTGAATTTTGAGCAAACGAAGTCAAATAGATAAATTTTTTATAAAAACGCGTAGATTATGAAATTTGTGAAACGTAGGCTTTTGAACGGACCAATTCGGACTTAAAACGAAGAAGTTATGCGTCCAGGAAGTTCGTAAAAATTTCAAAATTGAAAAAATTTTCTAAGAGTCCGAGTCCGTGCGGCTTGCGACTCTAAACCTAATTACCTGCTACCGTAGATGCGAGGATGAACTCATTGTACATTGCACACCATGCTTGATCTGACGAGTCATAAAAGCAATCCTTGGCACCCATGGCGCCGGTCAAGGAAGTTGATAGTGAAGAAAGATTTCAAGTATGAAAGGAAATGGAACTTAATAGTAATGTATTAAGATGCGATCATAACATGATTAAGACATTATAAGGTACTTGTAAGACACTAATGCATGTTGATTAAGAGTTAATAATCAATCGAAGATTAACGGAATGAGAATGACATAACAAAATCCGAAAAAGCCTAAATAACGAATCTAAATTAGGAATTACATTGAGATCAAGGGTAAGATATAATAGTAATCATACTTGATTATGTATGACTTAATGTGGTACGTGATTATGAATTGTAGAATCATAAAGACTTAAAAGTCTTGTCAAGTATTAAACGATGTCGGACGCTAAAGGCAAGTATTCTAACTCTTGTTTGATTCGATCTGGACAACCTTTGTAAATTCATAACTTTGTTCAGTATGAAGTCACGAATGATGAAGTCTTAAGCTAATTCTTTAATTTGGACTTATATTATGAATCTATCAAGCATAATTAATGTTTACCGAGTTATATTGGTTGGTTTTCAATTGAAGACCAAGTATACTAAAATGTTTTTGTCGTTTAACGACAGGCACGTGAGGTTACCACAACTTAAACGTATACACGTTTAATGAATGTAGTGTTGATCTACATAGAGTACTATGAGCTGATCACTCAGAAGTGCTCGTAAGCTATGTTGGACTTACGGACTTAGTGTCAGGTTGTCCTTTTCAAAAGAACTTATGAATGCTCATATAATTGATCCATAATTATTATTCCAGTAAGTATGGTTGTGTAAAACGTTTTGAAGAGAAAGAAGTGCTATTTTGATTTATCGATAGTACTTCGTAACTATTGTTTAGTTATTGAAGATATATGAGTTCTATGTTTGAAGCATGTTGTTTATTAGAATTGTAGTACTTGCTGAGCTAGTCATGCTCACTCTTGCTTGAACCATATGAAAACATCTAAGATCAAGCGTCTGAAGTCTTAAGCGAGGATAAAGCGAAGCGAAAGAGCGAACCCAGTAGCATACTTATGTAATAGTATAGGAAGACTATACGTAATATATTGATATTATGACAAGAACAATGAAAGGGTTACAAAGAACCTGGGAAATGTAATATTATTTTGAGTATATATAAGTTATATTAGTCCTTTTGAGACTATTCTATGAAATGTATGAATGAATGGTAGTATAGTGTAGCACCATCTATCGGGTTGGAAGAGACCCGGATTTGGGGGCGTCACAGGTTGGTATCAAAGCATTAGGTTATAAAACTTAAGGGGGGAAGTAAAAACCTTAAGTCATAACCTTAAGAAAAGTAAAAGAATAAAAGATGTAAGTTAACCTTATAAAAATGCATTATATATGTTATGTGTTTTTATTATTCTACTAACGTTTACTAATCAACTCTATGTGTTGTTGTAGATGTCAGGTGAAAATATGGATGTACGGGTAGTCAGCGAAGGGTCGGTAAACCAGATACAAATCATACCGAACCCCATAGCAGCAGATCCAGAGATAGGTGTGGTGGAGTCCGGAGACTCTGAAAGCTTAGACCTCATGTCGGTATTTGACGGCATGATAGAAGAAGAAGTGGAAGTAGTATCCTTCAATCTAGTGGCTATAGCAGCGGAGATAACTCCAGGAGAGTCGATGATGTCACTGTTCATGTCAGTGATAGATATGAATATACACTATTGTCAGGAGGTCGAGGCTGAAAGCGGAGCTCAAATGGTTATAGAGGACAAGGCGGACATGGAGTCCATGTGGTAATTGAGGAACATGATGAGAGAGTTTTGGCTAAGGACAAAGTCCATGAAGCTAAAACAAGAGGTCTTTGAGCTTAGGAATGAGCTAAAGACCAAGAAAGCGAAGATAGGGAGAATATCCTATATTCATAGGAGTTCTCATGAGGATTTCGATTGCGGTGTTTGGGTATCCTGTAGAGATAGAAGCGAGAACGCGACATACTATCACCGTGATATTATCACGGGGTCTTGCAAGGCAGATTTTAGAATGCCTTAAGGCAGATATGATCGAGTAGTTGTTAGAGTAGTTAGGTATGTACATATTGTGTATATAGTAGTGGCGTAAAGCCCTCTTTTGAATAATCAAGGGTTGTCTTTTGTAATTCCCAATTTTTAGAAAGCAATAGCGGGAAAGTAATGTATCCAGCTTGGGTTGTGTAACCGATGTAGTATTATACTACGATGAATTAATATAAGTTTTCATTTTTGAAAAATGTTGAGTTAGGAGTGTTTAAGTTATTGTTTAATTATATAATAATAACTAACTGACAGGAAATGCATAATAATGAAATATGTGTTTATTGTGACAGCAAAATGCCGCCAAGAAGAGTACCTCGTAACCAAGGTGCGACCACGAATCAACCGGAGGGAGGTCTAGTTAACCCCATGCAAGAATTTTTGAACCTTTTAACCACAGCCTTTAACCAAACTGGGGCTAATATTCCCGTGAATCCTGGTGTAGTACGAGCTACTACATTTAAGGACTTAAAGAGTGTGGGTCCGCCGGAGTTCAAAGGAACTACGGACCTATCGAAGCCCAAACGTGGGTTGGGAGAGGAGAGAAGGCATTTGTAATAGCAAATGTCGGCGAGGCCAAAAAGGTTGCCTTTCAACCTACATGATGAAGGAGAGGCCAACTTTTGGTGGGAGGCCAATCAAAGTAGGAATGAATCTTTATAACGTGGGAGAGGTTCAAGGAAATATTCTATGAGAACTACTTTCCGACGAGCATACAGGGAAGGATGGAGATACGATTTTGGGAGTTGAATCAAGGGGACATGATAGTGCCCCAATATGCTGCCAAGTTCATTGAATTGACGAGGTTCACTCTGCACCAAGTGGATACTGAGGTGAGGAAGGCACGACGGTTTGAATAGGGCTTGAAACCCTGGCTCTATAACCGTATATCGGTATTCCAAAGTACTTCTTTTAGAATCATTTTAGAGAAGGCAATAATTGTCGAAGGTGGTAGTGAGGCGTTGAGCTAATACCAGAAAGAAAAGAAGAATAAGGGAAAGGTTGATGGGAGAGTCAAGATTGAGGGAGCCAGTGGAAGTGGCGAGGGTCAGAAGAGGAAGGTATTTAGCTCTGGGAATATTGGAGTTAAGCAAGGAGACCCGAAGAGAAGAATGGAGGCCTGCAAGACATGTGGGAAGACTCATTTAGGAGTCTGTCTCAAGGGGAAGGCCGTCTGCCTGGCTGTGGATAAGAGGGCATATTGCGCCTAATTGTCCAAGCTTAGAAGAAGAACCATGGATGCTTTGTGTGTGGATCAATGACCACATGGCAAAAAGAATTGTCCAGAAGAAGGGGACGGGCGGAACAAGGGAACTAATATGGTGTAAGTTAGCTATTGGGGGGGTCCAATGCGACGAGTAGTAGCCCGATGGGTCGATACCTTTAACATGACAGTCCAAGATGCGGTTGCATCAGGGGACGTCGTCGCAGGTATTATTCCGATCAACGATATCAATGCGTACGTGTTGTTTGATTCGGGTGCTACTTGTTCATTTATAGCGTGCGATTTTGCTAGACGATTAGGACTACTTCCGGAAAAGTTGCCTATACCTTTAAATATTAAGGTAGCAAACGAAGAGATTATTCCTGTTAAAAATATTCACAAGAGTTGTTGTGTAGATATTCGGGGTTGTAAACTATCAGTAGATTTATTACCAATAAAGTTAGGAGAATTCGATGTAATTCTCGGAATGGATTGGTTGGTAAACCATGGGGCAATTATAGATTGTCAAAAGAAATGTGTGAACATTAAGGCGTTAGAACAACCTCGGGTAGTATTTTATGGGAATAGATCGTGGGGACGTTTAGTGTTGTCTAACCATGACACAAACTAGGAAATTATTGAGGAAGGGGTGTGTAGGCTATTTGTGTCATGTGGTTGATACCCAGAGAGTGGGAGTGACCATGGAACAAATACCTATAGTGAGTGAATTCGAGGATGTATTTCCAAGTGAGTTACGGGTCTTCCATCGGATAGGAGACCAGAGTTCATAATAGATATTGTGCGAGAGCGGCACCGGTTTCGAGGCACCATATCGTATGCACCAAGTGGAGATGAAGGAATTGATGGTACAACTACAAGAAGCTGTTGGATCGAAAGTACATTCGGTTGATTCGAAAGTGTGTCGTAGGGGAGCATCTCCAGATTGTTTGTTAAGAAGAAGGACTAATCATTAAGACTTTGTATCGACTATAGAGAGTTGAACAAGTTAACAATAAAGAATAAATACCCATTGCCCAGGATCGATGATCTCTTTGATCGATTAAAAGGGCTAAGTATTTTCTAAAATAGATTTGCGGATGGGGTATCATCAGCTGAAGGTTAGGAAGGAGGATGTGCCAAAGACAGCATTCAGGACTCGTTATGGTCATTACGAGTTTTTAGTGATGTCGTTTGGGTTGACAAATTCACCAGCTGCATTTATGGACATGATGAACAGGGTGTTCAAACAATATTTGGACAAGTTCATCGTGGTGTTTATTGATGATATTCTAGTCTACTCTAATACGCCAGCAGATCATGTTGAACACCTAAGAATAGTGTTGGAGACATTAAGAAAGGAGAAGTTATATGTGAAGTTCACTAAGTGTGAATTTTGGTTAGAGAAGGTTCAGTTTTTAGGTCATGTTATTGACCATGAGGGGATTTCAGTAGATCCAGCGAAGGTGGAAGCCGTGATGAATTGGGAACAACCGAAAATGCCGACTGAGGTGCAAAGTTTCTTAGGATTAGCGGGTTACTATCGGAGGTTCATTCAGGACTTTTCAAAGATAGCTACTCCACTGACTAACTTGATAAGGAAGATGGTGAAGTACGTATGGACTGAGAAATACGAAGATAGCTTTCAAGAACTGAAAATGAAGTTGAGTGAAGCGCCTGTTTTGTCACTACCCGATGACACAGGAAATTTCGTAGTTTATAGCGATGCTTCGCATAAAGGACTAGGTTGCGTGCTCATGCAGCATGGCAAGGTCATTGCGTATGCGTCTAGGCAGTTGAAGGATTATGAGAAAGTTTACCCTACTCATGATCTGGAACTAGCCGCGGTGGTGTTTGCCCTAAAAATATGGCAACATTATCTTTATGGGGAAAAGTGTGAGATATACACGGACCACAAAAGTCTAAAATATATCTTCACATAGAAAGAGTTGAATATGAGGCAGAGGAGATGGCTGGAGTTGATAAAAGATTACGACTGTGAAATCCTGTATCACCCGGGAAAAGCAAATGTAGTTGCCGACGCCTTAAGTAGGAAGGGTCGGGAAAAGTTGTCTTTGTTAACGGCTCAACTAAGTTAATAACAGAGATGGCTAGAATGGAGTTGGAAGTGAAGCTGTCAAGTGAAGCGGTACAAATGTTGTTTGCGACGGAGATGCAATCTACCATCGTAGAGAGAGTTAAGGAGGTGCAACTCAAAACTGATAAGTGCAATCGGATAAGAGAGTGGCTGATCAATGAAAAAGATATTAAGTACAGTCTTGATAACGAGGGGTTATTGAGATTTGAAGGAAGAATTTGGGTTCCGAATGAGACGGAATTAAAGGAGGAGTTCTATAAGAGGCTCATAGTTCAAGGTTTTCGATTCATCTGGTAGTACTAAGATGTATCAAGATCTTGATAGAGTTTACGGTGGTAGAACATGAGAGAGAGATTACCGAATACGTTAATAGGTGCTTGACTTGTCGAGTGTTAGGCGAACATCAACGACCAAGTGGCTTGTTACAGTCATTAGAAATTCCGGAGTGGAAGTGGGAGAATATCATGATGGATTTTGTGGTTGGACTTCCGACTACACAGAAGGGGTATGATGCAATTTGGGTAATAGTGGACCGATTGACAAAGTCGGCTCACTTTTTGCCAATTACGGTTAAGTATAACTTAGACCAGCTAACTAAACTTTATATTAAGGAAATAATCTCTAGACATGGAGTGCCAGTATCGATTGTGTCAGATCGTGATCCACGATTCACGTCAAACTTTTGGAGAAGTCTACAAGAAGCGCGGTTAGGAGCATGATTGAAGTCGAGTACATCGTATCATCCACAGACGGATGGACAAAGCGAGAGGACAATTTAGACGTTAGAAGATATGCTAAGATCTTGAGTCATGGATTGCATATAACAATAGTTATCATGCAAACATAGGTATGCCGCCATACGAAGCTTTGTATGGGAGAAAATGCAGAACGCCACTGTATTGGGATGATGTAGGAGAACGCCGGATGTTGGGACCAAAATTGGTGCAACAGACAGCGGATATTGTTAAGAAGATTCAGATGCGTCTTCTAGCAGCTCAAGACAGACAGAAGAAGTTTACGGATTCGCATAGAGAGAATCGAGAGTTTGAAGTAGGTTCATATGTATTTCTGAAAGTATCTCCCTAGAAAGGAAAGATACGTTTTGGAAAGAAGGGAAAGTTAAGTCCAAGGTTTATAGGACCTTTCGAGGTATTGAAACGGGTAGGTGAGGTTGCTTGCATGTTAGCATTACCTCCAGACCTAGAACGAATACATAATGTATTTCACGTATCCGTGTTACGTCCTTATAAGCCAGATTATAAGCATGTGATAGAATATGAGCCTATTCATGTCGAAAAGGACTTAACGTATGAGGGAACACCGATTCATATTGTCGATAGAAAAGAACAAGTCCTGTGGAATAAAGTCATACCTTCGGTGAAGGTGATATGGAAGAACCACGATGCAGAAGAAGCAACGTGGGAGTTAGAAGAAGTGATGAAAAAGAATTACCCGCATTTATTTGTGTAAATTATTTTTATAGCGATATTCTGGGGACAGAATCCTTATAAGGGGGAGAGAGTGTAACGCCCCGAAAAATCTAACATTTTGTAATTACTTTTAATAATGAATAAAATAATATTATTTATTATTATTGTGTATTGAGAAGATGAATGTTGTTCTATAACCTAGAAATCTTCGAACGTCAGTAGTATTTTAACCACGTGGAAGAATTAAAGTGTTTGAATTTCTAAAGCGAAAATAAAAGTTTTTCGAGAAAATTTTAGAAAAAACACTATTCATCGATTTCGCTCGCCGGAATTATTTTTGAATTTCCGAGAAAATATGTAATGTTATAATATCGAGGTGATATCGATTATGTAATAATAATCTAAGTATGGAAAATGCAATAAATCGCATGCGACCTTAATTTGGGATTATAGATATTAAAACCTAATAGAAGGAATTAAGGTAATATTGTATAGAGATCTAGTCCAATATGTATAAGGTGTAAACTTAAGTGGGATTAATTATTAAGCCCAAGTAATTGGTTAATAAAGCCCAACAAGGAAATAAGCTATTATTATTAGTAAGCCCAAGGGATAAGTTAATTGAATTAGCATTGAGCCCAAACTATGATCCATTAGGTAATGAGGATCCATGGGGTGACCCATGGGTAAACTTGATGGGTCAAACCAAGTGAGAAATGAGTAAGTGTGATGGGCAAATAAGAAGAGTGATGCCCAAGAACTTTGTGTGGTGGTCAAGAGAAGTGATGAGCGCACAAATGAATAGTAAGGAGGTGGAATTAATTAGATTAATTGAGGAGGTGGGATTAAGGAGGTGGAGGGCCTAAATGACTAGAGTGCCCCCACTTTCCCAAGCCTATAAATACAAGAGCCACAATTCAATTGTTGGTTATTTCATTTCATCCAAACTTCTCTCAAGTATAGCAACTTATTTGTTAGAACCAATAAGCACTTAAAAACCACTTCAACCATTGATAGTTTTCCAAAGCAAATAGAAGTCTTCAAGGGTAAGAATCCTCTCTTATATCTTCATCTCTTCTATAATAGGATTGATAGAGAAGGGGGACGGTTGGATGATAGCATGTAATAAATTACTAAAGAATGAACTTAGGCCGAATAAGTTGAAAAAGCAACTTGAATATTAATAAGTTGCTAGATCCATGAAGAACCTATCATATGATGTTTAGTATGTGGAATATAGCATGAAAACTTTTGATTGAAGGACTTAAGTTAATAATAAGTCATGAGCATGAAGATTTCTAACTCTTAAGTTAAATAAGTTAATAACCTATGAGAATAAGTCAAAACCTACTTTGATTATAAGTTGGAGTAGTAAATAATTTGTAATGATCTTATGTTGATTAAAATCCATTAAGAACGCTTAGTAATGAAGATTTGCCAGAATTCGCACGATTGGACGATTACCGTCGAATTCGTGAAATTCTCGGAATGGAAGTCGTATTTTGTGTTCGAAATCAGAAATGTTGGTTTTCGATGGAGACAAGTCATTTTAGTCATTATAGAGTTGCGGACTCGAAAATGACCGAATTCCGACTTAAAACGAAGAAACGAGCGTTGAACGTTCACGAACGTTTATCGTTTTCGTTAAAAATGAACTCATAGGTGAATTTTGAGCAAACGAAGTCAAATAGATAAAATTTTTGCATGAACGCGTACATTATGAAATTTGTGAATCGTAGGCTTTTGAACGGCCCAATTCGGACTTAAAACGAAGAAGTTATGTGTCCGAGAAGTTCGTAAAAAATTTTAAAACTGAAAAATTTTCTAAGGCACACAGTCCGCGCCGCGGCACGACTCTAAGCCTAATTACCCGCTCCGCAGCGCGAGGCCGAACCATTGCACACTGCGAACCCGCACCGCAGCATGAGTCACAAGGCAATCCTTGGCACCGCGGCGCTAGTCCAAGGAAGTTGATAGTGAAGAAAGATTTCAAGTATGAAAGGAAATGGAACTTAATAGTAATGTATTAAGATGTAATCATAACATGATTAAGACATTGTAAGGTGCTTGTAAGACACTAATGCATGTTGATTAAGAGTTAATAATCAATCGAAGATTAGCGGAATGAGAATGACATAACAAAAGCCGAAAAACCCTAAATAACGAATCTAAATTAGGAATTACATTGAGATGAAGGGTAAGATATAATAGTAATCATACTTGATTGTTTATGACTTAATGTGGTACGTGATTATGAATTGTAGAATCATAAAGACTTAAAGTACTGTACGAGTATTAACCTGTAATCAAACGCTAAAGGCAAGTATTCTAACTCTTGTTTCAGTTCAGTCTGGACAAGCTTTGTAATTCATGTAACCTGTTCGCATGAAGTCCTGAATGATAAAGTCTTAAGCCAATTCTTTCGGCTGGACTTATATTATGAATCTGTCAAGCATGATTAATGTTTACCGAGTTATATTGCTTGGTTTTCAATTGAAGACCAAGTATACTAAAATGTTTTTGTCGTTTAACGACAGGCACGTGAGGTTGCCACAACTTAAATGTATACACGTTTAATGAATGTAGTGTTGATCAACATAGAGTACTATGAGTTGATCACTCAGAAGTGCTCGTAAGCTATGTCAAACTTATGGACTTAGTGCCTGGTTGTCCTTTTCAAAAGAACTTATGAATGTTCATATAATTGAGCCATAATTATTTTTCCAATAAGTATGGTTGTGTAAAACGTTTTGAAGAGAAAGAAGTGCTATTTTGATTTATCGATAGTACTTCGTAACTATTGTTCAGTTATTGAAGATATATGAGTTCTATGTTTCAAGAATGTTGTTTATTAGAATTGTAGTACTTGCTGAGCTAGTCATGCTCACTCTTGCTTGAACCATATGAACACAGCTAAGATCGAGCGTCTGAAGTCTCGAAGCGAGGATAAAAGCAAGATGATGATGAACCGTAGCATACTTATGTAATAGTATAGCAAGACCGTATGTAATATATTGATATTATGACAAGAACAAAATGAAAGGGTTACAAAGAACACAGGAAATGTAATATTATTTTGAGTATATATAAGTTATATTAGTCCTTTTGAGACTATTCTATGAAATGTATGAATGAATGGTAGTCTGCAGTGTAGCACCATCTGTCGGGTTGGAAGAGACCGGGGTTTGGGGCGCCATGTAAGTATCGTGATCGCAAGATAGTAGATCTCGGAGTTCGTAGACCGCTGGGAGAGACGAGGAAGGATCGTAGTGTGTCGAGAGTAGAACTTCCTCATAGCCAAGTCCTTTGAGGAAGTCATGTTTAATGTAGAGACAACCGCCTACTGAGCCGATAGAACATCTCTAGAAGGGCGAAGTCGAAATGTAGACTACACTCGAAGTCGTAGAGTCTATTGATGCCGAAGCCAAGTCAAGGATAGTAGACTACACTCTGAGTCGTAGAGTCTATTGATTACATACAGAGATCGTAGTTGGGCAAGATCAGATAAAGACATCGAGCACAAAGACAGAAATCGTAGTGTGTCAAGATCTGATCCCGAAGTCGGAGGGTCTGCATAGCCAAAGCTGAATCATAGAGTGCAAAACTACGAACTCAACAGTTGTGCTCACAACGCCAAGGCAGAATCTTAGAGCAAATACGATTCTCAACAAATGAGCACTCCCAGAATATCCAAAGGAACCAAGCCTCTGGTCCAAGCTGCAATGTTACATCGAACTTGAAGGAAACTAGAGAGCACTCAACGAATGGCATGCAAGCTAACAGAAGATCTAAGCACCAACCTAATCAGCATCAAGATTGAGTTGTGAAGCCATTCGAGATGAACTCTTCCACAAGATCAGAAGAAGACTTGATGAATCGACGGAAGGAAAGTCAAGAATGCGATGGTCATCAAGCGAGATGTAAGACAACGATCTTGGAAGCAACCAGATCGTAGTGTTTGCCAAACAAAGAAAGAAAGAACGATGAAGTGCATACAGAGATCTTTGGGCGACTTCTAAAGAACAAGGCTAAAGTGATTAAGCATTGGGTCAGTCCATTGATGATAAGTGAACGGGAGATCACAAGGAGAAAGTGAGCTGGACACGCCACAAATCTGAATTGTCTTGCTATTCAAAAGGGGCCAGATCAAAGAAGTTAAGTCATCAGTATCTGAGAACTGTTGAGGCAAACAAAAGGGTTGAAGCACTGCTCAAAAGAAGGAAGAGGTGTTCTATATTGAAGATCCAATCAACACTCTTCAAGATCGTAGTGTTTCCCTACCAGTCAACAAGACACTACGATCAGGTCCTTGAAGACATGCATCAGAATCGTAGAGTTCGAATAACTGAAAACTGAAGCATTGGCAACGATTCAATTTGAAGGGTAATATTCGGACAAGTGCTTATTGAGAGCATCGATGCAAAAGGACAACCTCGGATCAAGAAATCAGAAGGAGGAAATAAAGTCTTCAACCTGCCCAAGATATTAAAGTGATATATCTGACAGGGTAGGTGAAATAGTAGATTGCAGTATCAGAAAGTCAGAAAAAGTTGTCATGTCACATTTGTAGTTTACACCAAGCAACTCGAGATCTGTGAAGCATTTCAAAAAGCTTTCAACGGCTACTCTCCAACGGGAAGATTGGGAAGGAGTATAAATCTGCTAGAGCTTCAAAGATCAAAAAGGGTTGTAGTTGCCAAGTTTGGAGTAACGGTGGACTGTTCTAAACCATTTGAGATAGTGAGTCCGAAGGCTCACTCTACAATCCACCAAGAACACTCAGAGACATACAAAGAAAGAAGTAGAAGTGAGAGTTCTACATTGTAGAAATGAGAGTTCTACTTCATGAAGAGTATTCTGAATTGCCGAGAGAAAGAAGAGCATTAATGACATCTTGATGTCCATCATAGGAAGACTATAAGTACCATAAAGAAGAACTCATAGTCATCTTAGCAAGTCCATCATGAGAAGGCATCAAGTATCAAGAAGGGAGATCACAAACATCATCATGGTGGCAAGCATAAGAAAGTTTCTAAGTATCTAGCAGAAGAACTTACAGTCATCTTAGAAACCCATCATGTGCAGCCATCACATATCAAGAAGAATGATCTTCAAGGTAGTTCATCAAGGGATCATCAGAGGAGGTTGAGTAATTGAAGAAGCTAAGCATCATGCAACACTTAACTTCACTTCAAGGATGATCACGCCAAGCTGCTAAGTACAGAAGATGTTCAAAGCATAAAGACATCTTATGTGACACCCCCAAATCCCGGTACTTCAATACCTCAAGATTTGGTGTTCACTTAAATAAAACAATCATTTAATACTACCCAATCATAATAAATTGAATAATAAACCTGCCCATACAGGATTACATTAACTAAAAATCTCGCAGGTCATCTAACCTTTATAAACAATCATTCATGCGAAAAATGTAAATAAACTTCATTACAGTATTTAAACCAAAATCTGATAATAAAACTATCAAAACGATTACAAGTCTTCAGTACTTGTTCATCTTTCCCTTTCCTTTACTGGTGCTAGGTACGTCGCCCTTTCCATCTTTAGCTGTAAGGATTTTACAGGCAAGAGTGAGCAAACAAGGCTCACTTAGAATAATCAATAAATAAACTTTAACCTTTACATCACTTGCCAAATACTAGGCTTAATAGAACTGAACAATATGTTTTATTAACATTCTAAAAAATCATAACATTCACTTAGGGTCTAATGACCACGAACCATGTCCACAGTTATAAGTAATCTTTTAACTTTAACTTTAATAGTCATACGACTACAAGGACTCAAAAGTACTTAGGGGGATCAATCCTTCGTACATGTATTGTATACAAACATTTCAGCACAAAGTAAAAAACTAAGTGCACCCCTAATAATAGGGTTGTTCATCTCAGTATTTAGAGTACAAGTCCTCGCCAAAGTCAGTTTGGTTTGGATACACTTCAAGGTAATTTGGAATTCAACGGACATCAACTAAGGATTAGTTGAATAAAAGATAATAACACTGTGTTATTGAATAAACATAACTGAATAAATATTGCATTCTAAGTTCATGCTTTAGGAATAATCTAATAGCATAACAATTGAATAATCTATCATATCTTGCTTTGAACAATACTAAGCTAAGGTTACATCTTAGAACTCAATATCAAGCATGCATAACAAAGAATAACTTGAACGATAAACTAGTTCAACAGAATAAAGGTACTTGCATGCTAATATAAAAAGTTTAGAGTTAGGAAAAACTTGCATAATCATAACAACTAGTTCGACGAAAGTGTGGAGATGGGAAACATGTATCATCATGAATAACTAGATATAATTAAGTTGCTTAATGAAGTACTTTACTCAATAAAGTATAGAATTATGAAATTTGCATAATGAAGATTTAAGATTAGAAAACTTGCTCAACTTTTATAAAAGTAGAGTTAAAGAACTTGCCTTGCGCGTAGATTAAACCGTTATAATCCAAATCACAATATCCTAAGTAACGCCCCCAAAATAGGTCCAATCCATCCAACCTATTCTGAGTCGCCAATACATGGTACAGAAAATAACTACAACTTTATTACTACAATTGTCGTGCAAAATACAACAACACATATACTGTGAGTTTTAATACCAACTATGACTCATGTCCCAACTATGGACAACACCTCACAGTGATACCTTACATAAAGGTACAATCTAGAACTGTTTTAGAAATTAAAATCTTTGGGAAGTGCTCAAGGAAACCTTCGTACATGGGAGGCCATGCGTCTAGGTTATGATAGATATCATATGCCCACAGAATTATCCTAGGTTGACCCAATAGACCCCAAAGAAAAATGAGAAGATTACTATCATCTTTTTTCCAATGGTGAGTCTTCTCTTGACATATAACTATCTTCACCATCTACAATTGAACATTATGTTTCAAATAAACTCCAAGATCATATAGGTAGTGCTCGTAGATATACTCAGCGAGTGGATTTGCACAACCCTGTCTTATAATAACGCGAGGTTGTATGTCATTAGACATCATGTATGATAGTGATAAAATGCCCTTCCAAAGTTGGGTTCGCCTCACCCTATTGTTGTTCACCAAAATCAATTATTAAGTGACGTATAATATACGACACACACATCTTAGGTCCTCAATACAATTATATATTGTATGTCATGTCGTTTTATAATGTGTTGAGAAACTTTGACAGACCGGAACCATCACACTATTTGTTACGCCCCCAAAACAGGTATACATCACCTATTCCGAGTCGCCAAATACATGGTACAGAATACAAATACAACTTAATTATACAACTCTCGTGTAAAGTATGACAAAACATAAGCTGTGAGTTTTAATACAAATATTGTCGTCTAGACAATATATAAACTCAAATTCAATATTATTACATTTATTTTCCACTATTTCACTGAATAGTGAGGACTACTAATGTTATCATCTGGTTCATCACTCCATTCCCGACTTAGTCACTCGCTTCGTTCTCATTTCCTAAAGAGAACAATAAAAGTAAAAGGTGAGCTCAACTAGCCCAAGATGGGAAATATTATGACTAAGATAATGCGTAATATATTATCGTTAGCCTTCAACGGATGTTAAAGCGATACAATATAACAACCATCAAGTTTAAGCTGCGGTGGAATAAGCAATCCATTAAAAGAGTCAGTAGAGAATAAAATCTACTATCTTTTATGATTTAAAAGTTTTTCATCACTTTTATCGATGGGACTCGACTTAATAAATAATCCACATCATCGAATCACCCCCACTCATTTCGACAAGGATATTCTTTAGTATCACGACCACGAATTATCCATGCACTACTGACTAAAGATAATCATGTTTTCATCAACGGTCCTGATCATGCCATAAAACAATTCATCTTTGACTACTGACCAAAGAGAATCCATAGCCATAATCATACCAAAAGCGTCCATCAATGCACTACGGGCCAATGAGGACTTTTTCCACATCATTTGTAACATTACGGTTATGATTACCTTTGAATAATCCACGGTCATAATCATACCAAGTCCATCTATGCACTACAGCCATACAGATGACTTTCAACAAAATATAAACATGAGGATGATGACAATGATATAAGAATTCAATAAAACAAGTTCAAGAATTAATTTATCTAGAACCGATAGCGTCCAAAGTGTCGACATGATCTTTGCTTTGTAGAGTAAAATTCAAGAATGCTCGAAGAATATGTCCATAAAAGATCTTTGGATGAAGCGCAAATATCAAGGATATTCCACTAATTTCATGGAGTATAGAAGTCAAAACTTTAACCAACTGAGTATAATATAGAATGGAATAACAAAAGAAATCACCATGCATGCGGTACTTCGCATAGATAGGTTATTCAGCAGAATAATAATAACGGAACGGTCGGTGTAAATTCATGACCAAGCTGAGGATGTTCCAATGAATAATAAAGAATAGAATAACAACAGAAATCACCATGCATGCGGTGCCCGCATAGTATGTAAGAATATTCAACGTAATAATAATAAAAAAAGCGGAACCGAAGTCCGCGCAAAAAACGCATGATGAGGATATTCCAACAGAATAATAATAAAGATGGAATAATAGAAGAATGTCACCAAGTATAAGGTAGTCCGCGTATACTGGTTATTACAGCAGAATAATGAAGAATGGAATAACAAAAGTTCTCTTCATGAATACAAAAGAAATAATACCCCTTACGGGTACAACAAATAATATTCCCTACCTTAGAAAAACTGGATACTGGAATAGTGAGGTAGCAGACTTCTCTTCTTCTTTCTATAATTTCTCTCTATAATAATCGCTCTAAAGCTTTTGTGAATTGGTGAGAAATGAAGGAAGAATGAGCTTCTATTTATAGAAAAATATAGTTTCGATAATTGCACGTTTTGGGGCTCGAAAAATTATAGTACAATACCTCCAATTTTTCCTTTATCTTTAATTTAGTCATGGAAGTATTATCAAACTTGCACCACCTCCCCTAATAGTAAATAATGTGACTCAATAGTAAATTATGTGAATCAATAGTTCTAGACATGTGAAAATACGAATTACAGTATAGTACCTCCATCTATACCTCCATTTTTAACTTAGTCATGCAAGTATTATCAATCTTGCACCAACTCCCCTAATAGTGTGATGCCCCCAAATTCGGGTATCTTCTAACCCGACAGATGGTGCTCCACTGTACTAACATCCATACAATCATTCCATTGAAATACAACAAAATGAAGGTAATTACTATCTTCTTATTACAATCAAAGAATAATTCTTCCCAGGTTCATAAACCGGTTACATTGTTCATTGCTCATAATGTATAATACATACAAACTTATTAAACTATTACACAATGCCTAAGCATCCATCTTTGCTTTGCCCTTATCTCTTTTGGCATTCACAGTACGCTCATCTTTAACTGCAGTTATATAATTCAAGAAAGAAGTGAGCATGACAGCTTAGCAAGTTTAATCAAGGATAACAGGAATACCACATTCATGAATTATATAACAATTTTAACATAACTGAACAATAGTTATGAAGTATTATGAATCAATAATACTTTAACCGTTCATAGCCTCAATTCCCAAAGTATAGAATAGATTAGGAATTCTGAACCGGTCGATAGACCATGAACAGTAAATTACAGTTTTCATACTTGAAAAAGAGGTCCACAGCACTAAGGTCGTTCATCCGTATATCTTACGAGCACTTCTAGGTGATCAGCTTATAGTACTCTATGTTGATCAACACTCATTCATTAAACGTATTTACGTTTAATATTTTTGGAAAACTCGCGTGCCCATCGAATAATCGATGAAAAATACTTTTGTTTGTTCATAGACAAACCTTACCTTCACGTCTGTACCAATTACTTGGCATAGGATAACATTAACATTTCTATATAGAATGATATGTATAATAATCAATCTATATATTATGAATAGTCTAGCTGAGTTAAAATCTGGCATCGACCCTTTCTTTAAAACAAGTCTTGCAATTCAGTTCAACGAATCACATAAAACTTGGCTAACATGGAAGTTAGGCAAGCGTTAAGAAAACTTGCCTTTCAACGTCTTCAAATAACTTACTCGACTGACCACAACCTTTACAGAATCTACATGATATGTTCACATTACACACTGTAATTAGCTATCAAATAACTATTCACATTGTTCCTATAAGCTTCTTTCTCTTCTATGTCTTTGTTAACTTAATATCTTTATTAAAGTCAACATGACTTATTACCCTTCGTCCCGGTTTATCACTCAACAGACGTTTATTAACCGAACTCAAACATTATTGATAAGGTACCAACTTTGTTCATTTGTACATATTTTGTTAACATGCATTACATTCCTAAGTTTCATACCATATACCTTGGTATAGGTAGGTAATATAGGATTAGTCTTAGTACATTTATTGAGTATATAAACTCAACTCAGGTAGGTCTCTAAACAACTGAAGTTTAAAACCTAACTTGGTCAACTTTTTTCTCTTGCTTAAACATTGTGCATGACATCCTTTGTATTTTAGTGGTATTTGGAAGCGAGTTTAATGATTCTTTCGTAGGAGTTTGGCATCGCTTGGCCACCACTTTTGTACTAGTTTTTGGTAGCTATACGAAGTCTGTCACCCAGTTAGCAAACCAGTTTGGTTTTCTAACGAAACTCCCGGCTTCCTAATTTGTTCGTTTTACATCCGAATTGACCCATTCAAATTCCTACCAGTCAGGAATTACATCCTTTACGTGTTCATATAAGAATTCAACACTTTCAAATCCGTTAACTCTGAATTCACTATTATATTCATTTTAAATACGTTTGTAAACGTTAATGAGCTTTCAATGCTCGTTTTTTTCGTTCTAAGTCGAAATCCGACGATTCTCGAACCCACAACTCTTAATCACCCTATCTCACGTGTTGACATTGAAAACTAACGTTTTCAAGTCTCACGACAACTTTCGACTACCATTCCAGAATTTCTACGTTTTTGACGTTTAACGTTTATTTCTGTAAAATTCGCCATAACTTCGTTACTAAGGTTCTCTAAGCCAAATCACATGGAATACTCCATGGATTTCATATCTACCTCCTAACCAAACAAGAAGCATATACTAACGTATTGATGGAGCTCAATTTTTTATCAACAATTGATCTCAACTATCAATATTTTCATGGTTCAAAACTATATTAACCTTTATTATTTTTATAATCTCATGACTTATAGAGATTGAATCTATGGTAAGTCATCTTTAAATCCTCACTCATGACATATACCACCCCTCCATGATTCTCTAAAATGAAAGAAAATCTAAAAGAGATGGAGATGAAAGGTAAGGATTATACCTTAAGAACTCTTGGTTTTCTTTCTTGGAAAACTCTAAGATCAAGCTTCTAAAGTGTATGTTTTGCAAGTATATCTCTCTTTCTCTCTCAAATAATCTAGGTTGGCAAGTTGATAAACTCCCAAATGAATCAACCTAGCTTCTTATTTATAGAAAACCATAATAGAGGGCAATTTGGACTTTAAACCACCACCTCCTTACTATTCATGTGTGGTCACCAAGTAAAACACTTGGTGACCAAGACTTATGCTTGGCTTCCACACCAAGGTGGCCGGCCCACCACCCCATGTGACATCCCATGGATTGCCCCATGGGTTTTATCCATTCGGTGACCCACCGGTTCGACCCACGGTTCGGTTTTAATGAATTGGCCTTAACTAAATTATCATTGGGCCTTGATTATTCAAATGATTGGATAAATTAATAATCCAACTCAAATGAATTAGTCATTAAGTCTTAACTTAATTCTATAATACGAATCGTATCACATACGTACAATTCACGTATTATTTCCGTATATTACTCGTACAATAATCGTATTGTACTTTTTATTTACCCAACGTATTATACATAGATAATAAATAGTATCACCAAATGCATAACACTCACCTTAACCTTAACGCCATTCCTTCTACGCATATTATTTCCTTCTCGAAAATCAATATACTCAACCCTTAGGTTTTAAGTCCGCAGGCAAAAACTGCGTTTGTCATAAATGAAATATTATTAGATATTCCATCTTATCACGATATTCTATCATTACGCGTTTCTTGGAATTTCAAAATAATTCCCCGAACAGAAACGGATGAATAGTGTTTTTACGGAAATTTCTCGGAAAACAATTATTTTTGTCTTGGAAATTCCAAACAATTATTTCTAACACGTAGCCAGAATACTAACCACGTTAGCACATTCTAGGTCATAAAACGACCTTCATATAGCTTACTCATAAAGAAATCAATTAAATTCATTTAATTCACATAATCAAATAAAAATTTAATTGTCAAAAAATCTGATTTTCTCTGTTACATTCTCTCCACTTATAAGGATTACATCCCCGAATCTTAGCTTATAATTACATAAAAAAATGAGGAAAATCTTCCTTCATTTTACTTTCGAGCTCCCACGTTGCTTCTTCAGCATTGTGGTTTCTCCATAACACCTTCACTGAAGGTATTACCTTATTTCTTAAAACTTGTTCCTTCCTATCAATAATTTGAATTGGAAGTTCCTCATAAGACAAGTCCTTCTCTATCTGAATAGATTCATATTCTATCACTTGTTTATAGTCTGGTTTATAAGGACGCAACACTGACACATGAAACACATTATGAATGCGTTCCATCTCTGGAGGTAAGGCTACTACATAAGCTACCTCCCCGATCCTTTTTAAAATCTCAAAAGGTCCTACAAACCTTGGACTTAACTTCCCTTTCTTTCCTAAACGTATCTTCCCTTTCCAAGGCGATACTTTCAGAAAAACAAAAGATCCTACATCGAATTCTCTATTCTCTCTGTGAGGATCTGCATACTTCCTTTGTCGGTCTTGAGCCGCAACTAATCGAGTACGTATTAACTCTACCATGTCCGCCGTCTGCTAAACCATCTCAGGTCCCAACATCCGACGTTCACCCACTTCATCCCAATACAATGGAGTTTGGCACTTCCTCCCATACAACGCTTCGTAAGGCGGCATGCCTATACTAGCGTGAAAACTATTGTTGTATGAAAATCCCACCAATGGTAGATATTCGTCCCAACTCCCTTTGAAATCCATAACGCAAGATCTTAACATATCTTCAAGGGTTTAAATTGTTCGCTCACTCTGACCATCCGTCTGAGGATGATACGCCGTACTCAATCTTAACTGCGTTCCCATTTGCTCTTGCAAACTTCTCCAAAAGTTCGATGTGAATCATGGATCACAATCTGACACAATCGAAACAGGCACTCCATGTTTGGAAATAATTTCCTTGACATAAAGCTTAGCTAACTGATCTAGGTTATACCTAACTCCTATTGGTAGAAAATGAGCCGATTTCGTCAATCGATCCACTATAACCCAAATAGCATCATATCCTCTCCTTGTTGTTGGAAGTCCCACCACAAAGTCCATCGTGATGTGCTCCCACTTCCACTCTGGAATTTCTAATGGTTGTAACAACCCACTTTCGATTGCGTTGATGTTCGCGCCTTAACTTTTTGACAAGTTAAGCACCTACTAACATATTCGCTATCTCCTCTTCATATTCGCCACCAAAAGTTCTGACGAAGGTCTTGATATATCTTCGTACTACCGGGATGTATCGAGTACCTCGAATTATGGGCCTCCATCATAATCTCTTCTTTTAATTCGGGATCATTAGGAACCCAAATTCTTCCCTCAAAATGAAGTAATCCCTCCTTATCGAGGTTATACTCAGTCTTTTCTTCATCTTCTATCCTTTTCTGCATCTGCCTGAACTCCTCATTGCTCTGTTGTACTCCCCTAACCCGCTCCACTATGGTAGGTTGGGTTTCCATGGAAAATAACATCTCTACCGCTTCCTCCAGTAACTTAACTTCTAGCTCCATTTTTGCCATTGCTGTTACCAACTCATTCTGAGTCGTTAACATTGCTAATTTCTCCCTACCCTTCCTACTTAGCGCATCGGCTACTACATTTTGCTTTCCCCGGATGATATAAAATATCACAATCATAATCTTTTATTAACTCTAACCACCTTCTATGTCTCATGTTCAACTCCTTCTCTGTGAAGATATATTTCAGACTTTTGTGGTCCGTGTATATCTCACATTTCTCACCATAAAGATAATGCCTCCATATTTTTAGGGCAAAAACTACATTTGCTAATTCCGGATCATGAGTAGGATAGACCTTCTCATAATCCTTGATCGACGTAACGCGATGTCTGTAATGACCTTGCCATCTTTGCGCATATTGAGCACGCAACCGATCCTTTATGCGAAGCATCGCTATACACTACAAAATTTTCTGTATCGTCCGGGTAAGGACACAACACAGTGCACACTTAACCTTTTCTTTAACTCTTGAAAATTGTTCTCACATGTTTCAGTCCACACATACGTCACCGACTTTCTTGTCAGATTTGTTAACGGAGTAGCTAATTTAGAAAAGTCAGGAATGAACCTTCTATAATATCCCGTTAACCCTAGAAAACTCCGAACCTCAGTTGGCATTTTTGGTTGCTCCCATTCGTTAACTGCTTCTACTTTTTCCAGATCTACAGAAATGTCATCCTTATCAATAACATGCACTAGAAACTGCACCCTCTCAAGCTAAAATTCACATTTTTTGAATTTTGCATACAACTTCTCCTTCCGTAGTGTCTCCAATACTATTCTTAAATGTTCCGAATGATCTTCTGGCGTCTTTGAATAGACTAGAATATCATCAATGAACACTACGACAAACTTGTCCAAATATTGTTTGAACACTCTGTTCATCATGTCCATAAATGCAATTTGGCGCATTAGTCAACCCAAACGACATTACCAAAAACTCGTAATGACCATAACGAGTTCTGAATGCCATCTTAGGTACATCATCCTTCCTCACCTTTAACTGATGATACCCCGTGCGCAAGTCTATTTTAGAAAAATACTTTTCCCCTTTCAACTGATCAAATAGATCATTGATCCTGGGCAAAGGGTATCTATTCTTAATCGTTAACTTGTTCAACTCTCGATAGTCGATACAAAGTCTTAACGACCCATCCTTCTTCTTTACAAACAACACTGGTGCTCCCCAAGGAGAAACACTTGGTTGAATGTACTTCCTGTCTAATAGTTCTTGTAATTGAACCATTAACTCCTTCATTTCGACTAGCGCCATTCGATATGGTGCCCTTGAAACTGGTGTCGTTCCCGATAACAGATCAATTACAAACTCCACCTCCCTGTCCGGTGGAATACCCGGTAACTCCTCCGAAAATACATCCGCGAACTCTTGCTGGCAAGTGTATCCGATCCAAGGATGTTCCCACTCTTTAGGTATCTACCACATGGCATAGATAACCCACACACCCTTTTCTCAACATTTTCCTAGCTTGTGTGTGGGCATGCAGACAACAAGAGCGTCTCGGTGAATTACTACTTAGAAGAACACTACCTTGGTTTTCTTAGAAAGTCAAGGTTTACACTTTTCCTATGGCAATCTATAATCACCTCATGGTTCACCAACCAATCTATACCAAGAATTACGTCAATTCTTTTAGCCTTATCGGCACCAAATCTCATCGATAACTTATTCCTCTAATTTCCACACAAGCAATTCTTATGAATATGTTCAATGAAGATTATCTCTTCGTTTGCTACCTTAACGTCTAAAGGTATAGGTAACTTCTCGTGGATTAAACCTAATCGCTTAGCAAATTCACATGCTATAAAAAGAACAAAAGCACCCAGTCAAAATAGCACATAAGCATTTATCTCATTGGCCAGGGATGATACTCTACTACTACATCTGTTGATGCAACCGCATCTTGAACAGTCATATTAAACGCACTGGTGAGGGTCTACCCATCGATGGTGTTGGTCCAAGAATGGCTAATTTACCACTACTGGAACTCTTACTCCCCTTTAAACCCTTCTTGGGCAATTTCTTGCCATGTGGTCCATTGACCCACGAATAAAACACCTGGTTTTTCTTAGGGTTAGGGACGGTTGGGTGACAAATGCCCCCTCCGCTTACTGATTGTAGCATACTGCTTTCCCCTTTAAACAAACTCCAATGTGAGATTTTCCGCTTGTCTTACATGCTTCCGTTCTCCGTTTGGGATCTCCCTGCTTTACCCCGATATTCCCAGGGTAAAAACTCTTCCTCTTTGGCAAGTTGCCGCTTCTGCTGGCAACTTCAGCCTTAATACCTCCTTCTAACTTACTCTTAATCTTCCGTTCTATGTGGTACTGAGACAAAGCCTCACCACCACCTTCAGCTATTATCGCCTTCTCCAGAATGGTCTCGTAGGAAGCACTTTCGAAAAAGCGATATTCTCTACTATAGAGCGTGGTTTTAAGCCCCTTTCAAATCAAGGCCTTCCTTTCCTCTGTATCCACCTGATGTGGAGCAAATCTCGCCAATTCATTAAACTTGGCGGCATACTGAGGAACTGTCATATCCCCATGCTTAAGTTCTAAGAACTTAATTTCCATCCTACCCTGCATGCTAGTAGGGAAATAGTTCTCGAAGAAAACCTTCTTAAACTGTTCCCACGTAACAGCCTTTGTCATCGCCCCACCCTGGTGAGCTTCCTACCAGTAGTTGACTTCCCCCTTCATCATGTAAGTCGCAAAAGAAGTCTTTTGCGCCTCACCTACATTTGTTATCACAAATGCCTTTTCAATCTCTCTAATCCATGTCTGGGCTTCTAGTGGATCAGTCGTTCCTCGGAACTCGGGAGGACCCACACTTTTAAATTCCTTAAAGGTAGTTGTTCTTGCTACCCCAGGAGCTATAGGAATCCCACCCCCCGGTTAAATGCAGCCGTTAATAAATTAACGAACTCTTACATAGGGTTATTAGGACCCCCCTAATTTAAATTATGAGACTTGGCCTCTTGGTTCCGTTGTCTCCTTCTCGGCGGTATAATTCTGATTAAATAAATAAAGCTTCGTTATTATCTATTTAACTACTCGGTTATCATTTTAAATTAACAACAACCATTCATACCACAACAAGCATGTTAAATAAAAACTTCATTATATAAATATGCTTTCATAGTCAAAACTATTTACATCATGTTCCCTTAGCCAAAAGCTATTACATACTATCCCGCGATTGCCTTCTACAAAAGTTGGGATTTACAAAAAGACTACCCTTAGTTATACAAAAGAGGGTTTTAAGTCACTACTTATATACAAAAAGATCTAATGATCTACTAACACTGTCGAACGGCATTTTCATATTTTTGATTTGCTAGAATCGACACTATATCTCGGCTTATGGTATGTCGAGTCTGCCCGGACTCAATAGAATAACAAGCAATTTTCATCTTGAAATCCTCGTGAGCGCATTCATGGATGTATGACATCCTAGTTATTTTCTGGTCTTTCTCAACCAGTTTCTTTTTTAGCTCAAGGACCTCATCCTTATAGTTACGAGCCTTATTAGTCATAAGCACTTTTTCATCATGCTCTGACTCAAAGTCTGCCTCTGCAAATTCTTTTGCCTCATATAAGGCAATTATTTCCTCAATCTGTGCCTCTACCTGAGTACGCAAATGCACATTCCTATCCAACACTGCCAGATACAATGCTCTAGTTACATCTAGAGATGTTGGCTCCTGAGTAGGTAACACCGTGTTAATCGATGTCACCTCCCTTTCCTCCTCCACATCTAGCATCTCGTTAAGGTATGATGCTAATCCCATAGTCTCCTCAGAGTATTCCTCCTCAGAGATGTACTCCTCAATGTCTGAGTCTTCTAGTATAACCATCTGCACCTCCGCCATGGCATTGGTACAATCTCAACTTGGTTAACTGAGTCCTCACTCATCATTTCCACGTTTCTAAACATCAAGCTATCGGTTGACATCTACAAACACATAACACGTTGATTAGTACATAATACACAATAGTATAAGCATAAATCACATTTAATATCTTTAAGATTAATTTTCATCTTTTAATTCCTTCGATACTGAGTTATCTCAATATCTTCTTAATTCAATTGACTTGAATTTCATTCCTCGGACTTTACCTTCCTTACGAGGTTATTAGCCTATGGTTTCCCCCCCCCCCCCTTAAGTTTTATAACCTAAGGCTCGATATCAACCTTTGTGACGCCCCAAATTGGGTATCTTCCAACCCGAAGCAGATGGTGCTCCTTTGCATTAACATCCATACAATCATTCCATTGAAATACAACAAAATGAAGGTAATTACTATCTTCTTATTACAATTAAAGTATAATTCTTCCCAGGTTCATAAACAGGTTACATTGTTCATTGCTCATAATGTATAATACATACAAACTTATTAAACTATTACACAATGCCTAAGCATCCATCTTAGCTTTGCCCTTATCTCCTTTGGCATTCACAGTACGTTCATCTTTAACTGCAGTTATATAATTCAAGAAAGAAGTGAGCATGACAGCTCAACAAGTTTAATCAAGGTTAACAGGAATACCACATTCATGAATTATATAACAATTTCAACATAACTGAACAATAGTTATGAAGTATTATGAATCAATAATACTTTAACAGTTCATAACCTCAATTCCCAAAGTATAGAATAGATTAGGAATTCTGAACCGGTCGATAGACCATGAACAGTAAATTACAGTTTTCATACTTGAAAAGGAGTCCACAGCACTAAGGTCGTTCATCCGTATATCTTACGAGCACTTCTAGGAGATCAGCCTATAGTTTTCTATGTTGATCAACACTCATTCATTAAATGTATTTACATTTAATATTTTTGGAAAACTCGCGTGCCCATCGAATAATCGATGAAAAATACTTTTGTTTGTTCATAGACAAACCTTACCTTCACGTCCGTACCAATTACTTGGCATAGGATAGCGTTAACATTTCTATATAGAATGATATGTATAATACTCAATCAATATATTACGAATAGTCTAGCCGAGTTAAAATCCGGCATCGACCCTTTCTTTAAAACAAGTCTTGCAATTCAGTTCAACGAATCACATAAAACTTGGCTAACATGGAAGTTAGGCAAGCGTTAAGAAAACTTGCCTTTCAGCGTCTTCAAATAACTTACTCGACTGACCAAAGCCTTTACAGAATCTATATGATATGTTCACATAGCACACTGTAATTAGCTATCAAACAACTATTCACATTGTTCCTACAAGCTTCTTTCTCTTCTATGTCTTTGTTAACTTAATATTATTAAAGTCAACATGACTTATTACCCTTCGTCCCGGTTTATCACTCAACTGAAGTTTATTAACCGAACTCAAACATTGTTGATAAGGTACCAACTTTGTTCATTTATACATATTTTGTTAACATGCATTACATTCCTAAGTTTCATACCATATACCTTGGTATAGGTAATATAGGATTAGTCTTAGTACATTTATTGAGTATATAAACTCAACTCAGGTAGGTCTCTAAACAACTGAAGTTTAAAACCTACGAGTCAGGAATTACATCCTTTACGTGTTCATATAAGAATTCAACACTTTCAAATCCGTTAACTCTGAATTCACTATTAAATTCATTTTATATACGTTCGTAAACGTTAATGAGCGTTCAATACTCGTTTTCTTCGTTCTAAGTCGAAATCCGACGATTCTCGAACCCACAACTCTTAATCACCCTATCTCACGTGTTGACATTGAAAACTAACGTTTTCAAGTCTCACGGCAACTTTCGACTACCATTCCAGAATTTCTACGTTTTTGACGTTTAACGTTTATTTCTGTAAAATTCGCCATAACTTCGTTACTAAGGTTCTCTGAGCCAAATCACATGGAATACTCCATGGATTTCATATCTACCTCCTAACCAAACAAGAAGCATATACTAACGTATTGATGGAGCTCAATTGTTTATCAACAATCGATCTCAACTATCAATATTTTTATGGTTCAAAACTATATTAAGCTTTATTATTTTTATAATCTCATAACTTATAGAGATTGAATCTATGGTAAGTCATCTTTAAATCCTCACTCGTGACATATACCACCCCTCCATGATTCTCTAAAATGAAAGAAAATCTAAAAGAGATTGAGATGAAAGGTAAGGGTTATACCTTAAGAACTCTTGGTTTTCTTTCTTGGAAAACTCTAAGATCAAGCTTCCAAAGTGTATGTTTTGCAAGTATAGCTCTCTTTCTCTCCCAAATAATCTAGGTTGGCAAGTTGAGAAACTCCCAAATGAATCAACCTAGCTTCTTATTTATAGAAAACCATAATGGAGGGCAATTTGGACTTTAAACCACCTCCTCCTTACTATTCATGTGTGGTCACCGAGTAAAACACTTGGTGACCAAGCCTTATGCTTCGCTTCCACACCAAGGTGGCCGGGCCACCACCCCATGTGACATCCCATGGGTTGCCCCATGGGTTTTACCCATTCGGTGACCCACCGGTTCTACCCACGGTTCGGTTTTTATGAATTGGGCTTAACTAAATTATCATTGGCCCTTGGTTATTCAAATGATTGGATTAATTAATAATCCAACTCAAATGAATTAGTCATTAAGTCTTAACTTAATTCTATAATACGAATCGTATCACATACATACAATTCACGTATTTTTTTCTTATACTACTCGTACAATAATCGTATTGTACTTCGTATTTACCCAACGTATTATACATAGATAATAAATAGTATCACCAAATGCATAACACTCGCCTTAACCCTAACGCCATTCCTTCTACGCATATTATTTCCTTCTCGAAAATCAATATACTCAACCCTTAGGTTTTAAGTCCACAGGTAAAAACTGCGTTTGTCATAAATGAAATATTATCAGATATTCCATCTTATCACGATATTCTATCATTACGTATTTCTTGGAATTTCAAAATAATTCCCCGAACAGAAACAGATGAATAGTATTTTTACAGAAATTTCTCGGAAAACAATTATTTTCGTCTTGGAAATTCCAAACAATTATTTCTAACACGTAGCCAGAATACTAACCATGTTAGCACATTCTAGGTCATAAAACGACCTTCACATAGCTTACTCATAAAGAAATCAATTAAATTCATTTAATTCACATAATCAAATAAAAATTTAATTGTCATAAAAATCCGATTTTCTCGGGCGTTACAAATAGTAACAATAGTATACACATGTGAATAAATAGTTATAATCATGTGAAATAATAGCAATCAATTGCTCATTTATTCGGTTAAATACTCGATTGGTCAATATAACCTCCAGACATCAATTATTATCGAAATAATTGTTGATTTTTTACTTACACAAATAATTCCAACACAATGAAACCATTTTTATCAAAAATATAAATTTTGAAATTTTGAAATTTGACTTTTTCCAAAAAAGTCAACTGTTGACTTTTTGACCAAATAGTGAATTCCAGAAAATTGTGTTTATAGACTATTTTTACTAATTTCATCGTTCCGGACTAAAATATCACGTCTGCGTCTCCAAATTCAACTCCGAACACAACTTCAATTTTAATAACATTCATCATTAATATTATAACTTACAATATTTATCAACCGTGTCGTTTCCTGTGAAGAGGGGCTTTCAATAAGGATTTCTCCCTATTAGCGTTAAATTAGGTGACCAAACCTCTCCTCGATGTAACTTCTAGACATTATAAATATTGTAATTTAATAATATGAATAACTTTTGTCGTCTCAATTATTGATTTAATAAAATAACATATTATGCGAGATGATACTATGACAATAATCGAATCAATAATATGAGAGATATGATGCAAAGAATTATCGTAGCAATAATTGAGTATAAGCGAGTGACTTCTCACGTAAGCATCAATAATCAATACCGTGCTACTATGCAACTTACGCCAGACATCTTTGTACTTTTACTAATGGGTAGTTCAACAGCTTAATCAGTAAAACTTCCGCCGTTATTTTCATAAATATTTTTGTCGTTTTCTCAATCCGATAATAATTCCGTTAATGGGGTCCACCAATGATTGTGTTGCATTGTACGAATATCCCTGTTAAAATGAATATTCCCCGACCAATTGAATATTATATAACAACTTGCATACTTTGCAAAATTTATAAATATTACCCACAACTATAACATTATATCAAATCCACACCATAATATTCAAAAATATATTTTGAGAAAATTTAATATTTATTCAAAAAGTTGGGGTCTTACACTATTCCCCTGTTATTCTCGCTCGACCCAGCTATACTCTTATTACCTGAAAGGAATTGTGAATGAAAAGGGTGAGCACAACTAGCTCAGTAAAGAATATTATGACTAAAGATAATTACATTATCAATAGACTTCATCAGTAATAAATCAGAGATTTAGAATATATGGTAGATAATAAAACTTTTCAACCATAGTTGCAGCGGAACGAGCAATCCATTAAAAGAGTCAAATAGACTATAAAGTCTATTATCTTCTCCACATTAAAAGTCTACTAATAATGTTTTATCCCTGTAACATCAATCAACAGTTCCTTTCCACAATCATATGAATAACTCATAATAATAATTGTGATTCTAAATTCCTCTTCGCATCCAAGACGAGGATAATTTTCATCACCTGTCTTTACCTGAAACATCAAAGATCGTGGTTATACCAAATCACAGTTCATGTTCATAATCGTACTAATAAATCCATCTTTGCACTACGGGCCAAAGATATTCAACAACAGGTCATCTTTGCGCTACGGGCCATAGATATTCACCAATAATTCATCTTTGTACTTCAGGCCAAAGATATTCAACAAGTCATCTTTGCACTGTGGGCCAAAGATATTCATATCTCAAAGAAATATATAATCATTTCAGAATTTATTTAAACAATAATTATAACCATGTTGATCAATTCACCTTTGCACTTAAGCTAAAGATAATCGTTTATAAATCTAATGGTCATGATCATACCAGTCAACAATTCATCTTTGCACTACTGGCCAAAGATAACCCATAGTCACGATCATACCAATAATCTACCCATCTTTACACTTAAGTCAAAGAGAAATATCATCACCGGAATTATAAAAATGTTATATATGAAAATAAAAATAATATGATCAACAACTGCATTTAATTTCAAGAATAAGATTCATAAATCAATGATTTCATAACACCTTAATCCAAATGTTATAAATCACTTAATAATCTCATAATCTAATATTATTAATATTACCACAATATCTTAATCATTTCTTAAACTTATAAACAATTTATTTTAATTATTTATACTTTACTAATTAATTTCATCACCAATAACCAAAACCCTCATCAAAAATCTGCATATACCTTATATAGGATTCTTAAGCCATAAAATCCTATTTTCCAAATTTCTTACTTCACATAACATATTTAATTCATTTACTCATAACTAGACCATTTTTATGAAAAATACCAAATCAGTTCCAAAAATATTTCTTTTCTGGGATTTAGCATAATATAGTCCCATATTGAATATATATTTTTCTTAATTTTAAAATTCATTTACTATTTTTCATACGGCCAAAATCTTTGAATATTTAGACATTTATCATAACTTGTACTTTTGTCCAAAAATTTTGAAATTTACACGGTATACTTCTGTTATATACATGTACTCTCAATACAAATTTTATCAATTTTGGAGTTAACCACAAGGAGTTATAAGCGTTTACTTTTAAAATAGTCTTTTCTCATAAAATTCATAACTCTTAATCTATATATCCAAAAATCTCCATTTTTGGACACAATCAACAAAACTCATCAAATTATCATTTCAAATTTTTCCAGAATTTTTGAAGGTTCACAAAAATTTTGAAACTGAAAAACATAATAACCCTTAAAATCCCTTACTATCTCTTACCTCAAAAGAGCAGTACTTCTGACTGGAATAACGCTGAACGAACTTGCACAATTTAGCAACACTCAAGATATCAAAATACTCACAAGAATACACTCGATAATATAGAGAGAAAACTTCAGTTTCTGGTGTGATTTTCAATTCTAACCTAAGCACCTATTTATAGGAAATTGCTTAGAACACCAAAGCAGAAAATTTATTAAAATAATATTATTTATAATAAAATTTCCTTAGCACGCCTTTGAATCTGAATTCAGTAATTTAACACATGCAAGTGGGGCCCACCAAAGTGTAAAAAACGTTTTTCTTAAATAAATCAATTAAAACTTCCAAAAATTAATTATTCTAGAACTTTAGAACTTTAATAATTTATAATAAATAGCCCTTTTATTAGAAAAATTCGAACCACATGTCCTTTTCATAGGAAATTCCATTCTCTACAACTTTACAGAAGAGAGTTTTTCCAAATTCCAAACAGAAATTGACCGAAATTCACAAACAGACGATTTTTTTGTGCTATAATCAAATTTCAACCAAGAAATGGGGTCCATTGACACACAAAACATGTGTTAAACATTTTTTTGTAAAAAAATACTCTTCCTCCTCATTTACACATATATCACACATTCATTGTAAAAATATCACCATTATTATATTATTAAAATATAATAATATATTTAAATGAATTATTTTATCAGAAAAGATAAAATATCAATTTTCAACAATTGTCACTTTAAAATTTTTCTCCATCTATATCCACATAAAATGAATATTTTCCTCATCATATAAATTAATAATTAATTATTCACAAATAATATTACAGAATCACAATATTGACAACCAGGTTGTTCCCAGGAAAGAGGGGGCTTTCCAATAAGGATTTCTCCTTACTGGCGCGCAATTAGGTGACCAAACCTCTCAATAGACAGAACTTTCTAGACATTATCAATAATGTTATCTAATAATATTATTCAGATAATATGAATTATTACTCTGATAATAGAAAATAATGTGTAATGACAATTATTGAAACAACAGCAATATAAAATATCAACACAGCAATTATTGAATCAATAAAATAAAATACTGAACAGTAACTACTGTAACAATTATTGAGTAGTGCCTTCTTAAAAAAATAGTAACTCGTGAATAGTAACTCATGAATAGTAACTCGTGAATAGTAACTCATGAATAGTAACTCGTGAATAGTAACTCATGAATAGTAATTATAAAAAAAATTGAGTATTTTTATTTCATAAAATTCGGGGTCTTACATCCTATATACATATGTTATCATAACGTTATCAGTCACTATCAATTCTACATCACATATGGTTTAAATGTCTAACCATGTAATCAATTTATATTCCTAAACGATAATAAACTCGTTAGATATTAACACCATGTTCGTTCAACACATTACAATACTAAAATAACAAAATTATTTGGTCATATAGCATTACAACTAAAAAATTTCAGACTTCCATGCAAGACAAAAGTCATTTCGAGCAGCATTACTAAGTGGAAATGGCGGCCACAATTTGAATTGGTAATATATGCATTAATGATGTATTATTTAACCTTGAGTGAGTTATATAGGACTCGGCTGGCTACGGTAACAAAAGTCCGTGGCTTCCGGACGACTTTACAATGTGTATGCGCCAAGTCCGGTCAAGATTGATTGGCGCTAAAGTGCTTGAGACTTGACAACGAAGCGTGGATTTTGATTATGGGGTACCAAACTCACGAAATACAAAACTTGAATAATTGAACAAAGAATTCTCTATCCATAACTTCAATTCTAACAATAATTAGCATTCATAACTTATATAAATTACACATAAATCTTATCAATCATACATATACCAACTACCAATGACTTAACCATGATTCTAGAAAACTTAAATTTTGAAACACTGTTTTTTAAAACCAAACTCCATTACTGACAGTTGATAATCACAGTGAACATTATAAGTCTATAAAAATCCAATTTGATTCCTTTTAAAACACCAACATACCCACATATAAACCAATTTAACATATATAGTTCAATTTCTCAATTAGCATACACTAATTTTGATATTTCTACAAAACATACGTTCATAGAATTTTTATTATACAAACCAATTTCAATTAGCATACAGTCATATATATATATAGACATGCTAGTGATAAAATTTACAATTACACATATTATCATAACTTTCTACCTAATTATAAAAACATGGTTTTTCAGAGATTTTGGTAAAAGTCTTATACACAGTGATTTTTAAGAAAACAGAGACTTTAGACATAATGACGTAAAACATATATGTCTACATAAAAATAAATTATGGTTATAAACACATACCTTTTGTTGTTAAGAAATACTTGTCAACAGAACTTGTTTTGGACAATCACGCACTTGGCTTCCTCTCAAACTCTCTGAACTTTTCTTTCTTTTCTCAGTAAAAGTTTAGGCTACTCACTAGAATACGTAAACCAAGACTAACTAATATCCAAATGTGTAATAATAAAATGGACATGGCCATAATAAGCCTAATCAATAATAACAGTTACAAACCATAATGTATAACTTATAATTATATTTTATTTATATATTTGTTTTATTTATTTTATTTTATTTAAAATCCAAAAAAAATCCCAAAAGCCATAGGCTTTGTTTGGCAAACCATTTAAAATTACTTTAATTTATTTTAATAACTCTTTATAACATAGTTATTTGTGAGGACTCTATTTAATAACAATTTATTAAATAATTCACTTAATCACATAACTCAATCCACATAACACATTTGTGAAACCCCAGATTTTATGAATAAAGAATTAATTTTCTCGAAATAATTTTTTTTATATTATGGTGTGAATTTGAGATAATGTTATAGTTGTGGGTAATATTTATAAATTTTGCAAAGTATGCAAGTTGTCATATTATATTCGATTGGTCGGGAAATATTCGCTTTTAAGCAGAAAAAATATTCGATTTGACAAGACAATCATGGTGGACCCCGCAATGGAAATTATTGTCGGATCGAGAAAATGACAAAATATTTTATTGAAAATAACGGCGGAAGTTTTACCGCTGATATCGTTGAACTAGTCGGTAGTAAAAGTATGATGAATACGCGTTGTTGTTGCAGACAAGTAGCACACCAGTATTAATTATTGATATTTATGTGAGAAGTCACCGCTTTTGTTCAATTATTGCTACAATAGTTGTTGACATAGTATCTCACATTATTTGATTCAATTATTGTTGATTTAGAAGTTTTGTTTTATTCACGTAATAAAATAAAAACATCTTTTTATATAAAATGTAATACTTTATTAAAGTTATTCTATAAATAGAATATATTATATTCTATTACGCATATAGTGTTTTGCATAGTAAAATCTTTTTATATAAAAATGTAATACTTTATTAAAGTTATTCTATAAATAAAATATATTATATTTTATTATGCATAGTGTTTGCATAAGTGTCAAGATAGTGTTTGCATAATAAAAATCTTTTTATATAAATAGAATATATTATATTTTATTTAAAAGATTTTCTTTAAATATGGACCGTCGATTAAAGTAAATCAATCTGGACCGTTCATGGATTAGTTACTATGCATTCTATTTTCCTATAAATAAGCTCATTTCTTCATTATTTTCTTATTTAATTCAATTTGAACTCTAGAGAGAAACTATAGAGATAGACTATAGAGAGATAGAAGAAAAGTTTTTCGCTACTTCACTACTCTTATATCAAGTATTATTTTACGGTAAAGGATATTATTCTTTTGTATTCAAAAAGAGAACTTCATTATTTCATTTCTTTTTGTTTCGTGGAATAACTCAGATACGCTGGCTACCCTATACTTGGTGACATTCTTCTATTATTACATCTTTATTATTCATTGAATATCCGTCTGCTGCTATACGCCTTGGGACCTAGTTCCATTTTTTATTATTTCGCTTTTATTATTTCGTTAATATATCACCGTTCATGTGCTATACGTCGTACTAGTTCCATCATTTATTATTCCGCATTTATTATTCTCGTTGAACATCCTCGCATTGTGAATTTCACGACACGGTTCTCGTTATTATTATTCATTGGAATAACAAATACATGCCAAGTACCGCATGCATGGTGATATCTTTTGTTATTCCATTCGATATTATACTCATTGATTAAAATTTTGACTTCTATACTCCATGAAATTAGTGGAATATCCTTGATATTTGCGCTTCATCTAGTATTTTCATGGAAATATTCTTCCGAGCATTCTTGAATTTTACTCTACAAAGAAGTATCATGTTGACAATTTGGACGTTATCGTTCCTCGGACAAATTAATTCTTGAACTTGTTTTATTGAATTCTTATATCATTGTCATCATCCTCATGTTTATATTATCTTGAAAGTCATCTCGTATCTCAGAGTGCATAGATGGACTTGGTATGATTATGACCAGGATTATTCTAAGATAATCATGATCGTAATATTACAAATGATGTGGAAAAAAGTCCTCATCGCCCGTAGTGCATTGATGGGACGCTTTTTGGTATGATTATGGCTATGGATTCTCTTGCCAAGGGTGCAATGATGAATTGTTTTATGGCATGATCATGACTGTTGATGAAAACACGATTATCTTTGGCGTAGTAGAGCATGGATAATTCGTGGTCGTGATACTAAAGAATATCCTCGGCCCGTAATGCGTGGATGATTTCATGATGTGGATTATTTATTGTCGAGTCTCAAATGATACAATGATGAAAACCTTTTAAATCATAAAAGATAGTAGATTTTATTTTCTACTTGACTTTTTAATGGATTGCTTGTTCACCGCAGCTTAAACTTGATGTCTATTATATTTTATCGTTTAACATTGTTGGGGACTAATGATAATTTATTCTCGCATTATCTTAGTCATAATATTTCTTCTTTGGGCTAATTGAGCTCACCCTTTCTTTTCACCGTTTCTCTTCGTGAAATGAGAATATAGCCGGGACGAGTCTGGGAACCAGAGTGTTGGTCCAGAGGAATAGCATTAATAGTCCTCACTATTTTGTGAAATAGTGTGATAATAATTGTAATGAGGACTCCTTTTAAGTTTGTATAATCTCTAGTAGACAATAATTGTATTCAAACTCACAGCTTTATGTTTTGTCGTATTGTACACCATAGTTATATTAGTAAGTTGTATTTGAATTTCAGATTATATATCCAAGCACCCAAGATGGGTGATGTATACCTAATTTTGGGGGCGCCATGTTACAGTATCAAAGTTTAGGATATGATCCTGGCTAAGATGTGAGATAAGAACTAGGAGGGGAGAGACGGGAATTTCCTTCGCTAGTATGACCTACCTAAGTTTATTTGGTATTTAATTGGTCGGTCAAAGTATAGGGATAATATGTGATATATTAATTAACCCTTGTTTTGTGGCAGTGTTTAAAAATGGCATTCGAGAATGTTGAGAACATCAATGGAGCACAGGAGACTGTTGAGTCTCCACAGATCAATAATCAGGATAATATGGAACCAGAGGACAATACTCCTCATGAAAATAATAACACCGATGAAATGGTGAATGATGGGATGGTCAGAGACTTTATGCAATTCATGCAACAACAAGCTGGTAAGGCGCCTCATGTCAAAATGCGGTAGAAATATCGATAACTCTCTGGACGGTCACCGCTAAGTAGTTTAAGGAGCAATTCATGCAACAACCAAGTAAAGCGCCCCGTCCATAATGCAGTGGAAACAATGGTAACCCACGGTTGGTCACCGCTAAGATTCAAGATTGGGACCACCGGCGTTTTTGGGAAAGCCGTAACCACTTTAAGGCGGAGACATGGATAAAGCAGATTACCAAGATATTTGATGTCTTGGAATGCTCGAGGAGCAAAAGGTTCCATTCGCCACCTTTATGTTTGCGTGAAGAAGGAGATCATTGGTGGGAATCAGAAACGCGTACCTAACCGGGACGCGACTCAAGATGTCTTGGGAGAAGTTCCAAGAATTATTCAACGACAAGTACTTTCCTGATAGTATTCGTCATATGAAGGAGGTAGAATTCATCAAGTTGGAGCAAAACAATATGATCGTGTCGCAGTACGAGGCTAAGTTTGCAGAGTTATCCCGGTTTGCATCCCATTTGGTCGATAATGAGGAGCGAATGACGCGAATGTTTTTGCGAGGTTTGAAACCCGATATACGTCAATACCTCATTTCTCACAAACTTTATTTATATTCAGAGGTTGTGAATAGGGCTCGATTATTATTGAGCGCCGATAATGAGTCAGCACAACCAAAAGGCAACGACCAACAACACGATAATAATCATACCGGTGGCAACGGTCATCGGAACAACGATAACCATCGTGGGGGATATTATCATGCCAAGAATGGTAACCATTTCGGTGGTAATCATGGCCAAGATAATAAGAATGGACATTTTAAGAAGAGAAGGTTCAACAATGACGTAAAGACGTCGGCACCAGCACCCGTTTCAAAGGAAGAAGAACGCCCATCGGTCGTATGTTTCAAATGCGGACAAGAGGGACATATCCATCCAAACTGTACGCAACAATCCAAAGCGTGTTTTAATTGCGGAAGAGAAGGTCACCTAGCTCGATTTTGTCGTATGGTGAAGTCAAGTCCAACCGGGATAGTGATGCCAAAGGATGTCCCAGACAAGCCAAAGCCGGTAGTTTAAGAGAGAGCGTTTTTTTCTCTCGTGACGAGGAACCTGAATAAAATTATCATGGGTAAGTTAATTATAAGCTCTTACGAAGTCTATACCATGTTAGATACCGGTTCTACTCACTCTTTTATTTCACCTAGTTGTGTTCAATGTTTGTACTTAACTCTAGAGAAGTTAAACTTTGATTTATCTATTGAAACTCCATTGGGAGAAACCTTCGTTACCTCCACTGTTTATAAATCTTGTTTGATTCAAATCGACACTTTCACGTTACCTGTCGATCTTATCTCTTTGAAAATACTTGCCTTTGATGTGGTTTTTTTTTAAACAATTGGTTAACTACTCATCATGTTTTTCATAAGGTTGTTAGCTTTCATATTCCTAACCAACCTATTATGCGAATTCAAGCAACCAAACCACTAAATTCAATCATTGTCATATCAAGCCATAAGTAAAGAGCCCCGATCCTTTTGTTGATGACTTCCTTGTGTGGAATGCACCGAAGCCAGACTTTCTGTAGGTGACATCGTGAATGACGATGACAAGTTGATAGGTATCATTGTGAGGTGCTATCTAGGTTAGGGATAGAAGTCACATTGGTATCAATGTGACGACTATCCAAGTCTTCGATGAGAGTAATGATTTTGAATGATATTTCTATCATTAATAAATCTCTCGACGTATTCTCAAGACTTCTTAGCCTACCCCAGAGCGTGAAATCGAATTTTGTATTGACACCAGTACAAAACCCATTTCTTAAACCCTCAAAATATTTCTTCAACTAAAATGAACGTAACATGCGCCAAAGATGTTAACTCGAGCAGTTGAAGATTACGATCGTACTATTCAATATCATCGTGGAAGAGCGAACGTGGTAGCTGACGTGTTAAGTAGAAGATCGTATGCGTTTACAAGTGCGATGTTGTTAACACAAAGACTCATTTCGTATAACTTGCAAATGATGAAGATAGAGTTAAAGACTCTAGGGACCCACGTGAAGATAACGAATATACGAGTAAAATTAACTTTAATCGATAAAGCTAAAGACGCTCAAGCTACATACCCGAATCAGATGAATGTGAAGAAGAAGGTTCAAGAGGGCGTTATTCTAGAAGCAAGAGTTGCTGAAGAGAGGAAATCTCAACCCTCGATTTAATTGGCCCATTTGAAATCCTCGATTGAGTAGGAACTGTGGCTTATAGACTCTTTTTACCGCCAAGTATGTCGCGTGCTCATAACCTTTTTAACGTATCAATGTTACATAAATATGTGGATGACCCGAACCACATTATTAATTTAGAATCAGACGAGATAGCGGATGATTTAATGTATGAGATCTCGTGTTAAAATCTTGGATAACAAGAATTGTATCCAACACTCAAGGGTTATACCTCAAGAGTTAGAATCTGAAATGAAGTCAAGGTATCCTCACCTGTTCGGAATACCAGGTACGTACGTAAATTTTGAGGGTAAAATTCCATAAGGAGGGGAGATTGTGAAACCCCAGATTTTATGAATAAAGAATTAATTTTCTCGAAATAATTTTTTTTATATTATGGTGTGAATTTGAGATAATGTTATAGTTCAGGAAATATTTATAAATTTTGCAAAGTATGCAAGTTGTCATATTATATTCGATTGGTCTGGGAATATTCGTTTTAAACAGAAATATTAAACGACGACAAGACAATCATCAGTGGACCCTACAATGTAATTATCATCGGATCGAGAAAATGACAAAAATATTTTATTGAAAATAACGGCTGAAAGTTTTACCGCTGATATTGTTGAACTAGTCCTAGTAGTAAAAGTATAGTAAGAATACGTTGTTGCATAGTAGTAGTACACGGTATTGATTATTGATATTTATGTGAGAAGTCACCGCTTTTGTTCAATTATTACTACAATAGTTGTCTTTGATAAGATCTCACATTATTTGATTCAATTATTGTTAATTTAGAAGTTTTGTTTTATTCACGTAATAAAATAGAAACATCTTTTTATATAAAACAAAATACTTTATTAAAGTTATTCTATAAATAGAATATATTATATTCTATTACGCATAGTGTTTTGTATAATAAAATCTTTTTATATAAAATGTAATACTTTATTAAAGTTATTCTATAAATAGAATATATTATATTTTATTATGATAGTGTTTGCATAGTGCTCAAGATAGTGTTTGCATAATAAAAATCTTTTTATATAAATAGAATATATTATATTTTATTTAAAAGATTTTTCTTTAAATATGGAATCCGATTAAAGTAAATCAATCTGGACCGCTCATGGATTAGTTACTATGAATTCCATTTTCCTATAAATAAGCTCATTTCTTCATTATTTTTTACTTAATTCAATTTGAACTCTAGTAGAGAGAAACTATAGAGAGAGACTATAGAGAGATAGAAGAATAGTTTTCTGCTACTTCACTACTCTTATATCAAGTATTATTTTACGGTAAAGGATATTATTCTTTTGTATTCAAAAAGAGAACTTCTATTATTTCATTTCTTTATTGTTCTGGTAGAATAACTTGTATACGCGGGCTACCCTATACTTGGTGACATTCTTCTATTATTCTGTCTTTATTATTCTATCGAAATATCCCATCTGCGTGCTATATGGGACCGGTTCCATTTTTTATTATTCCGCCTTTATTATTACGTTTAATATCCTGTCTGTGCTATACGCCGGACCTGGTTCCATCATTTATTATTCGCATTTATTATTCTGTTGGAACATCCTGTCGGTGTGAATTTCACCTGACCTGGTTCCGTTATTATTATTCTGTTGGAATAACCGTCTATGCGAAGTACCGCATACATGGTGATATCTTTTGTTATTCCATTCGGTATTATACTCAGTTGATTAAAATTTTGACTTCTATACTCCATGAAATTAGTGGAATATCCTTGATATTTGCGCTTCATCCAGTATTTTTCATGGAAATATTCTTCTGAGTATTCTTGAATTTTACTCTACAAAGTAGTATCATGTTGAAAATTTGGACGTTATTGGTTCCTGGACAAATTAATTCTTGAACTTGTTTTATTGAATTCTTATATCATTGTCATCATCCTCATGTTTATATTATCTTGAAAGTCATCTGTGGCCTGTAGTGCATAGATGGACTTGGTATGATTATGACCAGGGATTATTCGGTATAATCATGATCGTAATGTTACAAATGATGTGGAAAAAGTCCTCATTGGCGTAGTAGTGCATTGATGGACGCTTTTTTTGGTATGATTATGGCTATGGACTCTCTTCGGCCAAGGGTGCAAAGATGAATTATTTTATGGCATGATCAGGACCGTTGATGAAAACACGATTATCTTTGGCCCGTAGAGCATGGATAATTTGTGGTCGTGATACTAAAGATTATCCTTGGCCTGTAGTGCAGGGATGATTTCATGATGTGGATTATTTATTAAGCTGAGTCTCAGCGATAACAGTGATGAAAAACCTTTTAAATCATAAAAGATAGTAGATTTTATTTTCTACTTGACTCTTTTAATGGATTGCTTGTTTCGCTGCAGTTAAACTTGATGTCTATTATATTTTATCAGTTTAACATTGTTGGGGACTAATGATAATTTATTCTGCATTATCTTAGTCATAATATTTCTTACTGGGCTAGTTGAGCTCACCCTTTCTTTCATTGTTCTCTTCAGGAAATGAGAATATAGCTGGGACGAGTCGGGGAACGGAGTGTTGGTCCAGAGGAATAGCATTAATAGTCCTCACTATTTTGTGAAATAGTGTGATAATAATTGTAATGAGGACTCCTTTTGAGTTTGTATAATCTCTAGTAGACAATAATTGTATTCAAACTCACAGTTTATGTTTTGTCGTATTGTACACCACAGTTATATTAGTAAGTTGTATTTGAATTCTGTACTATATATCTGGCTACCCAAGATGGGTGATGTATACCTAATTTTAGTGGCATCACAACATTAGTTATTTAACAAATAAATAATTAACTAAATCAAATTGAACAATTATTTATCCAATAATAAATACATCCAATAAATATTTATATAAATCAATAAATATTTATAATTTATATTTAAATAAAATTTGGAATGTTACATCATTCCCCTCTTATAAGGATTCTGTCCCCAGAATCACAACTCAAACAACACATTCGTTACATCTTAGCAGCTCAGCACCAACTCCAACTAACAAACAATCAACTCACAAGAAGCCAAGGCCTGAGGGGTCCTTGTCTGAAGGGAGTAAATGAAGTTCCAAGCCTGCTGGACTTGAAGAGTTCCTAGGGAACTAGAGGAGTTCCAAGGCTGCTGGCCTTAAAGTGTTCTTAGTGAACTGAAGTCCCATGGCTGCTGGCCATGAAGGAATCTTAGTGATTCAGGGTGCTGCCCTTCCTTAGTGGAAATCCTGCTAGTTGAAAGCAGAAGCGTGGATTAGGAGCTTGAGTATCTAAACCACTTAAAACCCCTTGTGTCTTTTACCTACTGTCATTTACATTATGTCTATTAACTGCTATAACTGTTATGTATGTTTTACCTGCTTACCATTGAACTAACTCTACGAACAATATATGTATGATTATGAATATATCAATGAAGGGGGTCTTTTACTTATTCCGTTGTGCTTGAAAATATTCTTATGTTTGTCATATGCTAAATTATGAGCAATACAAAATAAACCAGAAAAGTATTTAAAATTAAAAGGATCTATTCAACCCCCCCCCCCCCCCTTCTAGATCTATTGTGCCTACTGGGAACTAATAATTGGTATCAAAGCAGGTTTTCATGCTATATTCAAAAGTTAATCTCTTTGAGTCTGATCCTAGGCACAAACATTGTTCTAAACTTAGTTTAGTAGTAAGTCACTTGTTATATGTAGATGAGCTCACACGTTGGAAATACTGTGTACATGTTAAATGTGTATATACACCTGAAGCTGCTTAGATTGGTCCACGTTCTTGACTGTCATATCAACAAGACTAATCCTTGCTTGTAGTCAATCTTGTAGTCTGATGACCAGGCTAGAAAGCTCAAGAGACATCCACAGAAAAGAGTCAAACATCCTCCAGCTTGAAAAGATGAAAAGGCCATACATGCAAAGAAATGCTTATCCAGAGAAGAAAGAAGAACTTCTCAAACTTGTGTCTGGCCAACCAGCAGCTGGATGTAAACCTTGTAAACTGAAAGATGTCAAAGAACTAAAGATGCTAAGATTCTCCTAGCCTGCATCTTCAAGACCACGACTGATTGAGTAAAGGCTAACAAGATCAACAAGCTGTCAGGAGCAAATATGAAGCTATGCACATAAATGCCTAAACTCATTATATTAAAGATAAATGACTGTTAAGCAACTGACAGTAAAAAGGTACGGTTCCTCACTATTATAAATGTGTACATCATGAATGCACCTCCTTATGAACTATAACAGTAGTCTGTCAAGGAGTCACAATCTACCTAAAAAGGCGAAGAGAGAAAGTACCATGAGGATGGAAACTCAATTGACTATAAACTTTCTCTCCATCCAAGTTTTAGGTTGAAGATGACATCTTGAAAGAAATCTGAAATGGGTCATAAGAGCATCGCAGACCAAATTAATTCTATGTGAAGTAATCTTTGTTGGTGGGTTAGTATGTATGTAGAAACCTATGTTGTAAGTGTTTGACAACACACAGAGTATGATCAGTTATACAAGAGTATCCTGATGATTTGTAGAAACTGATCACCTCCATGAATCATCTAGATACACATAAATCGTAGAGTTGATTCTCACTCTGTGAACACTTAAACCTTGTGAACATAACCCAGCAAATGATGAAACCATCAAATAATAAGGGTGTGTTATTAAAATGAAGAATCTTACACACACTCACCATCATGCATCTCAAAATGTATTATCTAAAACTAGTTGCATGCATAAATATGACTGTTGGTAATAAATGTGATGATTATCCAAATATGAGGAACAAGGGTTTAGAAAACTAACCTAGCAGGACCCATTTAATTGTGGGTACCAAAAATAGAAATGTATCTAACCTGTAGGTACTTGGTCTGTCTGACCACACTAAGGAATGATGAAGCAGAAGACTTCAGTCAAGAATACTCAACCAGCAGAAGGCTAAGGACTGTTCAGAAATGATTCTGAGAAAATTCCAATATGTCTAAGCCTGTCCTTGAAGACCCGTTGAGCTAACCTGAGTGAAGCTCACATGGCTGCTAATCTGTATATGGAAGTAGGCCATGCAACCAAAGATGAAAAGGGTCTTATATGCTCAAATCAGGCAAAGCATGCTATATGAGAAGAATCCTCAAGGAAGCTCACATCAGAGGATCATCGAGCATCATTCAAGAGGAACTCATTACGGGAGCAGAACTTCACACGCACAAGACTGTCAAAGGAGACTACGTTCAAAGTGCTGTCAAATGATCGTAGAGTGATCAGTCCTGAAAATATCCATGCCTATGATACAATGAGATTTAAGTGATATTGGTGATTCCAGTCAGAAGGAGATATGCAAGGCTGCCTTCAAATGAACCTAGAGTAAAGGGAATCACATCTATCCGGGAAGATAGTATCAACCATGGGGGAGAAGTGATCTGTTAAGAAACAACAACACTGAGATATACTATGAAGAAATGTACTAGCTACATAGTCCCAAAACTTTGTGGTTGATGAACCAAATGAAGGTCCATAGTCAGTAGGAACGTCTCAAAACATACTACTGATAACCTATCAGCCACCCAACTCAACATCTTGGAGTGCCAGTGATCAAACATCCGATTGTAGTGTAAGAGCAGGAGGACACCACGATTACAGCAAATGCAATTGCCCAAAGTTGGTAGAGGACCTCCCCACCAGAAAAGGTCAAATGAGATATCATTGCAAATCACTTCTAAAGTATTTCATCTAGAAAGTGCATCAGGGACAAACCTGACCCTTAGTTCACTCTAAGAGGTTGGCCCTTCTTGAGCTACCTTGACCCAGAAGGAATACTTAGTAAAGTTCATCTCAAGGACCAAGTCAGTCAACGATCGTAGAGTCGAGGTTGAAGAGAACTCCACGATCGCAGTGAAACCTCAGCGATCGTAGAAGTCAACTCGACTATCGCAGTCCTACCAAAGGGTACTCCAGTTTACAAGGAGCTTGGAAAACGGGACAATTTCTCAACCATTCAAAATGAGGAGATAAGTTTGAATATATCAGTGATCAAGCTATGTTGCATCAAAATGAGGATAAATGTCAAAACCATCCACTGCAGCATCTCTCAAAAGTTGATCGTTGAGTCAACAAGGAAAACGTAGAGTCCATAGCTGCCTTACCATGCTATTCTACGAACCAAAGAGGTCAACGGTCAATCCACGTCAATAAAACGTCTACTCTTTTGAAAGAAATATCTAACTGAAAAGTTATGGGGAGTTACAGCTCATTACTGGGCATCGTGCAACCAATGGTTGGTTGACACATCACTGATTATGCAGAGTTAGAAGGAACTTTCATTAAGACTAATTCAAAATCTGCAAACAATTATCAAAAATCGTCGAACCTTTCTCCCGCCCATTTTAAAATCCTAGAATCCTCTCAAAAGCAAAAATCAATTAACCTTCCAGAATCTTTCCCAAATCACAATCAGCCATCTCTCAAAAACCCCTCTGAATCAAATACCCATATTCTTTGAACTGCTCAAATGGAAAACTGGCGAGTAATCACTGGCATTCAGCTCGGAACCAAGTCGTTTGAGAAATCTGAAAAGAAGTTCAAAGACATTCTCGAACTTGTGAAGAAAGCTGGATTCTCAGAATGCCTTGAGGCTAGCACTCGAGTATATGTTGACCTGGTTAAAGAGTTCTACTCAAATGCTTTCATAAACTTCGGAACCCTTTCTACCAAGGTCAAAGGTCAGTCTCTGAAGCTGAAATCTTCTGACCTCAATCAATGCTTAGGTTTTCCTGACCAAGGACTGAAGAGCCTTGATGATATCGATACGGAACAAGCAAAGAAGATCATGGGGTACCAAAGAAACTCTAGTCTGAAGGACATGAAGAAAAAGGAGTTTCCAGAGGAGTTTGAGTTCCTTGCAGAGATAGTGGGCAAATGCATATTATGCAAGGATACTGCACATGATACTGTGCTTGATCAGCATTTGAAGATTATGACAGCAATAGTTCAGAAAAGACGAATCAACTTTGGAGCTATCTTGTTCAATCAGATCTCCAAATGGGTAGAAAAGGTTGAGCTAAAGAAGTCTACAGATAAACCTCTGACTAAGGTTTTTCATGGAAGACTACTGAGCATTATAATGAAGAAAAAGTTGGGAGGCAAGATCAAGGATGATGAAGGAGAGCCTCTGAACGTTCACAAAATGATGTCTCCACAACTATTTGTGAATTGGAAGAAAAACCCCAAAGAGAGCAGAAGGCTGATAACTGAGAGCAGTAGTAAGGCCTCTACAAAGAATAGGAAGGAAAAAGAAGTAGAAAGCTCTGAGTCTGATGACTCTATACCAGTAGCAACCACAGCAGCCAGAAAGAAATCCAGAGGTGTGAAGAAAGCTCAGACCCAATCAAGAAGTCTCTCCTCCAAAGACAAGGATGAAGAAGAAAAAGCATTGACTGCTGAAACCACAAAGCGAAGAAGCAACAGGTTGCTTCAAGGACCATCTAATAAGAAAGCTAAGGTGGTAAACAAACCAGCCTCAATTTCTCAAGAAAGTACATCTGATGGAGAAGAGGAGGACGTAGAGTCAATAGAAGAAAAAGAGACAGATGTCAAGGCTGAGTCCAGCAATGAAGGTGAAGCTGGAGTAATGGAAGAAATTAAAGCATCTACTGATAAAGAAGAATGCCCAAGCCCTATGGCTAATCCTCAGAGAAGTCACTCTGCTGATGTAAGAAGAGATTCAAGATAACCAAACTCAATTCCCAAATGCAACTGCCCCAACAAGCCCGGATAATGGGTCAAATAATGTTATCTCTAAAGAAGAAGAACATGCCCCTTCCAATCCTGAAAGCCCCCATGATGGCTCAAAAGGTGATAAGTCCAAAGAAGAAGGGATCGCCTCGCCTTCATTGAACCCCAAGGAAGCTCATCTGATGAACCAAAAGCTTCTGAGTCTGAAGAGGAAGAAGAGTCTAACTCTCCCAAAACTGAACCTCCAAGAAGAAGGAAGAGCTACAGACTGTAAGCCAAATTTTCCTCTAGAAGGAGAAATGATCACTCCAATGTTGTCATTAAAGTAAGTGATGATAAGGCTGTATCATAGGAAGTAAGTGCTGAAGATGAAACCAGTGGTGAAGAAGATCTTACTTAAAAAGGTTTTGTAAATGAAAAGGAGCAAGATGGACTCATTGTTGGAAATGATCAAGATGGTTCAGGCTCCGAAAAAGAAGAAATGGAGAATGATTCCAATTCTAAAAATTAGGAATCAGAGGAACCAGAATTCTATCTTGTCCTCTCTCCAGCAAAATTCACCAGGAGAATAGTGGTAGAAGTCTCGAATGAACCACCAGAAGCACCACCAGAAAGATGGGAGAACTATGGAGATGAGCAACTCAAGGTGGTAAGAATGACTACCTTTGATATAGCTAAAAACTGGAACAACATGGAGCTAGACTGCACGACCATTCTCTATAATCCTGATGACTTTCTAATGAGATGGTTCTTCTAATGGATGCCATGGCTAAAGGCCCATACTGAAAAGGATGGAAGCTACTTTAGCTGGTGCTACTCTCAATTTCCAAGCATGGAGCTGGTGGCATAAAACTTCCTAAGGGTAAAGAGTTTTGCTATAAAGATGATCACAAAACAGCCCCACTTCAAAGTCTATCGCCATTCTGGAAATCACTATATCCCCTACAATCGTAGAGTGGACTCTGAAGGAAGAAGGATCATGACCAAGGAGATGATCGTAGAGTTTATTCACTCTACTGCTGATGGTGTTCAAGGTCAAAATCAGAAATCTCCATCAGCTCAAGCACTACTATCTGACATTCCTTCATCCTCAATCAGTGATTAGAACTCAATGATTCTTCAGATTCTCAAGACCTTCGAAATTCTATCCAAGGATGCAGATCGTAGAGTTCAATCTAATGTTCGACAGGAGACTGCTCAACAAGATGATCAAGTATCTATGGAGAAGGAGCTGATGAAAAACTCTGATGAACTAAGTGAGAAAATATCTCTATTCACTGAAGAGTCACAGAAGCTGACAGCAACAGGAGACAATTCATTCCAGAACAGACTTCAAGCTACTATGGCAGATGTATCTCTCAAACTCAAAGAGAGAGATAACATCTATCTGAAGGTCATGCATGATCAGAAGGTAGAAGCTCTACGAGCACAGAAGGCCAATGAAGAGCAGATCCAAGCCCTCTCTGACAAGATTGACGACATGAAACAGCCTTTCTCGGTGCAACTTGAGCTAGGCCAACAAGAACTCAAGTTTAAAGTTGTTAATTCTTCCTACCTGATGGAGCAGCTCATGTCCAACATGGAGCAGCTCTCCCAGATGATTAATGACAAAAAAGGGGAGAAAAAGGGGCATAGAAAGAGGCAGAGCAAGAGGCATTTGAAGAAGAGTAGAAGGAAAGGAGAGAAGAAGTCAAAGAAGAAGATAGCAGAAGAAGAGGCAAAGTCATCTTCTGAGGGGGAGCCGAAGAATGATGAACCTATGTATGCCGAAGCAGAGGGGGAGCCAGAAGGAGAAGAGAAGCATACATCTGAGGGGGAGCAAAGAAAAGTAGGAAAGTCCACATCTCAAGGGGAGCAGGAGCAAGAAGGCCAAACAGATGATTAGCTGATCAGCAGAATCCTGGAAATATACATGGAGCCAAAAGAGGTACATCTCTAACTAGTTAGGTATGTTCTGGATCCAGGATGTAAAATGTCAGTGTATTAAATTCCATGTCATTATAAATAACATTCATGATTATCTATTTTAGAAATACAGCTGCTCACTATATATAAGATTCATTCATAATATGCATATGCACTTATTATATTTGTCATAATCAAATAGGGGGAGATTGTCAGGAATAAGAATGTGAATGTTATTCCTATTTACATATGATTTGATTATGATATATATGAATGAATATGTAAGTAGGCTTGCATTAAGAAAAGATATAAAGTCCCTTGATAGATAATAGAAATATGTGTACAAGGACTTAGAATGATTTGATCAAATATGTTAGGTTGATCATACATAAGAAAAATAGCTCTGTAAAGTCCTTAAAAAGAAATGATGTACAAGGACTATGGATAAAGAAAGATCAAGCATGTTAGGTTGATCTTATGATGTAATAGATAGGCTTTGTCTCGATCGAAATCGCCGAACGCACGGAGAATTAGTCCGGAGAACTTAAGAGATGTCGAGGAGGTAATCGTAGTCTGCAAGATAGTAGATCTCGGAGTTCATAGACTGCCAGGAGAGACGAGGAAGGATCGTAGTGTGTCGAGTAGAACTTTCTCGTAGCCGAAGTCTGCTGAGGAAGTCATGTTCAGAATCGTAGAGACAACTCCGCCACGAGCCGATCCAACATCCGCCAAGCCAAGTCGAAACGTAGACTACACACTCGAGTCGTGAAGAGTCATCGATGTCGAGCCAAGTCAAAGATCGTAGACTACACTCTGAGTCATAGAGTCTATTGATTACATACAGAGATCGTAGTCGGGCAAGATCAGATAAAGACATCGAGCACAAAGACAGAAATCGTAGAGTATCAAGATCTGATCCTTAAGTCGAAGGGTCTGCACAGCCAAAGCTGAATCGTAGAGTGCAGAACTACGACCTCAATAGTTGTGCTCACAACGCCAAGGCAGAATTGTAGAGAAAATACGATTCTCAACAAATGAGCACTCCCAGAATATCCAAAGGAACCAAACCTCTGGTTCAAGATGCAATGTTACATCCAACTTGAAGGAAACCAAAGAGCACTCAACGAATGGCATGCAAGCTAACAGAAGATCTAAGCACCAACCTAATCAGCATCAAGATTGAGTTGTGAAGCCATTCGAGATGAAGTCTTCCACAAGATCAGAAGAAGACTTCAGTAACTGACGAAGGAAAGTTAGCAAGTGAAGTAGCTGTCAAGCAAACAGAAGACAACGATCTTGGAAGCAACCAGGATCGTAGTGTTTGCCAAACAAAGAAAGAACTGATGAAGTGTATACAGAGATACTAGACAGCTTCTGAAGAACAAGGCTAAAGTGATTAAGCATTGGGTCAGTTCATTGATGATAAGTGAATGGGAGATCACAAGGAGAAAGCGAGCTGGACACGCCACAAATCTGAAGTGTCTTGTTATTTAGAAGGGGCCAGATCAAAGAAGTCAAGTCATCAGTATCTGAGAACCGTTGAGGCAAACACAAGTGTTGAAGCATTGAACAAAAGAAGGAAGAGGTGTTCTACATTGAAGATCCAATCAACACTCTTCAAGATCATAGTGTTGTCTCTACCAGTCAACAAGACACTACGATCAGGTCCTTGAAGACATGCATTAGAATCGTAGAGTTCGAATAACTAAAAACTGATGCATTGGCAACGGTTCAATCTGAAGGGTAATATTCGGACAAGTGCTTATTGAGAGCATCGATGCAAAAGGATAACCTCGGATCAAGAAATCAGAAGGAGGAAATAAAATATTCAACCTGCCCAAGACATTAAAGTGATATATTTGACAGGGTAGGTGAAACAGTAGACTGCAGTATCAGAAAGTTAAAAAATGTTATCATGTCACATCTGCAGTCTGCACCAAGCAACTCGAGATCTGTGAAGCATTTCAAAGAGGTTTCAACGGCTACTCTCCAACGGGAAGATTGGGAAGGAGTATAAATCTGCTAGAGCTTCAAAGATCAAAAAGGGCTGGAGTTGCCGAGTTTGGAGTAACGGTGGACTGTTCTAAACCATGTGAGATAGTGAGTTCGAAGGCTCACTCTACGATCCACCAAGAAGACTCAGAGACATACAAAGAAAGAAGTAGAAGAAGAAGTAAAAGTGAGAGTTCTACATTGTAGAAGTGAGAGTTCTACTTCATGAAGAGTGTTCTGAACTGCCGAGAGAAAGAAGAGCATTAATGACATCTTGATGTCCATCATGGGAAGACTCTAAGTATTATAGAGAAGAGCTCAAAGTCATCTTAGCAAGTCCATCATGAGAAGGCATCAAGTATCAAGAAGGGAGATCACAAACGTCATCATGGTGGCATGCATGAGAAAGTTTCTAAGTACCTAACAGAAGAACTTACAGTCATCTTAGAAACCCATCATGTGCAGCCATCACGTATCAAGAGGAATGATCTTCAAGACAGTTCATCAAGGGATCATCAGAGGAGGTTGAGTAACGGAAGAAGCTGAGCATCATGCAACACTCAACTTCACTTCAAGGATGATCACGTCAAGCTACTAAGTACAGAAGATGTTCAAAGCATAATGACATCTTAGCAGCTCATCACCAACTCCAACAAACAAACAATCAACTCACAAGAAGTCAGGGCCTGAGGGGTCCTTGTCCAAAGGGACTAAATGAAGTTCCAAGCCTGCTGGGCTTGAAGAGTTCCTAGGGAACTAGTGGAGTTCTAAGGCTGGTGGCCTTGAAGAGTTCTTAGTGAACTGAAGTCCCAAGGCTGCTGGCCTTGAAGGAATCTTAGTGATTCAGGGTGCTGCCCTTGCTTAGTGGAAATCCTGCTAGTTAAAAGAAGAAGAATGGATTAGGAGCTTGAGTCTCTGAACCACTTAAAACCCCTTGTGTCTTTTACCTACTATCATTTACATTATGTCTATTAACTGATATAACTGTTATGTATGTTTTACCTGCTTACCATTGAAGTAACTCTACGAACAATGTATGTCTGATTATGACTATATCAATGAAGGGGATCTTTTACTTATTCCGCTGTGCTTGAAAAGATTCTTATGTTTGTCATATGCTAAATTATGAGCAATACAAAATAAACCAGAAAAGTATTTGAAATTAAAAGGATTTATTCAACCCCCTCCCCCCCCCCCTTCTAGATCTATTGTGCCAATAGGAACTAACAATGACCATTGGTGATAATAACGAATATCATTGGGCCGTAGTGCATGGATGATTCGTGGATGTGATAATAATGAATATCATTGGCCCGTAGAGCATGGATAATTCAGTGATGTGGATTATTTATTGAGCTGAGTCTCAGCGATAAAATTGATGATAAATTTTTTAATCATAGAAGATAGTAGATATCATGCTCAACTTGACTCTTCTAATGGATTGCTTGTTCCGCTGCAGTTAAACTTGTTGTCTATTGTATTCTATCAGTTTAACACCGTTGAAGGCTAACGATAATTTATTCTGCATTATCTTAGTCATAATATTTTTTACTGGGCTAGTTGAGCTCACCCTTTGTTTTTAATATTTTCTTCAGGAAATGAGAACATAGTCGAGACTAGTCGGGAAATGGAGTGACAGTCTGAGATAGTGGCTATAGTAGTTCTCACTATTCTATGAAATAGTGTGATAATAAATATAATGAGGACTCCATTTGAGTTTGGATATTGTCTAAGAGATAATATTCGTGTTAAAACTCTCATCTTATGTTATATATATTAAGTTTATATTTAAATTGTGTACCATATATTTGGAGACTCAGAATGGGTTGTGTATACCTATTTTGGGGGCATCACAACAGGTGCTAAAATGAGTCTCCTATTGAGTTCTTGGAAATTCTTCTCACATTCATCGCTTCATCTGAATTTTGTATCTTTTTGAGTCAGTTGAGTTAATGGAGTGGTGATTCGAGAAAATCCTTCCACGAAACTCCGATAATAACCAGCTAAGCTCAGAAAGTAACGTACTTCGGTTACTGACTTAGGTTGCTCCCAACTTTATATCGCTTTAATCTTTGTCAGGTTAATTGATATTACATGTTTCGATATCACATGCCCAAGGAATGCTACTTCCTCAAGCCAAAACTCGCATTTCTTCAATTTGGCGTATAGCTTATTTTCACGAAGCTTTTGGAGTATCAGCCTCAAGTGTTGCTCATGATCTTCATGACTTTTGGAGTATATGAGGATGTCATCAATAAAGACAACCATAAGATGATCCAAATATTCCTTCATACTCGGTTCATCATATCCATGAAGGCAGCAGGAGCCTTAGTACTCAATCCAAAAGACATGACTAATAATTCGTAATGCTCGTACCGAGTTCTGAAAGTAGTCTTTGGAATGTTATCAGTTTTAATCTTTAACTGATTATATTCGGAACAAAGATCGATATTTGAAAAGTATTAAGCACCTTACAACTGGTTAAACAAGTAATCAATGTGAGGTACCTATTTTTTATGGTGACATGATTCAACTCTTGATAGTCAATGCAAAGTCGTATACTCCCATCTTTCTTCTTTATGAATAGAACAGGAGCACCACAAGGAGATGTACTAGGACAAATGAAACCAATGTCTAACAACTCTTTTAGTTGAATTTTTAACTCCTGAAGTTCAATAGGAGTCATTCGATATGGGGTTTTAGAAATGAGTTTTGTACCGGGTTCAAGGTCAATACAAAATTCGATTTCACGCTCTAGGGGTAGTGTGACAACCCGAATTTTCATAAGTTATTAAAATAAGAATTTAATAATTAAAATTCTTATTATGAGGTGTATATATTTTAAATTATGTGATTTGGTGTGAAGAGAATTATATATTCATATGTTGGAAAATGTGAGATTTAATAGTTAATTAAACTATTAAAGAAATTAAATAATATTAGTTAATTCAATTAAGTTGAAATTATGTTATGAGATAATATAATTTTAATTATTATGCCTTATGGGCAATGGAAATTATTGTGAGTTAAGTTTCATAAATAGTGTGAATAATTCACTTAATTAAAATAGTGAATTAATACAAGTATAATTGATTTAATAAAGTGAGAAGGTAATATATTGCATGAAAATATAAATGTTAGTATAATGCGAGTAATATATTTATTAAGTATATTAAATATTTTAGTTGGAAACTTTATGGCATAAAATGAATATTTATGGTATTAAATAAATATTTGATGAAAAATATTATGGGATAGTTTATTTAAGTGTGATAAAATAGATGAGATTTATACATCTTTTATTACGCTGAGTATAATAGTGATATTCTAATTTAATTAAATAATTAAATTAGAATTGTGAGAATTTGTTAAATAATCTTATGATTATAATGGTTTAATAGAAATTATAATTTTCTTGATAAGGTTAATTTTATTTTCCTAAGAAATTAAAGGTACATAATCTAGTTTATAATTATAGTTTATGTGTTCTTAAGTTTCTTTTAAAATTGGAGTTTTGGTTAATGAATTTGTGGGTTACGATGGTATATATGTTATTAGATATTTATAATTTGATAATGGTCATCTAGAAACAAATTTTCAGAAATCAATTCATGTATTTATACTAAAGAAGAGGAATTTGGGTTTTGATTGTAATGTGTTTTGGTATACTTTGGGACTAAAGTTGATGATGAATTCGTGATGGAAACTTTAAATTGATGGATGATTGTTGTTCTCCTCTATAAAACTAAAACAACGCAACTTGAACGGATCGAACTGGTTAAGAAACGAATTCGTGATGAATAAATACACTTAGCATGTTGAAAATATGAAAAATTAGTATAAATAAATTAGAATTAGTATAAACCAAGTCTCACGTCAACTAAATTGAGAACTTTACCTATTTCCTAAACCTATAAATAGAAGGGCTTGACCCTTTGTTTTATTCACCAACAATAAGGCCTCCAATTTTGAGAAAGGTTTTGTTGTGGGAGGACTTTTTATAAAGACCTCCTTAGTTAAATTTTGGCATGGAAGTGCGTATTCAGTTTGTGGAACTCGCATTTTCGGGTATGTTTCTTATTTAATTTTTGGTAATGTTATTATTTTAAATATTGTATTTAGTTTGTTAGTTAATGTTTGAATTTTGGAAGTTTTGTTAGTAAACTAGTTAGTTTACTATGTTTATTTTGGCTTGGAATTGATTATGTAAATGAGTTATAATGATTGTAATTAGAGATATGGAGTCGAGACCTTAGACGAGTCTGATTATGTTAAATAAGACTTATTTGCAAAGAAAGTTGGGTTGGAACGAGTCGAGGCGAGTTTTGGATTTCAAAACGAGAAGTCCAAAAAACTAGTGGACTGCTGATCAAAAAATGAAAATTCGAGGTTAGTTAGATTGTCTAGAAAATTCTGGGCTTTTGATATGTTATAGTACACTGAATAAGCTTTCCATAGACTCCAAAACGGACTAATTCTGACTTCGGAGATAAGAGTTATGATCATTCAAAGTAGTCGCGTCAAAATTGTCTAACCAACTCGAGGCAGTCACCTTGAACTAATTTTATGGAATTCTGTGTTTAGAATTTGGAAAAGGTCAAATAATAAAAGTTGTAGTCCCGTAAGTTAGTTTCGCGTGGGCTCAAGAATCGCTCAAAAATGTTTTGAAACGGAAAAGTTTAACTGTTTTAGCGAGAGAGGGTAAAGCTGGGAAAAAATAAAAAATAATTTTGAATGCCCCTTTTTGAAAACTATTTTGGACTGTCTATCTTATCCGAAATGTTTGTCCAATAACTTTTAAAAATAGGTTAATATGACGTTTATAGCATATCCAAAGTTGGATGTCATCGGACTTATGAGATATAGAGTAAAGTTTACATTACAACTACTATGCGTTGCTATGTGACTAATAGTTGATGTGTATGAATATAAAATTGTGTAGGGCACGTGAAGTGCAGATAACTGTAAGCTGTTAAACTGTTATTGGTAAATAACTATCAAGTCTAGTCTTTTAGTTCTTATTTGCTATGTGAATTTGATGATGAACTGTTTGAAATCTTTATTGCAAATAGCATGGTGTGTTATATTAATGTTGAAAGTATGAAATGTTAAAGTCACTTTATGACTACGTTGATTGAGTAAGGAACTCAATATTTATACTTGTTATATAAACTACATCATGTCTGTTATGTTAGTCCAATGTTTATGAGATGTATATCGAGCATGTTATTATGTGTTATGGTGCTGCATGAAAACTGTTAGATTTTGTTGGGCTGTCGAGCTCAACCCTGCAAATAACAACTTTTGCAGGTTAAAGATTTAAGGTAAAGTTATGTGCTACTTGAAAGATATGAATCAGATGTGATACTTGAAGATTTATATACTTTGGCTGAGTTATTAATATTTGAACCATGTTTAAGGTTTCGAATAATGTATTAATGTTGAATTATAATATCGTTTTGTGATGTAAACTCTTGTAGTATTAAAATGATTCTGAGACAGTTAGATGTAAAGGTTGAAGGTTTTGGGAACGAGAATAAATTGTAATAGAAAATTTTAATTATTCCACAAATTTCAATGGTTGTATTATCGTTTAATGATGTAAAATTAGAGGTTGAATGTATTGTTAACGACCGAAGTTGAGAATTAAATTGTATGAATTTTGGGGTAGTGACAGGTAGGCCAGGAAGTTCTTTGGGAAATACGTCAAGAAATTTATTAACAATAAAAATATCATTCAAATCTGACATATTTTTCTTTAAATCTGTGACATGGGCTAAGAAAACTTGACATCCGTTTTTCAATAAATGAATGGCTTTATGACTTGATATGACAGTGATTGACTTTAGTGGTTTGGTTGCTTGAATTAGCATAATAGGTTGGTTAGGAATATGAAAACTAATGACCTTACGAAAATAATCAATTTTAGCATGATGAGTAATTAACCAATCAATCCCTAAAATCACATCAAATGCAAGTATTTTCAAAGAGATGAAATCAACAGGTAATGTGAAAGTGTCGATTTGAATCAAATAAGATTTATAAATGGTGGATGTAATGAAGGTTTCTCCCAACGGAGTTTCAACAGATAAGTCAAAGTCTAATTTCTCTGGAGTCAAATTTAAACGTTGAGCACAAGCGGGTGAAATAAAAGAATGGGTAGAACCAGTATCTAATAAGGTATAGACTTCGCAAGAGTTTATGATTAGCTTACATGTGATAACTTCGTTCGGGTTTCTCACTTTTTGGGAAGTCACGACAAACGCTTTCCCTTGAATTATCGACTTTGACTTGTCCGGGACAACCTTTGGTGTCACTGTCCCAGCTGGACTTAACTTCGCTGCATGACAAAAATGAGCTAAATGACCTTCTTTTCAGCAATTTAAACACACTTTGGGTTGTTGCGTACAGTTTGGACTTATGTGTCCCTCATGTCTGCATTTGTAGTATACGACCGGTGGTCGTTCTTCTTCCTTAGAAACGGGTGTTGATAACAATGTCTTTCCATCATTGTTGAATCTTCTCTTTTTAAAATTTTCACTTGACTCATTTCTTCTATTATCTTGGCCAGGATTACCACCGAAGTGGTTATCATTTCTGGCATGATAATTTCCTCCACTTTTGTTATCACTGCTTCGATGACTGTTGCCACTGGTATGACTATTATCGTTTTGACGGTTGTTATCTTTCGGTTGAGCTGACTAATTATCGCGCTCTAATAACTAAGCCTTATTCACAACATTTGAATACAAACAAAGTTTATGAGAAATGAGGTATTAGCGAATTTTAGGCTTCAAACCTCGTAGAAACATTCGTATCATTCGCTCTTCATTATCTACCAAATGAGATGCAAACCAGGATAATTCTGCAAACTTTGCCTCGTATTGCGATACAATCATGTTGTTCTATTCCAGTTTGATGAATTCCACCTCCTTCATGTGATAAATACTTTCTGGAAAATACTTGTCGTTGAACAATTCCTGAAACTTCTCCCAAGACATCTTAAGTGCGGACAGATGAGTATTTTTTACAGATTCCTGTTGGGTAAAATCTAATTACGCACAACACACAAGTATACGTGGTCAACAAGTAATATAGTAATGAATAGAGTATCGTTCCCACGGACACAAATTAGCAAGAAATTTAACTTTACAATTACCAATTTCCTATTAATCTTAATTCTATTAAACTATTCAATTCAATGATTTAAAATTATAGAAACTAAATTAATAAATAAATAAACTATCGCAAAACAATCACAAATATCAAAAATCTGTAATTTCAAACAATTGATGGAGAATTAGACTTATGATTTCACCCTAAGTTCTATAAGACCCCAACTTTTTAATGAATAAAATCAAATTTCCTCTATTTATTATTTTGAATAATAAAGTGTTAATTTGATAAAATACTTTGGTTATGGGTGAAATGTGCAAATTTTGCAAAATAAGCAAGTGGTTATAAAATATTCATTTTGTCGGGGAATATTCGTACGACAGCGCAACCATTTATAGGCCCCATAACGGATAACGATCGGATGAAGAAAACGACAAATTTGAGTTTTTATAAATAACGATGTAATGGTTACCGTTAACACTGTTGGAATACCCGGTGGTTAAAATACAATAATACGCATGGTTGCACAGTAGCACACGATATTGAACAGTATTTTTGAAATTATTGATTCTTACGTAAGAAGGCACTACTCAATAATTATTATATTTTATTGATTCAATAATTACTGCGTTGATATTTTATATTATTGTTGTTCAATAATTGTCACTGCACAGTATCTCCATTATCAGATCATTAATTCATATTATTTGAATAATATTATTAGATAGCATTATTGGCAATGTCTAAGGAAGTTCTGTCTAGGAAAGGGGTTTGGTCACCTAATTGCGCGCCAATAAGGAGAAATCCTTATCGGAAAGCCCCCTCTTTCACGGGAGCGACACGGTTGTCATAATTGTGATTCTGTAATATTATTTGTGAATAATTAGTTATTGATTTATATGATAAGGAAATATTTATTTTATGTGGATATAAATGATGGATATATTTATTTTACGTGGTTATAAATGAAGGAATTAATACTGAGGTGTTTTATCTGTATTTTGTCGGAACGGAGGTTTTAAAAATCGTCCGTATGTGGATTTTGGTCATTTTTTGTTTGGAATTTTGAAAAACTTAAAATTACAAAGTTGTAGAGAATTAAAGTTCCTATAGAAAGCACATGAGATTCAAATTTTTCTGATAAAATGGCTATTTATTATGAATTGTTGAAGTTTCAGAAAATAAAATATTTTTATTAAAAATATGGTGGGCCCCACTTTTGGTTGGTGAGTAATAAAATGTGCTGAAATTTATTTTCAAAAGTGGTGGGCTTGAATAGTAGCAGGTAAAGCCATCAGGTAGCAGGTTAGTCTGCTATGGCATTCTAAGCATTTTCCTATAAATAGGGTGCTTAGTTAGAATTGAAAATCACACCAAAAATAAGTTTTCTCTCTTTCTCTATCTATATTATCGAGTGTATTTTGTGAGTATTTAAATACTTTGTGAGTTGTTATTCAGTGCAAGTTTTTTTCAGCCTTATACCGATATTCCGATCAGAAGTACTATTATTTAGAGGTAAGGGATGTTATTTTCTTCCTAATGATGTTATTCTTTCAATATCATTATACCGAAATATTGGTATGAATTTTATTGTGGAATTTCTACCTTTTAGTGTTGGGGTTACTATTCGCGTATACGACACTATTCATGTATACGGCACTATTCACCGAAAAATGAAATTTTCTCCTTTTTATCCAAGATGTCTATTATGGTTACTATCTTTGATTGTATCTATGTTTTGATCTTTATTTTTGAATTCTGCTTCACAATTGATTATTATAAGGTATTTTTGAACTTGGATAAACTAAAGTACGAATCCTTAATCTTTGATCTTTTATCTCATTGGATTCGTTTTCTTTAAGATATTTTTCATCATCCTCAGTCCTAAATGATGATATTACTGAATATATTTGGCCTGTAGTGCAAAGATGAATGATTTCCTAATGAATATCTTTGGCATGTAGTGCAAAGATGAATGATTACCTAATGAATATCTTTGGCCCGTAGTGCAAAGATGAACATGTGTTGAGATGAACATGACCAACTGGTGATACAAATAAATATCTTTGGCCTGTAGTGCAAAGATGAATATTTGATTCAAGATGTATATTGATTGATGTTCTGAGGATAAAATATTGATGATGGACTTTTAAATCTTAGAAGATAGTAGAATTTTTCTCTACTTGACTCTTCTAATGGATTGTTGTTTCCGCTGCAGTTATTGATCTAAAACTTGTTGTCTATTATATTTTATCATATTTTTCCCTGTTGAAGACTAATGATAATTTGTTGTATATTATCTTAGTCATAATATTCTTTACTAGGCTATTTGAGCTCACCCTTTTCTTTTTTGTTCCATTGTTCTTCTCAAGAAGGGAGAATTTAGCAGGAACTAGCCGGGGTATGGAGTGATGATTCAAGATAGTTGTTTTAGTAGTCCTCGCTATTTTGTAAAATAGTGTATCAATAATTGTAATGAGGACTCCTTTTGAGTTTGTATATCTTGCCTATTAGACAATATTTGTATTCAAACTCACGATTATATGTGTTATCGTATTTTGCACGACAATTGTATTACTGAAGTTGTATTTGTTTCTGTACCATGTATTTGGCGACTTAGAATGGGTGATGTATACCTATTTTGTGGGTGTCACAGTTTGTATCAGAGCTTAGAGATATGATCCCTGGCTGAGATGTGAGACAAAAACTAGGAGGGGGGGAGATGGGGAATTCCTTCGCTAGTATGACCTGACAACGTTTATTTTCTGATTATTTGGTTGGTTAGAGTATAAGGATAATATGTGACATGTCAATTAACCCTTTTTTGTGGCAGTATTTGAGAATGGCAGCTGGAAATATTAACAATGGAGTGAATGAAACCGTGGAGACACCTTTAATCACCACCCAGGGGAACGTGCAACAGGAAGGCAATATTCCTCCTGTAAACAATACTACCGAACAAATGATGAATGACGAGGATGTTTTTGAGAGGTCTAAAACTCGAGATTCGACAATATCTTATCTCTCATAAATTTTCTTTATATTCAGATGTTGTCAACAGGGCTCAATTATTAGAGCGAGATAATGAGTATGCCCAACCGAAGGACCACAATCAGGGTCATACCGGTGACAACAGTCATCGGAGCGATGATAACCAGCGGGGAGGAAAGAATATAGACAAAAGCGATAACCACTCGGGTGGTAATCATGGCCATAATAATAGGAGAGGTGAGTCAAGTGGAAATTTCAGAAAGAGGAGATTCAAAAATGACGGGAAGACATTAGCACCAGCACCAACAACAAATTCTAGGGGAGGAGAACGACTGCCAGTTAGATACTATAGATGCGGAGAGGAGGGACACATAAGTTCAAACTATTCACAGCCTTCCAAGGTGTGTTTCAGTTGTGGAAAAGATGGTCATATAGCCCAGTTTTGTCCGGTAGAGAAGTCAAGTCCAGCTGGGACGGCAACACCAAAGACGACTACGGACAAAACAAAGTCAGTGGTTCAAGGGAGGGCGTTTGTCGTGACTGGCCAAAACGCGAGAAACCCGAATGAGGTGATCACATGTAAGCTAATCATAAACTCTTGCAAAGTTTATACCTTATTAGATACCGGTTCTACCCATTCTTTTATCTCTCCTACTTGTGCTCAACGTTTGAACTTGACTCCGGAGAAATTAGACCTTGACTTATCTGTTGAGACTCCGTTAGGAGAAACTTTCATTACATCTACTGTTTATAAAACTTGCTTGATTCAATTTGGTACAATAACATTACCTGCCGATCTTATTTCGTTGAAAATACTTGCATTTGATGTGATCTTAGGGATTTATTGGTTAACCACGCATCATACTAAAATTGATTGTTTTCGTAAGGTTGTTAGTTTTCATATTCTAAACTAACCTGTTATGCGAATTCAAACAACCAAACTACTAAAGTCAAACACTGTCATATCAAGCCATAAAGTTATTCGTTTATTGAAAACGGATGTCAAGCTTTCTTTGCCAATGTCACAGACTTGAAAACAAACATGTCAAATTTGAATAATATTTCTATTGTTAGTGAATTTCCTGACGTATTTCCTGAAGAACTTCCCGGCCTACCCCCAGAACGTGAAGTTGAATTCTTTATTGAGCTTGAACCTGGTACAAAGCCCATTTCTAAAACCTCATATCGAATGGCTCCTATTGAACTTTAGGAGTTAAAGGTCCAACTTCAGGAGTTGTTGGACATCGATTTCATTCATCCTAGTACATCTCCTTGGGGTGCTCCTGTTTTATTCGTAAAGAAGAAAGACGGGCATATGCGACTTTGTATTGACTACCGAGAGTTAAACCATGTCACCATCAAGAATAGGTATCCGCTACCTCGCATTGATGACTTGTTTGACCAGTTGCAAGGAGCATAATTCTTTTCATAGATCGATCTTCGATTCGGATATCATCAATTTGAAGATTAAAAGCGAGGATATTCTCAAGCGCCGCCGAACTTCTAAGACGGGCATTATGAATTCTTAGTCATGTCTTTTGGATTGACTAATGCTCTTGCTGCTTTCATGGATATGATGAACCGTGTGTTCAAAGAATATTTGTATCAGTTCGTTGTTGTCTTTATTGATGACATCCTCATCTATTCCAAAAGCCGTGAAGATCATGAGCACCATTTGAAGCTAGTATTTCAAAGGCTTCGCAATAACAAGCTATATGTCAAGCTGAAGAAATGTGAGTTCTGGCTTGAGGAAGTAGCATTCCTTGGTCATGTGGTGTCAAAACATGGATTATCTGTCGACCCGACAAAGATTGAAGCCATACAAAGTTAGGAGCAACCGAAGTCGGTGACCGAAGTACGTAGCTTTCTCGGCTTAGCTGGTTACTATCGGAGATTCGTGGAACAATTTTTTTGAATCGCTACTCCGTTAACTCAGCTGACTCGTAAAGATATAAAATTCGGTTGGAGCGAGGATTGTGAGAAGAGTCTTCAAGAACTCAAGAGGAGACTCATTTCGGCACATGTTCTGACAATACAATCTGGTTCGGATGGATTTGTTATCTACAGCGATGTTTTAGGCAAAGGGTTAGGATGTGTTCTCATGCAACATGGGAAAGTCATAGCCTATGCCTCGCGACAACTCAAAGAATATGAGAGGAATTATCCTACTCATGATTTGGAGTTGGCAGCAGTCGTTTTCACGTTGAAGATCTGGAGACACTACCTGTACGGGGAGAAAGTGGAGATCAATACAGATCATAAAAGCCTCAAATATTTCTTCACCCAAAAGGAACTCAATATGCCGCAACGACGTTGGCTCGAGTTGTTGAAAGATTACAACTATACCATCCAATATCATCCTGGAAAAGCAAACGTAGTAGCTAATGCATTGAGTAGAAGATCATATGCCGATACGAGTGCACTGTTGTTAACACAAAGGTCCATTTTGTATGACTTGCAGAGGATGGAGATAGAGGTAAAGGCTCCAAGTACCCACGTGATGATATCAAATATACGAGTAGAACCGACTTTAATCGATAAAGTTAAAATTTGCTCCAAGCTACGGACATGGACACGATGCGTATGAAGAAGAAAGTGCAAGAAGGTGTTATTCCAGAAGCAAGAATTGATGAAGAAGGAATACTTCGAGTCAACTCCAGACTTTGTGTTCCTAACAATTCTGACTTGAAGGGTAGAATCATGATGGAGGCACACAAAACACCATTTGCAATCCATCCTGGGAGTACCAAAATGTATCATGATCTTCGACATACATTTTGGTGGAGCAATATGAAAAGAGGGATCGCAGAGTTTATCTCGAGGTGTTTAACTTGTCAACATGTAAAGGCGGAGCAACAAGTGCCAAAGGGTCCATTACAACCACTTGAGATTCCGAAATGGAAGTGGGAACACATTACTATGGATTTCGTTATGGGTCTTCCCAAGGTTTCTCAAGGCATAGATGCAATTTGGGTTATTGTTAATAGATTAACCAAGTCTGCTCATTTCTTGCCTATACGGGAGACTTATTCCCTTGAACATCTTGCTCGTATGTACGTGAATGAGATTTTAAGATTGCATGGCATGCCAGTATCCATAGTTTCGGATCGTGACCCAATTCACTTCACGATTTTCGGTTAGCTTGCAGAAAGCTATGGGCACGAATTTATGATTCAGTTCGGCATACCATCCTCAAACGGACGGGCAATTAGAGAGGACTATTCAAACTCTTGAAGATCTATTAAGACTCTGTGTCCTAGATTTCAAAGGGAGTTGGGATAAGTACCTACCATTGGTGGAATTCTTCTACAACAACAGTTATCAAGCGAGTATAGGCATGGCTCCATTTGAAGCATTGTATGGACGAAAGTGTCGCTCTCCAGTATTTTGGGATGAGGTGGGAGAAGCAACATTATTGGGACCAGAATTGGTACGCATAACTACATAAAATATCCAAACGATTCGACAACGTATACAAATGGCACAGGATCGACAAAAGAGTTATGCGGATCTTCATCGAAAGGACGTAGAATTTAATGTTGGGGATCATGTATTGTTACGTATTGCTCCATGGAATGGAGTTACAAGATTTGGGAAGAGAGGAAAGCTCAATCCAAGATTTGTTGGTCCATTTGAGATTCTTTACCGAATAGGAAATGTGGCCTATAGACTCGCATTACCTCCAAGCATGTCTCGTGTTCATAATGTTTTTCACATATCTATGCTTTGTAAATATGTGAAAGACCAGAACCATATTATTGAGTTAGAACCGGACGAGATAGCCGAAGATTTAACGTACGAGGAGGTACTTGTTAAGATCTTGGATAGGAAAGAGCATGTCCTACGCACCAAGGTTATACCACAAGTTAAGGTTTTGTGGAGAAACCATGTTATTGAAGAAATGACCTAGGAGTTAGAATCAGAAATGAAAGCGAGGTATCCTCACCTTTTCGAAACACCAGGTACGTACGTCAATTTCGAGGACGAAATTTCATAAGAAGGGAAGGTTGTAAGACCCCAACTTTTTAATGAATAAAATCAAATTTCCTCTATTTATTATTTTGATTAATAAAGTGTTAATTTGATATAATACTTTGGTTATGGGTGAAATTTGCAAATTTTGCAAAATAAGGAAGTGGTTATAAAATATTCATTTTGTCGGGGAATATTCGTTTGGTCGTGGAATATTCTTGCTGTCAGGGAATATTAAATGCGACGCATGACCATTTGTGGGTCCCATAACGGATACTTGATCGGATGAAGAAAATGAAAAATTTGAGTTTTTATAAATAATTGAGCGTAATGGTTCTGAATTAACACTTTGTTGGAATACCGTGGTTAAAATACAATGTCTGGCGTGGTTGCATAAAGAGTTAGCACGGTATTGCACAGTATTTTTGAAATTATTGATTATTACGTAAGAAGGCACTACTCAATAATTGTTACATTTTATTGATTCAATAATTGTTGCGTTGATATTTTATATTATTGTTGTTCAATAATTATCACTGCACAGTATCTCCATTATCAGATCATTAATTCATATTATTTGAATAATATTATTAGATAGTATTATTGGCAATGTCTAAGGAATTTCTGTCAAGGAAAGGGATTTAGTCACCTAATTGCGCGCCAATAAGGAGAAATCCTTATCGGAAAGCCCCCTCTTTCCTGGGAACGACCCGGTTGTCATAATTGTGATTCTGTAATATTATTTGTGAATAATTAGTTATTAATTTATATGACAAGGAAATATTTATTTTATGTGGATATAAATGATGGATATATTTATTTTATGTGGTTATAAATGAAGGAATTAATGCTGAGGTGTTTTATCAGTATTTTGTCGGAATAGAGGTTTTGAAAATCGTCCGTATGTGGATTTCGGTCATTTTTCGTTTGGAATTTGGAAAAACTTAAACTTACAAAGTTGTAGAGAATTAAATTTCCTATGGAAAGCACAGGAGATTCGAATTTTTCTAATAAAAGGGCTATTTATTATGAATTGTTGAAGTTTTGGAAAATAAAATGTTTTTATTAAAAATATAGTGGGCCCCATTTTTGGTTGGTGAGTAATGAAATGTGCTGGAATTTATTTTCAAAAGTGGTGGGCTTGAATAGTACCAAGTAAACCCATCAGGTAGCAGGTTAGTCTGCTATGGCATTCTAAGCATTTTCCTATAAATAGGGTGCTTAGTTAGAATTGAAAATCACACCAAAAACAAGTTTTCTCTCTTTCTCTCTCTATATTATCGAGCGTATTTTGTGAGTATTTAGATACTTTGTGAGTTGCTATTCAGTGCAAGTTTCTTTCAGCCTTATACCGATATTCCGATCAAAAGTACTATTATTTTGAGGTAAGGGATGTTATTTTCTTCCTAATGATGTTATTCTTTCAATATCATTATACCAAAATATTGGTATAGATTTTATTGTCGAATTTCTACCTTTTTGTGTCGGAGTTACTATTCACGTATACGACACTATTCTTCGAAAAATGAAATTTTCTCATTTTTGTCCAAGATGTCTATTATGGTTACTATCTTTGATTGTATCTATGTTTTGATCTTTATTTTTGAATTCTGTTTCACAATTGATTATTATAAGATATTTTTGAACTTGGATAAACTAAAGTACGAATCCTTAATCTTTGATCTTTTATCTCATTGGATTCGTTTTCTTTAAGATATTTTTCATCATCCTCAGTCCTAAATGATGATATTACTGAATATATTTGGCATGTAGTGCAAAGATAAATGATTACCTAATGAATATCTTTGGCCTGTAGTGCAAAGATGAATGATTACCTAATGAATATCTTTGGCCCGTAGTGCAAAGATGAATAGGTGGTGAGATGAACATGACCAATTTGGTGATACAAATGAATATCTTTGGCACAGTGCAAAGATGAATATTTGATTCAAGATGTATATTGATTGATGTTCTGAGGATAAAATATTGATGATGGACTTTTAAATCTTAGAAGATAGTAGAATTCTTTTCTACTTGACTCTTCTAATGGATTGTTGTTTCCCCTGCAGTTGTTGATCTAAAACTTATTGTCTATTATATTTTATCAGATTTTTCCCTATTGAAGACTTATGATAATTTGTTGTATATTATCTTAGTCATAATATTTTTTACTGGGCTAGTTGAGCTCACCCTTTTCCTTTTTTGTTCCATTGTTCTTCTCAGGAGGTGAGAATTTAGCAGGAACTTGTCGGGGTATGGAGTGATGATTCAAGATAGTTGTTTTAGTAGTCCTCACTATTTTGTAAAATAGTGTATCATTAATTGTAATGAGGATTCCTTTTGAGTTTGTATACTGTCTATTAAACAATATTTGTATTCAAACTCACAGTATATGTGTTTTCGTATTTTGCACGACAATTGTATTACTGAAGTTATATTTGTTTCTGTACCATGTATTTGGCGACTCAGAATGGGTGATGTATACCTATTTTGGGGGCGTCACAACTTCACTCTGATTTTCAAACCTTTATTCTAATTCAACTCACTATCCAAGTCTATTAATCAAGAACACAAATGTAGTACTAGCCACCTCTCGATGCACTAATACCGTATTAACTTAAATCCACAATTTAGATAGAAACAAGTTAAACACCTTAATCAACCAACTCACTATATCTCCATGTGAACTGAAATTAAAGAAGGTTTAAGATTAAGTTCTTTATCCGATTACATTCGATGTCAAGCATATCTCTACCTTAACATTAATCAAGATTCTGTTATTCACAAAATTCATGAACACATGCTATATTAACTAAGTCTAGATTTGAATATCCTTTCTCGATTCCATACAAATCCACAAAGAATTGTTGGTCAGGCAATTCAAAAATTCAAGCTCAAATTAATATAGATAAACTGGATATACTTTATTGAACTGGAAATCAAAGATACAAAATCATTATTTCACCTAAGGATCCATCATAAGCCCAAAAAGTGAACTAGTTCATAACGAATGAAATAAAAACTGAATACTTTAAGGGACACATCCTCTCAATTACAAATATAAAACTAAGATGAAGAATAATGGAAAACCACCCTTCACGTAGCCTTAATCTACAATCGTCACGAAAATCTCTTCAAAATACTCCACCAAAGCTTGTTATCAAATTCTGGAATTAATCTTTGTATTATGCCTTGTGTGATATGTAATTCGTTGTTTGTAATGTAATACATATATCACATAGTGTTCCAGCCGAAGTCCCTCACCTAATAGAGTCCATAAGCCACCCAAAGTATCACAATCCACTTACAAGCAGTCTTCGAACCCAAGCAGGACTGCCAGATTTTGCAACCCCCCGCCCCAGCGGGCTAGTCCACTATCAAACAATTTCTGCCATTTCAAGTTTGCTCCCATTTTTACTCCAAATGACCTCCTTTCTTCACCATTCATCACACCAACCACCTTGCACATAAAAGAACACAAAACAAATAAAAATGAACATGAAAATAAGAAAATAGCAACAATTAAGCGTGAAATGGACAACGATTCGTGTATATGAAATCCACTTATAAAAATCACCCAAACTTAAACCGTGTTAGTCCTCGAGCACAAAACAAATTACATGTTATGCAATAAAATGCAATGAGATGGAATGAATATAATCTATATGCCTTATAATCCAACAGTATCGCAGAATCAATATTATCCCATCGGCCTCAGAGAAAACAAGCAACTCTACAATATGAATCACCAAAACCAATCCACAATTCCGTATTAATTCTCAAATCTTAAACCATCATCATTGGTATAATGTGCGTGTGTGTTCAACATCTATGATAACTGATACGGACTAAAATTCAATACATACTCAATTTCTTAGAAGGAATCATACAGTGCAAACTTAAAAATTCCAAAAATAGGCACATTCCAACTAAAACTAAGCAATACCAAATTCAAGGGTTCATGGAGGGTACTTATACTTCTTTTATCTCATTTTTTTTTCACGGGGGCTTTTTGCTCTTTTCCCGTTTTTTTTTCTCTTTTTTTTTTAGATAGATGGTTGGTGAGTGCGTTTTACGCTCCATCTCACACTTTTGTTTATGGGGAGTATTTCTCCTCAACCCACCACAAGACTCAACTTGTTTCATTTTTTTCCTTTTCTTGAAGCTTATACACCCTACGTTTTCCCCCCAAACTTTGGTTCTTGCCTAATTTGTTGTCTTCACTGCCATTCCTTATCGTTTTCACATTTACCCTAACATTATCCTTTAGAAACTATTTATGTATCAATTTGAACTGATTAGTCAACAAAGATGTTATTAGCGTGCTAACCTTTTTTATACCAGTTTCAAAGAAGCGCAAGATTCGATTCATAACAGAAATTATATCACAATTCTAATAATCAATACTGTATTGGTTAACTTATTCTCAAACTTATCATTGGCCCACAAATAACATGAAATACAACACTATTGGACTTATGCAAACACAATATTTAACAAAAAAAAAAATTTATTTTTTTTATTTTTTTTTATTTTTTTTAGATAACAAAATGAATGCGATAATAATAGGAATAAAAACAATGCAATAACAAAAATATGCAATAATAACTCCTAATTAAGATGCAAAACTAAAATGCAATGACAAATTTAAACCTAACTACTACTTATGCATGCAAACAAGAATTTAAATCCCCCAAACTTAAGTAATACAATGCCCTCATTGGATAAATAATCAAAATTAAGTGTGTGAGGACTTCCCTGCAATCGCCTAAGTCAGGGGAGGTGGTGGTTGATCTTCTTCGTCTGAGTCACTAGGTGGAAACCTCGGCAGTGGCATCGACTGCTGATATGGAAATTACGCTGCTGGATTAAAACTCTGAAACGTCGTGTTGAGTGAAGCGAACGATGCGTTCATAGCATCAAACATGTGGTCTTGCCTCAATGCGATTCGTCGCATCTCCCGACGTGCTGCCTTGTTGTGTGCATCTATTTGACGTTGAAAGTCAAGGAACTGAGGACTGGATAGTGCATCGACCTACGGTACCTGCTCGGTTCCTTAATCTCCCATAGCCTCATCCTCATCCTCCGAGGTGTCTTCAGCATCAGCTTCGTCCTCCGAAGCTGATGGAAATATAAATCCTAAACCTCTAGGATGAGATTCGCCCCTGGACCACACTGAATACCGTGCTATCATTTTGTTGTCTAGTAGTTGTAGCGGCATCTGAGTGGGCTCATCATCGGACCATCGAACTCCGGGTTAACGACACAACCCACAAATAAAAGATGGTTGTGGCAAGCCGCCTGAAACGTTTCCCCGTAGACATTGGCGAATCAAAAAACTTATGATGGCCCCAACGTCGATGACGAAGTCTTGCACTATAGCATAATGGAGCAGTGCCTTCTCTTTGGTAATGTCGGAGGTATGCGTGGATGGCAATAGTTTCGCGCATAAGAATGCATACCAAATTTTCCCGTACCGACTGAGATCTTTGATGTGAAACACCGTGCCTCCCTTCCGACCCTTTATCCATGTTTTACCCGGCTTGGTCATGTTCTTGATAACCTCCTCAAAGTCAGGGTCGAAATCCCTCAAATAGGCATACTGACACTGTTGAGGCACCCGCAATTGATAATATGTATTGATGGCAACAGCACTGAATGGGACCATGCGACCCCGTACAAAAGCATTGAATGGTGCCTTGTCCTCGGCGTTCGCATAGAACTCCTTGACCACATTCACAGCAACGGGTCCGGGCTCCTCAGTGAACTTAACCCACCGTTGCTGATAAATTTATTGCATCATCTCACCGTCGTGGGCATCCGGTGCCAACCCCCGCTCCGGTGTAAGAGCCTTGGTGACCATGTAATCGTACCGGTCGGCGGCGGCGGCACTTTTGAACTTTCGGCGGTCGAATATGCGGGATGGTGGAGTTAGCCTTGAATTCTCTCCCCTTTGGCGTTTTGGTGTGGGTCGCGAAGCCATTGATTGTGTTAGACACAATAATCCCCCCCCCCCCCAAACTTGGTTCACACAAACTGTCGAATACGTGGTGTGCACAGTATTTTCTTCCCCCCAAACTAGGTGATTTCTATGGCAATTCTGGTGAGAGAAGATGAAGATGAAGTGGAATTGTGCTCTAAAATTACCCCAATATCTTGCTGAATTCGTAGCCTTGTGTACAAGGAGTGGAATGTATGTGGTGAATTTGGGGATTGAGTGATAGGGTTTATATAGAGGTGGTGTGGGGAAGAGGATTACGAGTGATTGATGGAGGTAATGGGTTTATGTGTAGTAATGGGGTGAGATGATAAAGTTATGTGGCTAAATCGTGGGTAGGGATGTGTAGAATGGGTAGTTTAGGTGAGAAAGAAGGAAGGAGAAGTGGGCGTGTAGTTGGGAAGTAGAAGAGGCCAGCGTGTGTAACTGCCAAACATGTCTGCCCAAAATCAAGGACCCCCACCCCGGCAGGGGGTGCTAAGCTAAAATAGCCCGCCCCGACGGGCTAGTCCCCTGACTTCAACCTTGTGGCTTCGAATTGGGCAGTTCAAAATTAGCTATGTTTTCTTCTTTTCTTGCCTGTTATGGTTATTACTCACTTTTGACACATCCTGCAACCATAAAACATGCAAGATATTAGATTATTGATAACTTGGAGTATGATTGAGATATTAACAAAACTTTAACTCTATAACCTACCTAATAACTTAATACAAACTATATTCTAACAATTATGAATGAAAATACGAAAAATAAATGAAAGATTGGGTTGCCTCCCAATTAGCGCTTGATTTTAAGTTATTCAGCCTGACTACTTCCTGTTCACGGTACATCTGTGACACCCCCAAATCCGGGTACCTTCCAACCCGACAAATGGTGCAACACGATACTCATAACTGTACATTCATTCTATTGACACGACACCAAAATGTGTGTATCAATGTCATTCTAATGTAAATGTTACATCCCGTTCCTAGGTTCTGAAACCGCTACATTCTTTGTTTATCATAACATGATACATACACTTACTAGTCTATTACAAGATAAACTAGTCATGCATCTTCACTTTGCCTTTATCTCTACTGGAACCTTTGGTTCGCTTGACTTTAGCTGCAATCATATGGATCAAGCAAGGATGAGCATAACTAGCTCAGCAAGTCTAACAATGTATAATATAAATACCACTTTAAGAAGCATATGATTATTCCTTCATAACTGAACAATAGTTATGAAGTACTATAAAACCTTGACTAGCACTTCTCATTTCATAACAACAATTCCAAAGTATATATATAATAGCTTAGTAATTCTGAACCGGTCAAAAGACCAGGAACATACTCTTTTCGTTTTCATACTTGAAAAGAACTTCCGGCACTAAGGCCATCCATCCGGCTTTACGTACGAGTACGTCTAGGTGATCAGCCTATAGTACCCTATGTTGATCAACACTCTTATGTTAAATGTATTTACGTTTAAGTTTTGGCAACCTCGCGTGCCCATCGAATAATCAATGAAAATACTTTTTGTTTGTTCATAGACAAACTTATCTTTACATCCGTACCAAATACCTGGCATAGGATAACGCTAACAGTTCTATACTAAAAGACTTGTAAATAAATCAATCAATCTTTCAAAATTAGTCTAGCCGAGTTAAAACTGGCATCAACCCTTTCTTTAAAATCATTCATGCATTTCATAACATGAATCACATAAAACTTGACTAACACGGAGGTTAGACAAGCGATAAAAAGCCTTGCCTTCAAGCGTCTGCTACAGTATAATTACCTTCCCTTTGAGTCTTTACAGTCTATACAACATATAACCACATAACATACCACATTAGGTCATGAACGTGAAAGTAATATGCACACAAGCCAATCATGTTTGATGATAAAGCATATACTTTGTAACAATCTTATTTATTTATTAATAAAAAGTATTTATTTATTAAAGGCTTTTAATTATCTACATGATGCTGTTTTATAATATGTGATAAACCCATAGTTTTAAGCAATGCTTTTAGAATAATGATGATGATCATTCTAATGAGTTCTAAATTCTTAGAAAGCTTAAAACTAAAATAGTTCCCAATCATTAGATTACTAAATTGGGGATTAGTGAATTCGGATAGATTGGTACATACATTGTTTGCTCATTGGATGAGGATGATTGATCTCATGATCATTTGTGTGGAGACACTAAAGCAAGTATGTAGGTGCTTATTAGAGAATAAGTTCATTGAAGCGTGGCTCGCTAAGGAATACCTAATGGAGTTTTACTTTTTTGTCAATAGGAATTCTGTAGTGATAGTAGTACAAGTGATCCTTGGACTTGAGATCATCATAGTATCTTGTGTATGATGAGTTATACTTTGACTTATTCCTTAAGACCCTTAGGGTATATCAAAGGGTATGCTTGGGTATAACAAGTTGTACATGGAGATAATATATGATCAATAAAGAATCTACCACTTCTAATAAAAGAAGAGAAATGTCCTATGTGATTCGATAAATGACAACCCCAAGTAGTCCTTGGTTAATGCGAATGAAATTAGAAAGGAGTTTCTAATTTGCATTATTTGGAGTTGTGCATTTAAGGATCGAATACATATAATTAAATAAAATAAGACTTGTGATAATTCCTTATCTTATATTTAATTGGGACATTGTATGGTGGAAGGATTGAATTGTACGGTAACTATTTACTCAAAGGTTCTTTTATGATTAATGTTGAAATCTATATTATCCGGAAAGTGGTTGATCATTAGGAGGCTTATCCCTATTGTAGAATAAATATTATTTATTTAAATAAATTAATTGTTTAATTTATTTATTTAAATAAGATTAGAATTGTTCTAATTGATTTATTCACAATTAGGTTTAATATGGAGAACCTAATGGGTCACACCATAAAAGAAAGAATAATTATTTATGAAGTTAATGGCATAATCGTAATAATATGTTATGTATATTTAATTTAATCTATGGTGATAGAATAAATTAAATAGCTTAATATTTATTATTTAATATTTTAGAAATATTAAATATAAATTAATAAGAGGAGTCTTATTAATATTATTACAATTATTATTATTATTTTAATTTCTAAAAGAGTTTAGGAATTAATTTAATATAAGTACTCTCATTTATTCCTAATAAGATTAGGAGGGAAAATTAATTAAAGGAGTTTAATTAATTATCCCTAATAAGATTAGGGAGCCCATTTAATTAAAAGAATTTAATTAAATAATACCTTATTTTTAATAGGGTTACTTAATATCTTTATAAGAGGAGTCTTATATCAGATATCAATACGACGTAATAATTCCAATAGTTTGGAGAGTACGTTCTTTTCTATAGAGATAGAAAACTAGAGTTTGAGCCAAATACTCATCTTCTTAAATCCTTCTTCTTCCTTGGTGGATCACCTCTAGAGGCCAAACACTTGGGTGGCTAACGTTGATCAAATGAAGGAACCAAACCCGGTGGATTCAAGTTGAACGCGAAAAGGATTGGAGGTGAACTTGTACCTGAGGAAGCTCGGATCTTCAAGGGTATGATTCTTGTTCTTATCCTTTTTTGTTTAATTAATAATTGTGCATAAAGGGTGATCCGGGTATATGGTTTGTATAAAATTTTAAACTCTGATTTTTACACGTTTCCGCACTTTTATGCAATTTGATTGCTTTCATGAATATTACAAACCTAACAGTGGTATCAGAGCCAAACATTTATGCAAATTATTAATTGTTTTAATTTGATATGTATATTGATATGTGTTTAGAACAATTTAATTGGGCATAATTTTATTGTATAAAATTTAAATAAAAAAAAAAGGCCGAAATATATTTCCGTGAGTCTGTTGAAATATATATGATTCCGTGCATTCCGTGAGTTGGCGATCTTGGTGGTGCTGGGTGCATCCACTTGATCTTTATAAATGTTTTAAACAAGTAATCTTTCATATGAGAATCCTACCTGATCTTTTAAAAAAAAAAACGTGTCACGTTAATATATATATATATATATATATATATATATATATATATATATATAATATGTGAATCAAGTGGTTCACAAAGTGTATTTATAAGGTTATGCTTGTCTTGTCACGTTAATATATATAATATATTACGGTTTATATATATATTAGTAATAATTTTATAATTAAAATAAAAGAGTTTATTTTAATTTTAAAATTAAATTTCATGGTAACTAATTAGAGTTGGAATTGGATTCCATGATAACTAATTGGAGTTGAAATTGGATTCTATTTTTCCTTAAATAAAGGAGTTTATTTTGATATGAAATTAGATTTCATATTATTCAAAATAAAAGGTTTATTTGTGAATAGGAAAAGAATCGAGTCTTTCCTTAAATAAAGGAGTTTATTTAGATATGAAATAAGATTTCATATTATTCAAAATAAAAGAGTTTATTTGTGAATAGGAAAGTGAATTCGTGTTTCCTTTAATAAAGTTTTTTTTTTTACATGGAATTAGATTCCATAATTAATAAAAATAAAGGAGTTTATTTTGATTAAAGATTTTGATTAAAATAAAATAGTTTATTTTATCAAAAATTGACAAATTAAAATAAAATAGTTTTATTTTGATTTAAATTTGGATTAAAATAAAGGAGTTTATTTTGATTCAAAATTAGATTTTATACTAACTAAATTTGCCCATTAAATGATATCAATATATATATTGAATGTTTATTATTCATCGGATGAATGTTATTTATTGATGCGTATGGTGATGTGTATGATAATAAATGGGATTGATTATGGACTATTGACCAATGTGATTGGATTTTATTTTAGTTGGATGCATGAATGTATGGGTTTTATTAAATGGGGTCTGCAGACCTCGTCTTCTCTAATTTTTCTTAATATAAATTCTATCTCCTCTTATGTACTTCCCTCGATCAGCGATCAAGGTTTCTATTTATTTTAAATAGTTTTGTAATAGAAAAAGTTAGAATTAATTTTGAAGAATTAGAGATCAAGGAGCAAGGAGCAAGGCGCTTGAAGACCCGTTTGTAATGGAGCACGGGTTTAAATGTAATAGTTATATTTAAATATTATTTCTTGCACCCCTAGGGTTTGACCTTTTGGTTCACTTGGTGGCTCTAGTGAACCAAACTAGAATAAAAGTCCATAATCAATTCGAGTAGAATATAGTATTCTATATGTGCATGCTTATACTATATATATTATATATTATGCAAACATGCTTCACATGTTCATTAATATGACGTGTATTTTATATATATATGTGCATGCGCGCTAAACAAGATGAGACAAATTAATAACAAAACCCTCAAATTTTTTTTTATATATTAAGTCCTAAGCGTTCAAAGATATTTGGAATATCGAACGTCGCCTTCTAGCATGATAAAATTAATAGAGTATTAAATATTTAATATGAGTTTGTTGTGTCACCACAAGGCAAGTATTAAGTATTTAAGATGTTAATTTATCACATTTGATGCTTATAAAGAAAATTGAACAATATTATTTTGTTGTGTCACCACAAGGATGATATTTTTCTTTTTTGAATATATGGAGTGCTAGGTTGGACTTAACTTGGATAATTTTGATTCGGATGTGCCACCACTTGATCAAAATAATCTAAGAGGCAAAATCTGAGGAGTTGCATAGTTGATGTAATTGACAAAAGTCGTCTACCTATTTATTTATATATAGTTTGTTGTGTCACCACAAGGCTATATACATTTGAAATGGGATCCTTATTCTCACTAGCAGATCTTTAATTAGATTTTTGCGAACTATATATATTGAGGGTAATATAGTTTGAAGAAAATAGTGGGAGATACCAATTTAAAACAAGACCTAATTTATTTTGGTAATTAATAAAAGAATGTATGTTAAAATATTGTTAATTACAAATTCATTTACTGTAATTTTACAATGTCTAAAATTACTATCATGCGAAGCATATTAGATGCTAAATTAACCGAATCAATTAAGCGGATTGGTTAAGGAATTTGAGAATAGTTCTCATAGGTGAAAAGCTATCTTATGTCCTTAATACGTCTATCCTCGCAATGGTTGCGCATAATGCCCTCCGAGGAAGAGATTGCTACTTTTAGAAAGTGGCAAGATGATGCCTGATTGGCTCAATGCATCATGCTCACATCCATGAGTAACGAGAGCTTGTCACAAGATGAAACTATGGATGCTCTACTATATTCCCGCACATCAAGTAGTTGATGGTGAGGAAAATGGGGTGATAGATATCGAGATATCTAAGGAGCTCTTCCGATCTAGAATGGCCGATGGCACTATAAATGCATAAAAAGTTCTTAACATAATCAATTTGATTGATCAATTAGGATGACAACAGTTTTGTCATGGATGGAGAGTTGAGCAAGATTTGATCTTGCCCTCACTCCCGGACTCCTTTCACAATTGTTGTGAATTTTTCATATGAACAAGCTAGATATATCGACCTCATTTGATTTGCTTAACATGTTGAAAAATGTTGAGAGTCACTTTCCAACCAAGAAAGACCAAGTCTTACTGGTAGGGGCCAAAGGATCTTCTGAAAAGAAGAAAGATTCAAAGAAGGTAAATAGAAAGGCAAAATAAAGGATAATAAGAACAAAAGCTGATATGGATAGCGGAGAGTTTGCTTCCACCGCAATAAGCTTTGTACATTGGAAGGAAAGCTGAGAAGCATCTTGCGCAGAGGCTAACTAAAGAAGCTTAGTGAAGTTTTAGGTTACAAATATTATTTTTTTCATGGTTGAAATAAATTTTTCTTTAAGTCAAGGTTCTACTTGGGTATTGGATACCGACTTTGGTTATCATAAATATAGATTTATGAAGGGACCAAGCAAAAGTAGAAAGTTAAACAAATATAAGTAATCCTATGTGCGGGAAATGTAGCAAAGGTTGTCATATTAGCCATAGAAACTTAAAGTTTAGCAATGCCTACGGGCAAATCTATTAAGTCAATAAGTTGTTATTGTATTCCAGTTCTTGTTAAAAATATTATTTCCATTTTATTGTTGGACAATGAAATCTTTGGTATTATAATTAAGAACAATTGTTGTTCTATTTATAATAATAATGTTTTGTATAGAACTGGAATATTACTTAACAAATTTAATATACTTGACTTACGTGAAAATAATTTTGCAAATTGAACAAATTAGTATAAGAAAAGGAGATGATCATTCAAAGAGTTGAATGTGTATTTTTCGAAATACAAGTATGAATTATTTGAAAGGTTCAAAGAATTGAAGTGAAATAAATTGATAAAGTATTAGAATTCTTTGATCGGATCAAGGAATAAATACTTGTGCAATAAGTTTCTAGATCATCTCAAATGGTTTTCTCATAATGGACACATCGATCATGATAATTGATTGATGTATCCGAATGGAAAATTCAGTACTTTGTTGGACATAGTGCGGTCAGTAATGATTTTACCGACATTCCAAAGATCCTACAGGTCATGTCCTAGAAATGGTCGCATATCTACGAAAATGGTAACCTCAAAATCGGGCCCCAAGACTCCATAAAAGTTATGGATGGGGAGGATTCCTAATCTTAAGTATGTTAAGATAAAGGGTTGTCCGACTTATGTGGAAAGGTTTGAAGGATAAGCTTGGGACAAGATTTGACATGTCTGATTTGTGGGACATCCTAAAGTAAGTTTAGGGTATATGTTCTATAATTCTACTTAGCAAAAGGTGTTTGTTACGAAACACGCGCGCTTTCAAGATAAAGGTGTTTATCATTAAAAGGGGCTAGTGGGAGGATAATAGATCTTGAAGAGTTCAAGAACCACAAAATACTATAAGTCAAATAAGAGGAACCTGTAGATAGACCTATTGTACCACAACCGAATCATAAATCTGGAATAGTACCGAAGATACCTAGGAGGTATGGATTCATCATGGATGATGATGATGATGAGGTACGCATCATAGAAGATGATGATCGAGTTACATACGATGAGGTAAGAGTTCTAGTGTGTACAAAAGGGTCAGTGGGAGCATCGTGACATTCCTAGTACTATATGTTGATATACTACGGATAAGGAATGACATATCAATGCTACAATCAGTAAAGATAAAGTTGTCTAAACATTCCTCCATGAATGGTTTGGGAAGAGTATCGTAATTGAGGATAAAAATCTATATAGATAGATTTAAAAGGATGCTCGACTTAACCCAAGGAACATATATTCATTTGATGCTAAAGTTATTTAGCATGGCAAACTCCATGGGATGTCTCATCTTGATGAGCCCTTAGAGTGTATCTCTCCTAATAGTCCCCACAGACTCCTGAAAAGAGAGGTCGCATGAGTGACAATCATGTATGCAATGAAATGTACGAGACCTGATGTTGATCAGTCATATTATGGAGAAGTTCACTATGAGTCAGTGAAAAACATATTAAAGTGCTTAACCGGCACTAAGGATGTGAGCATACATGGTGGGTCTTAATTAAAACTAGAGGGCTTAACAGACTCAAGTTTTTCAGACAGACCAAGACGACAGAAAAATCCACTTTAAGGTAAAAGGTTACCTTGAATAAAGTGGTGCGATGAATTGGAAAGGTTCCAAACAAAAGAAAGAGTTCTTTGGTTTAGTGATAAAGACAAAGTATATAGCTATAAATGAAAGTCGCAAGTTGATTGTTTGGATTAAAGTTCATTCTGAGAACTAGGAATAGTTCCTAAGTCTCATCTTGGATCTAAACATGTGTTGTGGCACTTTCATTTAATTATAAGAATCATTGAAAGATGGGAAATCACTATAGAGATGGTGGACTCTCAAGAACAATATTACATATCCATTAACTAAAGCTTATCCAACAGCAGGATAATCTTCACTTAGAGAAGAAGAGTATAAGATACAATGGTGATTGGCTTTAGTGCAAGTGGGAGATTGAAAGTAATAAGCACAAAAGCCAATCATGTTTGATGATAAAGCATATACTTTGTAACAATCTTATTCATTTATTAATAAAAAGTATTTATTTATTAAAGGCTTTTAATTATCTACATGATGCTGTTTTATAATATGTGATAAACCCATAGTTTTAAGCAATACTTTTAGAATAATGATGATGATCATTCTAATGAGATCTAAATTCTTAGAAAGCTTAAAACTAAAATAGTTCCCAATTATTGGATTACTAAATTGGGGATTAGTGAATTTGGATAGATTGGTACATACGTTGTTTGCTCATTGGATGAGGATGATTGATCTCATGATCATTTGTGTGGAGACACTAAAGCAAGTATGTAGGTGCTTATTAGAGAATAAGTTCACTGAACGTGGCTCGCTAAGGAATACCTAATGGAGTTTTACTTGCCTGTCAATAGGAATTCCTGTAGTGATAGTAGTACAAGTGATCCTTGGACTTGAGATCATCATAGTATCTTGTGTATGATGAGTTATACTTTGACTTATTCCTTAAGACCCTTAGGGTATATCAAAGGGTATGCTTGGGTATAACAAGTTGTACATGGAGATAATATATGATCAATAAAGAATCTACCACTTCTAATAAAAGAAGAGAAATGTCCTATGTGATTCGATAAATGACAACCCAAAGAGTCCTTGGTTAAAGCGTAATGAAATTAGAAAGGAGTTTCTAATTTGCATTATTTGGAGTTGTGCATTTAAGGATCGAAATACATATAATTAAATAAAATAAGACTTGACGAGTAATTTCATGTCTTATATTTAATTGGGACATTGTATGGTGGAATGATTGAATTGTATGCAGTAACTATTTACTCAAAGGTTCTTTTATGATTAATGTTGAAATCTATATTATCCGGAAAGTGGTTGATCGCTAGGGAGGCTTATCCTATTGTAGAATAAATATTATTTATTTAAATAAATTAATTGTTTAATTTATTTATTTAAATAAGATTAGAATTGTTCTAATTGATTTATTCACAACTTAGGTTTAATATGGAGAACCTAAAGGGTCACACCATAAAAGGAAGAATAATTATTTAAGAAGTTAATGGCATAATCGTAATAATATGTTATGTATATTTAATTTAATCTATGGTGATAGAATAAATTAAATAGCTTAATATTATTATTTAATATTTTACAAATATTAAATATAAATTAATAAGAGGAGTCTTATTAATATTATTACAATTATTATTATTATTTTAATTTCTAAAAGAGTTTAGGAATTAATTTAATATAAGTACTCTCATTTATTCCTAATAAGATTATGAGGAAAATTAATTAAAGGAGTTTAATTAATTATCCCTAATAAGATTAGGGAGCCCATTTAATTAAAAGAGTTTAATTAAATAATACCTTATTTTAATAGGGTTACTTGATATCTTTATAAGAGGAGTCTTATATCAGATATCAATACGACGTAATAATTCCAATAGTTTGGAGAGTATGTTCTTTTCTATAGAGATAGAAAACTAGGGTTTGAGCCAAATACCCATCTTCTTAAATCCTTCTTCTTCCTTGGTGGATCACCTCTAGAGGCCAAACACTTGGGTGGCTAACGTTGATCAAAGGAAGGAACCAAACCCGGTGGATTCAAGTTGAACGCGAAAAGGATTGGAGGTGAACTTGTACCTGAGGAAGCTCGGATCTTCAAGGGTATGATTCTTGTTCTTATCCTTTTTGTTTAATTAATAATTGTGCATAAAGGGTGATCCGGGTATATGGTTTGTATAAAATTTTAAACTCTGATTTTTACACGTTTTCGCACTTTTATGCAATTTGATTGCTTTCATTAATATTACAAAACTAACAGAACGAACATACATGGTTCCTAATAAATCTTACCCTTCTTCTCAATCTAATCATTTATTAGATTGTTTACTATTGGTTCCGGCTTGCCATTTACAACTTTCTTACTAACTTCTTTCTCTTCTATGTTGTAAGTGGATTTATTTCATTAATATCACTCGTTTCGAATTAATCATCCTTCCTCACAGCTTACTAACGTTCTTACGTTATTAATTGAAATTTGTTCGTCATTGGTTAAGTATACTTATTGCATACCGTTCATGTTCACGTAATATTCAACAACTTTTAGTTGTAACTCTCAACGTAATTGTCATCATCGAAGATGCTACTTTAAGTTAATTAATTCATCATCAATTAAATATCTTTCATCTTGTATACTTAATCACTTATTTCATTAATAAAGTCAAATCAACTTTCTATGCTTCATTACGGCTCATTAACGGTCTTACGTTATTAACCAACCCCCGATCATCATTGGTGAAGTACCAAAGGTGAACATCATACACGGTTTACTTATTACTCTCTTGCGTTCTTCATTTAATTATGGTTAAACCATACTTAATCTTCTAATGTTATCACTTTATAAGTGATTTAAAGTCAATCTTATTATGTATATTAAGTACCTTCATTATCTTACTTTTAGTCTACATCGAAAAGGAATGAAAACCTAACTTGGTCAACATTTTTTTTTTACACTACGGTAAGTTGTGCGCGGCATCCCTAGTGTAAACTCTTCGTCTTGATGACGCCCGATTAACGAGGGACTTCGGTAGGATCCAAAGCGTTGCGGCCTGGATCATTTGTGCTAAGTTGGCACTGCGGCGCCACTCTGTGCACCAGTTGGCCAAAATAGTTTGTTTTCTTAACAAAACTCCTGACTTCCTAATTTGTTCGTTTTACATCCGAATTGACTCATTCAAAAGCATACAACTCATAAATTACAACCTTTACGTGTTCGTATAAGAATTTTACACTTTCAAATACATTAACTCAGAATTCACCTTTGAGTTCATTTTGGAGCGTTCGTTTAACGTTTTCGACCGTTCAATACTCGTTTTCTTCGTTATAAGTCGGAATTCGATGATTCTTGTGCCAACGACTCTTAATTACCTTATCTCACGTGTTGACATTGGAAACCAACGTTTTCAAGTCACACGGCAACTTTTGACCTTTAATCTGAGATTTTTACGTTTTCGAAGTTTAACGTCTATTTTCGCAAAATTCGCCATAATTTTGTTACTCGTGTTCTATAAGCTAAATCAAATGGAACACTCAATTGACTCATTATCTACATCCTAACCACTCAAGATGCATATACCTTATCTATGATGGTTTTTAATTTGTCCATCAACAACCATATTAACACTCAACGATTTCTACGGTTTTGAACTTACGCAAACATTTATGATTTCCATTCGATCATAACTTATCAATGTTTTCATTATTAATAGTCATCCTTATTCCTCCTCACTAATCATGCTCCACCAATCTACGATTCTCTACGAGAAAGAAATTGAAAAAGATGAAGATTAATGATTATGAACAAACCTTTGTCGTTCTTTGTGTTCTTGACTAAACGTATATGGTTTACTTTGAAGTAGATTGATCACTTATTTCTAGCTCTTTCTCTCTCTCAATATATGTTGGCTAGTATTTGTAAACTCTCAAATGAATTAACCAAGCTTCTATTTATAGGAATCTCAAAGTGAGGGCTTAATGGTCAATATGCCATTCCACCTCCTTAATCACCTCCTCACTATTCCAAGCTTAACCATCAAGTATTTTTGGCCTCCAAACTTACTTAGCCATCAAGTATACTTGCTAATCACCTAGCTTATCCTTTACTTGCTCATTACTTTAATTACTGTTAATCACCGAACTTATCTCTTGCTTACGTCATCACATTTACTTAGCATCCAAGCATAAACACTTTACTTGATCATTAATTAACTTATCCTTTGCTTAGCCACCAAGTACTTTACTTAGCCTTTAAGTATCTTGCTCACTACACAAATTACTTGGTCATCACAACAAATCCTTGATCGCCAAGATTAACCATAAAATCAAGGGTTGCTCCATGGGTCACCCTAATCCATTGGATTCTCACTTTGGGCTTTTAGCTTTAATTAGCTTATCTCATACTTTGGGCTTTCATTTAACAAACACATAGGCTTGTTCACTAAATCACTTTGGACCTTAACCATTTCTACCATTAGGCTTAACCAATCCTATACTTGGCTTGTATAATTCTTAACACATCCTACAAGTCCAATCCATTTGCTTAGAGCCTTATAACGTATAATTTACGTATTAATCTCGTATTCCAACTCGTATACTAATTCATACTATACGATATACCATCACTCATACTTACTTGTATAATACTTCATATCATACTCGTATTCATTACATCATACAATACCTTCGTATTATACGATCATTGCTTTAAATCATTATACGCATTTCATTTCCTTCTCAGAAATCACTTTTCCTAACCGTTAGGTTTTAAGTCCGCAGGCGAAAACCTGTGTTTGCCATAACTGAAATATTATTGGATATTCCATCTCACCTCGATATTCTATCGTTGCGTATTTTTTGTAAGTTCAAAAATAATTCCCGAGCAAAAGTACGTGAACAGTGTTTTTCAGAAAATTTCTCGGAAAGCTTTTATTTTCGTCTTGGAAATTCAAACACTTTAATTCTATCACGTAGCCAAAATACTACGACATTCTGACATATCTAGGTTATATAACAACCTTCAATTAGCTTACTCCCATAAATAATCAAGTAAATTTATTTAACTCACATAATCAAATAAAAATTTAATTCTCCTAAAAATCCAATTTTCTCGGGCGTTACATTCTTTCCCCATTATAAGGATTCTATCCCCAGAATCTCGCTACAATTATACAACTAAATGTGGAAAAAATTTCCATCATTTTAATCTCGAGTTCCTACAATGCTTCTTTGACATTGTGGTTCCTCACCTTCACCTTCACTAAAGATATTATCTTTTACTAATTCTTTCTTTAGCTTGGAATTATTTGAAACTCAAATTCCTCCTTCAAAACAAGATTATACTTAATCTTCTCTTCATCCTTCATCATCTTCTTCATTCGCTTACATTCCTCGTTACCTAGTTGTACTTCCTTAACTCATTCCATTTTCGTGGATTTAGTCTTCATTGTAAATACCATTTCTAACTCTTCATTTCGTAATTTAACTTCTTACTCCGTTCTCGCAATCTCCATTTTTAACTCATTCTGAGTCGCTAACATTGATAGCTTTTCCCTTACCCTTCTTACTTAATGCATCGACTACTACATTCACCTTCCCTGAATGATAAAACATATCACAGTCGTGATCCTTTATCAATTCTAACTACTTTCTCTACCTCCTATACAACTCCTTCTGTGTGAAGATATATTTCAGACTCTTAGAGCCCGTATATATCTCATATTTCTCCTCGTATAAATTCTATCTTCAAATTTTAAATCCAAAACTATAGCGGTTAATTATAGATCACAAGTAGGATAGATCTTCTCATAATCCTTTAACTGGCGTGATACATACACAATGACCTTGTCATGCTACATGAGCATGCAATCTCGTCATCTATGCTAAACATCGAAATACACTACAAAATTCCCTGTATTATCTGATAAAGACAATACAGGCGCCTCACTTAACCTTCCTTTTTAGTTCCTAAAAACTATTTTTCTCCCTTCTCATTCCCATGATACTTATCAATAACAAATCTTCATATCTTTTAAGCTAAAATTCATACTTAGTGAAATTCGTATCCAACTCCTCCCTCCGTAGTGATTCCATCATTATCTTAACATGTTCATCTTGATCTTCTAACGTCTTAGAAAGACTAGAATATCACCAATGATCATTAAGTCACACTCGTCCAAATATTATTCAAACACTCTGTGACGCTAATGGTACTTTCAACCATAGCACCTCACAAGAGTACCTATCAGCTTACCACCGACTTGCCCGGTGCCCCTTACAGAAAGTCTAACTTCGATGCATTAGTCAACCCAAACGACATACCCAGAAACTCGTGGTAACCATAACGAGTTCTGAACGTAGTCTTAGGTACCTCCTTCTTCCTTACTTTCAACCGACAATACCCCGTACAAAAATCTATCTTGGAAAAATACTTTGCCCCTTTCAACTGATCAAATTGATCATCGATCCTGGGCAATAGGTATTTATTCTTAATCGCTAACCAATTAGTCATACATTTGACTTACGCATTGGTTTACTTACTTTACTTCTTAGGGTTCGCGTTCTTTCAACCTAAGTTTACGTGACCTAATTTCATTACCGACTTACAACTTCATGACATACAGAGATGTCTTACTTAATACGTTCATCATCTTTGATGATTTACATTCTTATCTTCTTCTTACTACTTCTCTAGGATTCAGCACACATCGCTTCTCTGCTAGTAGTCCATATGGTACTCTGAGTGGTTTCCCACAAACAACCAACAAACAAATTCCCGTCTCATCTAAACTGCCATCACAGTGAGTTAGATCGGTTGCCAGTTTCGTATATACCTTCGCTCTCTGAAGGAATTGTTTAGCCTAGTTCCCATATGTTAACCATCAAAGGTTACGATTGTACCACAACCTAAACTTATTTTAACATCCTTCTAGATTGCGTCTTGATTAGATAACAAGAATGTTTCGGTGATTTATTACCGTAACTTACTACCTTGGGTTTCTTAGAAACCCGAAGATTCATACTTTTCCTTAGACCATTTATTAAGGTTATATGGTTAATCAACCCATTCATACCGAGAATTACATCAAATTCTCTAAAATTTATCGATTTTTATCTACCGATACTTACTTACTCTTTTATTCATGAAACAATTTCCACGAATATCATCAACGAAAGTTATTTCCTCATTCTCTACCTTAACATTTAAAGGTATTTATAATCCTTTTTTGGGAATGAACTTAATCACTTAGCAAATTCACATGCTATAAAAGATCAAGTAGCACTCCAATCAAACTGCACATAAGCATTCATTGTATCGACTAGAATGATACATGTTACTACATCCGCTGATGCAACCGCATCTTGGACAATCCTATTAAAAGTGCGGGCCATAGGTCTACCCGACGATAATGGTCCAGTGATGGCTAATTTACCACTACTAACACCCTTACTCTCCTCCAACCCCTTCTTGGGCAATTTTTTACCATCTGGTCCAATCGACCCACATACAAAACAATCATGGTTTTTCTTATAATTAGGACAATTGGGTGATATATGACCCTCCTGTCCACAGTTATAACAACCTGATTTCCCTTCAGACAGACTCCTAAAGGAGTCTTTCCACATATCTTACATGCTTACATCCTATGTTTAAGATCCCCGTGTCCTACTCCAGTATTCTCGGAGTTAAACTTCTTTCTTTTCGGCATATTGCCACTACCACCAGCATTCTCTGGCTGAGTTCCTCCCTCTCCCTTGCTCTTATTCTTTCTCTCTTTGTGGTATTGGGTCTATGCCTCACTACCACCTTCGCTATAATTGTTTTCTCCAGAATGGTCCCATAGGAAGCACTCTGAAACACTGAAATCCTACTATAGAGCCAGGGTTTTAGGCCCTGCTCAAACCTACGGGCCTTCCTCTCCTCAGTGTCCACTTGGTGTGGAGAAAACCTTACCAATTCATTAAATTTGGCCGCGTATTGGGGAACTGTCATGTCCCCTTGCTTAGTTCTAAGAACTTAATATCCATCCTCCCCTGCATACTTGTAAGGAAATAATTCTTGAAGACATCCTTCTTGAATTGTTCCCACGTTACCGCATCTGTTCTAGCCCTACCCGGGTGAGCCTCCCACCAAAAGTTGGCTCCTCCCTTCTTCATATAGGTCACAAAGAAGTCTTTTACACCTCAGCTATGTTCGTAATAACAAATGCCTTCTATATTTCTTTTACCCATGTCTGGGCTTCTAATGGGCCCGTCATTTCTTTGAACTTCGGCGGACCTACGCTTTTAAATTCTTTAAGGGTAGTCGTTCTGGCTACCCTAGGTCCTGTGGTTGTTCTACCCCTGATTTTGTTAAATGCAGACATTAATAAATTAACAAACTCTTACATAGGGTTGTTCTTACCCCCTTGGTTATCATTCCACAATAATAACTCATGCTACATCAAAGCACATTAAATAAAAACTTCATTATATTAATATACTTCTTCATAGTTTGAAACTATTTATAATTTGCTTCTATAGCCAAAAGCTATTACATTTCTATCCCACAATTGAACTTCACAAAAGTTGGGATTTACAAAAAGACTACCCTTTTTATGCTAAAGAGGGTTTTACGTCACTACACACATATCTATAACTCTAGACTTCTAATAATGCATAACAGCATCCATGAGCTCCTCATTCGCAATCATCGCTACAGTATCCCGACTAATAGTATGTCGAGTCTATCCCGACTCAATGGAATAACATGCAACTTTTGAAATCCCTATAAGCACTCTTATGGATGTAAGACATCCATGCTATCTTCTGATCTTTTTCAACCAGTTTCTTACGAAGCTCATCGGCCTCTTCCTTATAGTCCCTAGCATGCTCTGTCATAAGCACATGTTTATCATGCTCTAACTCAAAATCTTCTTCTGCAGACATCTTAGCTTCATGGAGATAATCAATCTCTTCATTACAGTTACACTGGCTGTACTTTCGGTTGCACATTTACATCAAGCCTTTGCCGGATACAATGCTCTCATTGCATCCGGAGATGTTGACTCTAGTGTAGAGTACCACCACCATATAAGCGAGGCTACCTCCATTTCCTCCTCCTCATAGACCCTCATATCAAGGTATGATGTCAAATCCATATCTCCCCTGAGTAGTCCTCCTTAGAAAAAACTACTCCTCGGCTCCTCTAGAATCACTAATGGTACCCTCCGCTTTTGGCATAGAGTACGAGTCTCTCTACTTTTCACAGACTCTTCGCTCACCGCGTGTATGTCACTATGCATCAAGATATCGATCGACATCCTTCAATAACACATAACATGTTGATTAGTACATAGTACACATTAGTATAAGCACAAATCACATTTAGTTTATTTAGAGTTAACTTCCATCTTTTAAATCTTTCAGTACTAAGTTTTCTCAATACCGTATTAACTCATTCGACTTAAGTAAAACTTGAGTTTACTTCCTTCGGAGTTTTCCTTCCTCAGCGAGGCTATTAGCATAAGGTTCTTCCCCCCCCCCCCCCCTTAAGTTTTATAACCTAATGCTTTGATACCAACCTGTGAAGCCCCCAAATTCGGGTATCTTCAAACCCGATAGATGGTGCAACACGATACTCATAACTGTACATTCATTCTATTGACACGACACCAAAATGTGTGTATCAATGTCATTCTTATTACATTAATAATGTTACATCCCATTCCCAGGTTCTGAAACCGCTACATTCTTTGTTTATCATAATATGATACATACACTTACTAATCTATTACAAGATAAACTAGTCACGCATCTTCACTTTGCCTTCATCCCTACTGGAACCTTTGGTTCGCTTGACTTTAGCTGTAATCATATGGTTCAAACAAGGATGAGCATAACTAGCTCAGCAAGTCTAACAATGTATAATATAAATACCACTTTAAGAAGCGTATGATTATTCCTTCATAACTGAACAATAATTATGAAGTACTATAAAACCTTGACTAGCACTTCTCATTTCATTACAACAATTCCAAAATATATAAATAATACCTTAGGAATTCTGAACTGGTCAAAAGACCAGGAACATACTCTTTCTGTTTTCATACTTGAAAAGGACTTAAGCACTAAGGCCATCCATCCAAACTTTACTTACGAGTACGTTTAGGTGATCAGCCTATAGTACCCTATGTTGATCAACACTCTTTCGTTAAACGTATTTACATTTAAGTTTTGGCAACCTCGCGTGCCCATCGAATAATCGATGAAAATACTATTTGTTTGTTCATAGACAAACTTATCTTTACATCTGTACCAAATACCTGGCATAGGATAACGCTAACAGTTCTATATTAAAAGACTTGTAAATAAATCAATCAATCTTTCAAAATTAGTCTAGCCGAGTTAAAACTGGCATCAACCCTTTCTTTAAAATCATTCATGCATTTCATAACATGAATCACAGAAAACTTGACTAACACGGAGGTTAGACAAGCGATAAGAAAAACTTGCCTTCAAGCGTCTGCTACAGTATAATTACCTTCCCTTTGAGTCTTTACAGTCTCTACAACATATAACCACATAACATACCACATTAGGTCATGAACGAACATACATGGTTCCTAATGAATCTTACCCTTCTTCTCAATCTAATCATTTATTAGATTGTTTACTATTAGTTAAAACGACATTGGTTTACAACTTTCTTACTAACTTCTTTCTCTTCTATGTTGTAAGTGGATTTACTTCATTAATACCACTCGTTTCGAATTAATCATCCTTCCTCACAGCTTACTAACGTTCTTACGTTATTAATCAAAATTAGATCGTCATTGGTTAAGTATACTTATTGCATACCGTTCACGTTCACGTAATATTCAACAACTTTTAGTTGTAACTCTCAACATAATTGTCATCATCGAAGATGCTACTTTAAGTTAATTAATTCATCATCAATTAACTATCTTTCATCTTGTATACTTAATCACTTATTTCATTAATAAAGTCAAATCGACTTTTTATGCTTCATTACGGCTCATTAATGGTCTTACGTTATTAACCAACTCCGATCATCATTGGTGAAGTACCAAAGGTGAACATCATACACGGTTTACTTATTACTCTCTTACGTTCTTCGTTTAATTATGGTTAAACCATACTTAATCTTCTAATGTTATCACTTTATAAGTGATTTAAAGTCAATCTAATTATGTATATTAAGTACCTTCATTGTCTTACTTTTGGTCTACATCCAAAAGGAATGAAAACCTAACTTAGTCAACATTTTTTACTTTGGCGGTATTGTGTGTACAGCATCCCTAGTGTAAACTTCGGTCTTTGTGGCGCGAGTTAACGAGGGGACTCGGTAGGATCCAAATGACTGCGGCGTGGATCATTTGTGCTAGGTTAGCATTGCACACTCCTCAGGCAATGCACCGATTGGCCAAAACAGTTTATTTTCTTAACAAAACTCCCGGCTTCCTAATTTGTTCGTTTTACATCTGAATCAACTCATTCGAAAGCCTACAACTCACAAATTACATCCTTTACGTGTTCGTATAAGAATTTTACACTTTCAAATCTGTTAACTCGAAATTCACCTTTGAGTTCATTTTTGAGAGTTCGTTTAACGTTTTTGACTGTTCAATACTCGTTTTCTTTGTTATAAGTCGGAATTCGACGATTCTTGTGCCAACGACTCTTAATTACGTTATCTCATATGTTGACATTGGAAACCAATGTTTTCAAGTCACACGGCAACTTTTGACATTTAATCTGAGATTTTTACGTTTTCGACGTTTAACGTTTATTTTCACAAAATTCGCCATAACTTCGTTACTCGTGTTCTATAAGCTAAATCAAATGGAACACTCCATTGATTCATTATCTACATCCTAACCAATCAAGATGCACATATCTTATCTATGATGGTTTTCAATTTGTCCATCAACAACCATATTAACTCTCAACGATTTCTACGGTTTTGAACTTACGCAAACATTTACGATTTCCATTAGATCATGACTTATCAATGTTTTCATTATTAATAGTCATCCTTATTCCTCCTCACTAATCATGCTCCACCAATCTACAATTCTCTATGAGAAAGAAATCGAAAAAGATGAAGATTAATGATTACGAACTATTACCTTTGTCGTTCTTTGCGTTCTTGACTAAACGTATATGGTTTACTTTTAAGTTGATTGATCACTTGTTTCTAGCTCTTTCTCTCTCTCAATATATGTTGGCTAGTATTTGTAAACTCTAAAATGAATTAACCAAGCTTCTATTTATAGGAATCTCAAAGTGAGAGCTTAATGGTCAATAAGCCATTCCACCTCCTTAATCACCTCCTTATTATTCCAAGCTTAACCATCAAGTATTCTTGGCCTCCACACTTAATTAGCCATCAAGTATACTTTCAAATCACCTAGCTTATCCTTTACTTGCTCATTACTTTAATTACTTGTTAATCACCTAACTTATCTCTTGCTTGCTCGTCACATTTACTTAGCCTCCAAGCATAAGCACTTTACTTGATCATTAATTAACTTATCCTTTGCTTAGCCACCAAGTACTTTACTTAGCCTTTAAGTGTCTTACTCACTACACAAATTACTTGGTCATCACACCAAATCCTTGATCACCAAGATTAACCATAAAATCAAGGGTTGCTCCATGGGTCACCCTAATCCATTGGATTCTCACTTTGGGCTTTTAGCTTTAATTAGCTTATCTCATACTTTGGGCTTTCATTTAACAAACACATGGGCTTGTTCACTAAATCACTTTGGACCTTAACCATTTCTACCATTAGGCTTAACCAATCCTATACTTGGCTTGTATAATTCTTAACACATCCTACAAGTCCAATCCATTTGCTTAAAGCCTTATAACGTATAATTTACGTATTAATCTCGTATTCCAACTCGTATACTAATTCATACTATACGATATACCATCATTCATACATACTCGTATAATACTCCGCATTATACTCGTATTCATTACATCGTACAATACCTTCGTATTATACGATCATTACTTTAATTCATTATACGCATTTCATTTCCTTCTCGGAAATCACTTTCCCTAACCGTTAGGTTTTAAATCCCCAAGCGAAAACCTGCGTTTGTCATAACTGAAATATTATTGGATATTCCATCTCACCTCGATATTATATCGTTACGTATTTTTCAGAAGTTAAAAAATAATTCCCAAGCAAAAGTACGTGAATAGTGTTTATCAGAAAATTTCTCGAAAAGCTTTTATTTTCGTCTTGGAAATTCAAACACTTTAATTCTATCACGTAGCCAAAATACTACGACGTTCTGACATATCTGGGTCATATAACGACCTTCAATTAGCTTACTCCCATAAATAATCAAGTAAATTTATTTAACTCACATAATCAAATAAAAATTTAATTCTTCTAAAAATCCAATTTTCTCGGGCGTTACATTCTTCCCCCCTTATAAGGATTCTATCCCCAGAATCTCGCTACAATTATACAACTAAATGAGGAAAAAATTTCCATCATTTTAATCTCGAGTTCCCACAATGCTTCTTTGACATTGTGGTTCCTCACCTTCACCTTCACTAAAGATATTATCTTTTACTAATTCTTTCTTTAGCTTGGAATTATATGAAACTCAAATTCCTCCTTCAAAACAAGATTATACTTAATCTTCTCTTCATCCTTCATCATCTTCTTCATTTGCTTACATTCCTCGTTACCTAGTTGTACTTCCTTAACTCATTCCATTTTCATGGATTGAGTCTTCATTATAAATACCATTTCTACCTCTTCATTTCGTAATTTAACTTCTTACTCCATTCTCGCAATCTCCGTTATTAACTCATTCTGAGTTGCTAACATTGATAGCTTTTCCCTTACCCTTCCTACTTAATGCGTCGACTACTACATTCACCTTCCCTGAATGATATAACATATCACAGTCGTGATCCTTTATCAATTCTAACCACTTTCTCTACCTCCTATACAACTCCTTCTGTGTGAAGATATATTTCAGACTCTTAGAGCCTGTATATATCTCATACTTCTCCTCGTATAAATACTATCTTCAAATTTTAAATCCAAAACTACAGCAGCTAATTATAGATCATAAGTAGGATAGATCTTCTCATAATCCTTTAACTGGCGTAATACATACACAATGACCTTGCCATGCTACATGAGCATCCAATCTTGTCATCTATGCTAAACATCGAGATACACTACAAAATTCCCTGTATTATCTGATAAAGACAATACAGGCGCCTCACTTAACCTTCCTTTTTAGTTCCTGAAAACTATTTTCTCCCTTCTCATTCCCATGATACTTATCAATAACAAATCTTCATATCTTTTAAGCTAAAATTCATACTTAGTGAATTCCGTATCCAACTCCTCCCTCCGTAGTGATTCCATCACTATCTTCACATGTTCATCATGATCTTCTGACGTCTTAAAAACACTAGAATATCACCAATGATCATTATAACACACTCGTCCAAATGGCTCCACGAGAGAACTCCCGCTTTATAGTGAATGGTCCCGACCATCTCGACTTGAGCTTTCTCGGGAACAATCTTAGCCGTGAGTTGAACAAAAGGACTGATTGTCCCGACTCGAATGTTCTTCGCATAATTTTTTGGCCGTGCCATCTCTTGACATTTTCCTTGTATAACTTGGAGTTCTCGTAGGCTTGAAGGTGAAATTCGTCGAGCTCATTTATTTGAAGTAATCTCTTTTCCCCTACAGCTGCTTGATATAAATTTAGTTTCTGAACTGCCCAATAGGCCTTATGTTGTAGCTCGGCTGGTAAGTGACAAGCCTTGCCATACAATAGTTGATATGGTGACATCCCAATCAGAGTCTTGTACGCAGTCCGGTATGCCCATAATGCATCATCCAACCGGAGCGACCAATCCTTACGATTCAGATTCACCACTTTCTCCAATATTTTCTTGACTTCCATATTCGACACCTCAGCCTGTCCACTGGTTTGAGGGTGATACGTCGTTGTTACCTTGTGGTTGACCCCATACCTCGCCAATAGAGTTGTGAATGATTTGTTGCAAAAGTGACTACCTTCGTCACTTATAATTGCTCTTGGCGTGCCAAACCTTGTGAAAATGTTTTTCTGTAGAAATTTAAGGACCACCTTAGCGTCATTAGAAGGTAGTGCTATTGCTTCAACCCACTTTGACACATAGTCCACCGCAAGCAAAATGTACTAATTGGAAAATGAGGAAGGGAATGGCCCCATGAAATCGATGCCCCATACATCAAAAATTTTAACTTTGAGAATCGTTTGTAGAGGCATCTCATTCCTTTTCGAAATGTTGCTCACCCTTTGACATCTATCACATGTTTTGACAAATTGGTGGGCGTCCTTGAATAGTGTAGTCCAATAAAACCCAGATTGTAGTACCTTTGCTGTTGTCCTCTCACTACCATAATGTCCGCCATATGCAGATGAGTGGCACTCATGCAGAATGTTCTTCACTTCACTGTAGGGCACGCACCTTCTAATCATTTTGTCAGCGCACTGCTTGAACAAATAGGGTTCGTCCCAAATGTACCATTTTACGTCATGAAGAAACTTCTTTTTCTGTTATCTTGTGAGATCAGGTGGAAGAACGTTGCTCACTAAATAATTCGTATAATCCGCGTAACAAAGAAATTCTGCATTTATCCCAAACAATTGCTCATCCGGAAATGATTCATTGATTTCGCACTTGTCCTCTATCAATTTCCCTTGATTTTTTAGCCTAGACAAGTGATCAGCGACTTGATTCTCGATCCCCTTTCTATCCTTTATTTCTAGATCAAACTCTTGATATAGTAGAATTCATCGGATAAGGCGTGGCTTAGCATCTTTTTCACAATTAGGTACCGAATAGTCGAATGGTCCGTGTAGACTATCACCTTAGTCCCGATCAAGTATGCCTGAAACTTGTCAAATGCATACACCACTGCAAACAGTTCCTTTTTCGTAGTTGTATAGTTCATTTGAGTCTCTGTGAGCATTTTTCTTGCATAATATATGGCATGAAATACCTTCTCTCGGCGTTATCCCAAAACAGCCCCAACCGCGTAGTCGCTTGCATCACATATCAGCTCAAAAGGCATATTCCAATCCGGTGCGACGATCATGGGGGCTATAGTTAACTTCTTCTTCAATAACTCGAACGCCGACTTACATTCCTCATCAAAATTAAACACAGAGTCCTTCTCTAAAAGACTGCACAAAGGTTTTGCCATTTTAGAGAAGTCCTTTATGAATCTTCTGTAGAACCCAGTATGTCCCAGAAAACTTCTTATTCCTTTTACTGAGCTTGGTGGAGGCAGTTTCTCAATTGTTTCCAGCTTAGCCTTGTCGACCTCTAGTCCGTGAGCCGATACCTTGTGGCCCAAAATTATGCCCTCCTCAACCATGAAGTGGCATTTTTCCCAGTTAAGTACAAGGTTCGTATCTTCGCGGCGTTGTAACACCATTACCAAATTCCCTAGGCAAGTATCAAAATTGTCTCCATAGACAGAAAAGTAGTCCATGAAGACTTCCACATTTTTCTCCACCATGTCTGAGAAAATGGTCATCATACACCGTTGAAAGGTAGCAGGTGCATTACACAAACCAAATGACATTATCTTGAACGCGAATGTGTCGTAAGGGCATGTAAATGTAGTCTTCTCTTGATCCTCAAGAGCGATGGTGGTCTGGTTATAGCCCGAGTATCCATCCAATAAATAGTAGTAATCATGTCCCGCCAATCTGTCCAACATTTGATCGATAAAGGGTAGCAGAAAATGATCTTTTTGGGTTTCCTTATTCAACTTCCTATAATCGATGCACACCCTCCAACATGTTACTTTTCTTGTCGGAATTAACTCGTTATCCTCATTCTGTACCACGGTCATTCCCTTCTTTTTCGGCACACAATGAACCGGACTAACCCACTTACTGTCAAAAATCAGGTAGATGATACTGGCATCCACTAATTTCAGAATTTCTTTCTTTACCACTTCCTTCATAATTGGGTTAAGTCATCGTTGTTGCTCCACCGTCGGTTTTGTATCATCTTCCATCAGAATCTTGTGCATTTAAAACGAAGGGTTGATTCCCTTGATATCTGCGATCGTCCACCCTATCGTTGCTTTATGTTCCCTAAGCACCCTCAGCAACTTTTATTCCTATAAATCATTAAGTGCAGCAAAAATAATCACAGGTAAAGAATTTGAATTACCTAAATACGCATACCTGAGGTGTTCAGGGAGTGGCTTAAGTTCCAAAGTTGGTAGCTCCTCCAATGACGGTTTCAATTTTTTCGTTAATATCTCCTCCGTGTGTAAAAGTTCAAATGGTGCTCTGAACCGACTAACTCGTGGCAATGAATCTACCATCTGTAAGTAGTCCACAAATTCTGGGTCATCGAACTCTTCATCCCCCAATAATATTGTTTCTAATGGATCGTTGACCAGGCTCTTACCCATGTATTCACTGATAATATGCTCAATTATATCCATCTTGAAACATTTTTCCTCATCCGTAGGGAATTTCATGGCCTTAAACACGTTAAATTTGATTTCTTAACCTTAGACCCTCATGGTAAGTTCTCATTTCTGTATGTCGATGAGTGTCCTACCCGTAGCCAAGAAAGACCTCCCTAGGATAATCGGGATGTTCTTGTCCTCCTCAAAATCTAGAATAATAAAGTCCGCGAGGAATATAAACTTATCCACTTTAACAAGTATGTCCTCTACTATGCCTCTCAGATATGTGATTGACCTATCTGCCAACTGCAATGAGATATTCGTAGGCTTTGGTGCAGGCAAACCCAATTCTTTGTATACAAACAATGGCATAAGATTCACACTCCCCCCTAAATCACATAAGCACTTATTAAAAGACATGTTTCCGATTGTGCATGGGATAGTGAAACTCACCGAATCTTTCAGCTTTGGTGGCAACTTCTGCTGTAACACCGCACTACACTCCTCTATTAGTGCCATTGTTTCAAAGTCTTCCCATTTCTTCTTCCTTAACAAAATCCCTTTCATGAACTTCGCATAACTCGGCATCTGCTCTAGGGCTTCTGCAAACGGGATGTTAATCTGGAATTTCTTAAACACTTCCAAAAACTTCGCGAACTGCTTATCTAATTTTTGTTTTTGGACCCTCTGTTGAAATGGTGGTGGAGGATATGCAACTGGTTCGTCGTCTAACTTTGTTTTCTCACCTTACTCATCCTCACCCTTGTCTCCTTCAACCACTTTACTGTCGTCAACTTTTTCATCCGATATTACTGAATTTTCTGTATCTTTGCCAAAGAGATGTTTTCCACTCCTCAACGTAATTGATTGACACTGTTCATGGTTCCCCTTCGGATTTCTCTCTGTATCACTCGGTAGGGTCCCTTTTGGCATGTTATTTAATGCTAAGGCAATTTGCCCCATTTGATTTTCCAAGTTCTTTATGGCATTTGCTTGATTTTTCATTGTTGCCTCATTGCTAGTTATGTACTTCGACAACAACTCCTCTAAATCTGATTTTCTTTCCTGATGTTGAGCCGGTTGTTGATGATTCTGAAAACCTAGGGGATATGACGGTCATGGAGCCTGATGTTGCTTATTATTACTCCACGAGAAATTTGGATGATTCTTATTCCCCTGGTTATAAGTGTTTTGGTACATATTCTGTGGACCCCTGTTGTAGCTCCCTACGAACTGAACGGATGCTGGATTGATTGCGCATTAATCTGTAGGATGGTCACCCGCGCACAATTCACATACTACTGCAACCTGTTGTACCTGAGCCCCTGTCATGGCATCCAACTTCTTGGACAGCATAGAAATTTGTGCTTGTATTGTTGTCACTCCATCTACTTCTAACACCCCAGCTACCTTTGCCTGTGTCATTCTTGCTATGGGCCACTGGTAGTTGTTAGACGCCATGGTCTCTATCAAATTGTAGGCCTCCTCATAACTCTTAGCCATGAATGCTCCATCCGAAGCTGCATCAATATTGGTTCTGAGATTCCCATATAGTCCGTTATAAAAAGTATTCATTTGCAACCACTTAGGCAATCCATGATGCGGGCACTTTCTGAGTAACTCCTTGTATCTCCCCCATGCCTCATATAGTGACTCCCCATGTTGCTGCTCAAACATTGTTATGTCATTCCTCATTTTGGCAGTTTTCGCCGGTGGGAAAAATTTGGCAAGGAATTTATGAGCTAAGTCTTCCCACTTAGTTATCGATCCCGGCGGTAGAGAGTGTAACCAACTCTTTTCCTTGTCCCGTAAAGTGAATGGAAACAAGCGAAGTCTCACCGCCTCATCTGACACCCCATTATACCTGAAGGTGTCGCAAATCTCCAAAAAGCTAACTAGATGTTCATTCGGATCGTTATTAGCCTATCCCCCAAACTGAACTGAATTCTGGATCATCTGAATCGTCCCAGACTTGATTTCAAATGTATTTACAGCAATTGCGGGCCTGGTGATGCTCGACTGCAGTTTAGTCACCTTGGGTGTGCTGAAGTCCCTTAACGCTTTCTAATCTTCAGCTGCCATTCCTTCTTCTATGTCAGAGTTTTCAAATCTGTTCCTTGTTTCCTTGATCCACTTACTTAACCTCTAAAATCTTCTTTCAATGTCGTCCTCAAAAGGAAGCAAGTCTGGATTTTTGGATCGTGTTTGCATAAACCAATGTCAAAAACCTGAAATAAGAAAATCAAAAATAAAAAGTGTTTAACTAAAAATGGACTAATTAAACAGATATTGCAAAAATATTAAAATCTAAACTAAATTGTCCCCGGCAACGGCGCCAAAAACTTGTTGGGTAAAAGCTAATTACGCACAACACGCAAGTATACGTGGTCAACAAGTAATATAGTAATGAATAGAGTATCGTTCCCACGGAGACAAATTAGCAAGAAATTTAACTTCACAATTACCAATTTCCTATTAATCCTAATTCTATTAAACAATTCAATTCAATGATTTAAAATTATAGAAACTAAATTAATAAATAAATAAACTATCACAAAACAATCACAAATATCAAAAATCTAGAATTTCAAACAATTGATGGAGGATTAGACTTATAATTTCACCCTAAGTTCACTCTGATTTTCACACCTTTATTCCAATTTAACTCACTATCCCAGTCTATTAATCAAGAACACGAATGTAGTACTAGCCACCTCTCGATGTACTAATACCGTATTAACTTAAATCCACAATTTAGATAGAAACAAGTTAAACACCTTAATCAACCAACTCACTATATCTCTATGTGAACTGAAATTAAAGAAGGTTTAAGATTAAGTTCTCTATCCGATTACATGCGATGTCAAGCATATCTCTACCTTAACATTAATCAAGATTCTGCTATTCAAAAAATTCATGAACACGTGCTATATTAACTAAGTCTAGATTTGAATATCCTCTCTCAAATCCATACAAATCCACAAAGACTTATTGATCAGGCAATTCATAAATTCAAGTTCAAATTAATATAGATAAACTGGAAATACTTTATTGAACTGGATATCAAAGCTACAAAATTATTATTTCACCTAAGGATCCATCATAAGCCCAAAAAGTGAATTAGTTCATAATGAATGAAATAAAAACTGAATACTTTAACGGACACATCCTCTCAGTTACAAATATACAAACTAAGATGAAGAATAATGCAAAACCACCCTTCACGTAGCCTTAATCTGCAATCGTCACGAAAATCTCTTCAAAATACTCCTCCAAAGCTTGCTATCAAATTCTGGAATTAATCTTCGTATTATGCCTTGTGTGATATATAATTCGTTGTTTATAATGAAATACATATATCACATAGTGTTCCAGCCAAAGTCCCTCAGCCAATAGAGTCCATAAGCCGCCCAAAGTATCACAATCCACTTACCAAATGGTCTTGAACCCAGCAGATTGCCAGATTTTATGACCCAGCCCTTGGTACGGGGTCTATAGTTAAACATGCCCTTGGGTTGGCTAGTCCGCTATCAATAATTTCTGCCATTTCAAGTTTGCTCCCATTTTTGCTCCAAATGACCTCCTTTCTTCACCATTCATCACACCAACCACCTTACACATAAAAGAACACAAAATAAATAAAAATGAACATGAAAATAAGAAAATAGCAACAATTAAGTGGATATGAAATCCACTTAATTCCCACCAGTAATTTGTCTCTCCATGCAACATAAAGGTGGCGAAGGGAACCTTTGGCTCCTCCGTGCATCCCAAGACATCAAATATCTTGGTGATCTTCTTAATACATGCCTCTACCTTAAGTGGCTCTGGCTTTCCCAAAAACTTCGCAGTCCCAACTCATTAAATTGCTTAACAGTGACCAGCCATGAGTTGTCATTGTTTCCACCTGCATTTTGAACAGGAATCTCTATCGTTTGGTGTTGCATAAATTGTAGAAATCTCATAAACATCCCATCGTTCATCATTTGGTCGGTGTTGTTATTTACATGAGGATTATTACCTTCTTAATGCACGTTATCCGGTTATTGATTGGCAGTGACTCAATGGTCGCATGTGCTCCGTTGCTTATCTCAAAAAAATTAGATGTCATTCTCAAATAATGCCACAAAACAAGGGTTAATTAAATAAATTGACATGTCACATATTATCCCTATATTCTGATCAACCAATTAAATAACAAATAAGCTTAGGTAGGACATACTAGAGAAGGTTTTACTCGTCTCTCCCCTCCTAGTTCTAATCTCAGATCTCCGCCAGAGATCATATCCCTAAGCTCTGATACCAACTGTGACGCCCCAAAAATAGGTCTACACAACCCATTCTGAGTCGCCAAATACATGGTACAGAATTCAAATACAAACTTCATTTATACAACAATTAATTATCGTGTAAAATACGACAAAAATACGATGTGAGTTTCAATACAAATATTATCTCATAGACAATATCCAAATTCAAATAAAGTCTGCATTACAATTATTATCACACTATTTTATAGAATAGTGAGGACTACTATAGCAACCATCTTGGACCATCTCCATTCCCTGACTAGTCCCAGCTATATTTTCATTTCCTAAAGAGAACAATGAAAGAAAAGGGTGAGCTCAATGAAGAGTAGGTTTTATACCTATGAATCCGATATTATTAAACTTAATTATTTCTATCTTTAAGTGTTTTTAGTATCTTTTTATGTGTTTTTTTTTTTTTTTTGTTTATTTCTTGTAGGTTGGAGCTGGAGGGACAAATTGGTCATTTGGGAGAAAAAAAGATCAAAAATCATTAAAATTAGAGTGGAGTGGCATTTTTGTAAATAGGTGGTCCTGGTCAAGCGCCTAGGCACTTGGAAATGACCTAGGTTGAGCGCATAGGCGCTCATGTGCGGCTAAAGAGAGATTTTACTACTGATGAGTTGGTTTTCGAAGCCAAAAAGGAATCTGAGGGTTTTGACTAATATAAATAGGAGAAGACTTGAGAAAAGACGTATCGAGGAATTATCAAGACAATTGCAGATAGAACAACGAAGGAAAACACGAAGGCGGATTGCAAGGGCTGAAAATCAAAGAGAGAGTATTGGAGAAAATTCAAAGTTTCTTCTTCTATTCTCTAGTTTTATCTTTTGTAATTACCTGGGATGTTTGGATTATTAATCTGGATGATGTTTTTCTTTATTATTATCATGAACTAAATTTTCATTAAGATTGCAATGGAACTTCGTATGTAGTTTAAATTAAACATTCCCATTGTATGAAAGTTGGTTTTTATTGAATTATTTATTATATCTTATGCTTATTGATTAATTGTTTGGCCAGCAATTAGTGTGATAATCTATATAAAATTGGAAGATGGAATATAGATTTAGGTCTGGATATAATAACATATGTTCATATAATCTGAATAAGGTTAATATGATTAACATGTAGGATATGAATATACTTAAGTGTCTTTTGTATCCATTGAAAGAATTTGTTCGTAAAACCCTAATTAACTTGATTCACCTAGGAATATAATGAATTAATTAACTAGGGTGTTCCTTAAAATTATGTGTCTTAAGGATCGGATTTAGGAGGATTTGTTCATGTGTCTTTGGAAAAAGTGTGTGAATTCTATAAAGCATTCTTGGATAATAATTCATATTAATTAATTGATTTAAATTGGAAGTAAATTGATTTAAATGAAATACCAAGGGAAGTTATAATCTTAACCTGTTAAATCTACATTTTTCTTGTGAACTTTGATCGTAGTTATTAATTTTGTTAATTTAGATTTTCATATCACAACCAATATTTCGTAGTTTAAAATAAGATTAATTGAATTAAAATTTGTAATTGATAAAATTTAATCTATTTCCTTGTGGGAACGATATCCTTGCTTGCTGAATATTACAATTGAACGCGTATACTTGCGTGTTAAAGTGCTATTAAGAAATTAGGCAACACTCAACTAGCCCAATAAAAAATATTATGACTAAGATAATGCAGAATAAATTATCCTTAGTCCTCAACAGAGAAAAATCTGATAGAATACAATAGACAACAAGTTTTAGATCAACAACTGCAGCGAAAATAACAATCAATTAGAAGAGTCAAGTAGAGCATGATGTCTACTATCTTCTATGATTTAAAAGTCCATCATCAATATTTTATCAATGCAAAAACAATCAATAAATGTTTCAAATCAACAAATTATCCATCCACTACGGGCCAAGGATATTCGTTTGTATCACCAGTGGTCATGATCATGCCAAACACATGTCCATCTTGTTAGGTTTGTAATATTCATAACGCAATCAAATTGCATAAAAGTGCGGAAGTGTGGTAAAATCAGAGTTTAAAAAAATTTACAAACCATATACCCGGATCACCCTTTATGCATAATTATTAATTAAACGAAAAGATAAAGAATAAATCATACCCTTGAAGATCGAGCTTCCTCAGTACAAGTTCCACCTCCAAATCCTTTTCGCATTCAACTTGAATCCACCGGGTTTGGTTCCTTCCTTTGATCAACGTTAGCCACCCAAATGTTTGGCCTCTAGAGGTGATCCACCAAGGAAGAAGAAAATTCAAGAAGAAGGGTGGTTGGCTAAACCCTAGTTTTCTATCTCTATAGAAAAGGTGTACTCTCCCAACAATTGGAATTATTACGTTGTAAAAGTCAACAACCCATGCCACCCATAATAAGACTCCTCTTATTTATAGATGTGGGCAACCCACCTTAACAATTAAGGAATTGGGATTTATTTAATTAATTAAATTCTTTTAATTAATTAAGCTCCCTAATCTTATTAGGGATAATTAATTAAACTCTTTTAATTAATTTAACTTCCTAATCCAATTAGGAATAAATGAGAGTACTTATATTAAATTAATTCCTAAACTCTTTTAGAAATTAAAATAATAATAATTGTAATAATATTAATAAGACTCCTCTTATTAATTTATATTTAATATTTCTAAAATATTAAATAATAAATATTAAGCTATTTAATTTATTCTATCACCATAGATTAAATTAAATATACTTAATATATTATTACGATTATGCCATTAACTTCTTAAATAATTATTCTTCCTTTTATGGTGTGTGACCCTTTAGGTTCTCCATATTAAACCAGGTTGTGAATAAATCAATTAGAACAATTCTAATCTTATTTAAATAAATAAATTAAATAATTAATTTATTTAAATAAATAATATTTATTCTACAATAGGGATAAGCCTCCTAGCGATCAGCGACTTTCCGGATAATATAGATTTCAACATTAATCATTAAAGAACCTTTGAGTAAATAGTTCTAAATACAATTCAATCCTTCCACCATACAATGTCCCAATTAAATATAAGACATGGAATTCTTGTCAAGTCTTATTTTATTTAATTATATGTATTTCGATCCTTAAATGCACAACTCAAATAATGCAAATTAGAAACTCCTTTCTAATTTCATTACGCTTAACTTGCCAAGGACTCTTTGGGTTGTCATTTATCGAATCACATAGGACATTTCTCTTCTTTTATTAGAAGTGGTACATTCTTTATTGATCATACATTATCTCCATGTACAACTTATTATACCCAAGCATACCCTTTGATATACCCTAAGGGTCTTAAGGAATAAGTCAAAGTATAACTCATCATACACAAGATACTATGATGATCTCAAGTCCAAGGATTACTTGTACTACTATCACTCTGAGAATTCTATTGACAGCAAATAAAACTCCATTAGGTATTCCTTAGCGAGCCCGCGTTCGATTGAACTTATTCTCTAATAAGCACCTACATACTTGCTTTAGTGTCTCCACACAAATGATCGTGAGATCAATCATCCTCATCCAATGAGCAAGCAACGTATGTACCCAATCTATCCGGATTCACTAATCCCCAATTTAGTAATCCAATGATTGGGAACTATTTTAGTTTTTTAAGCTTTCAAAGAATTTAGATCTCATTAGAATGATCATCATCATTATTCTAAAAGCATTGCTTAAAACTATGGGTTTATCACATATTATAAAAACGACATCATGTAGATAATTAAAAGCCTTTAATAAATTAATACTTTTTATTAATAAATGAATAAGATTGTTACAAAGTATATGCTTTATCATCAAACATGATTGGCTTGTATGCATACTACTTTCAATCTCCCACTTGCACTAAAGCCAATCGTCATGGTATCTCATACTCTTCTTCTCTAAGTGGCGATTATCCCTTTGTTGGATAAGCTTTAGTTAATGGATATGTAATGTTGTTTTTGAGAGTTCACTATCTCTATAGTGATTTCCCATCTTTCAATGATTCTAATAATCAAATGAAAGTGCCACAACACATGTTTAGATCCAAGATGAGACTTAGGAACTATTCCTAGTTCTATAATGAACTTTTAATCCAAACAATTAACTTGCAGCTTCATTTATAGCTATATATACTTTGTCTTTATCACTAAACCAGCAACTCTTTGCTATTTGGAACCTTTCCAATTCACTGCACCACCATTCAAGGTAACACTTTACCTTAAAGTGGATTTTCATCGTCTTGAGTGCATCGAAAAACTTGAGTCATTAAGCCCTCTAGTTTTAATTTAGACCCACCATGAATATGCTCACATCCTTAGTCTTGGGTTAAGCACTTTAAGATATTTTTCAGCATCTTACAAAGTGATCTTCTCCAGAATATGGTGATCAACATCGGGTCTCGTACATTTCATTGCATACATGATTGTCACTCATGCGATCTCTCTTCTTTGGAGTCTATGGGGACTATTAAGAGATACACTCCATAGCTCATCTACATGAGACATCTCTTGAGTTTGCCATGCTAAACGACTTTAGCATCAAATGAATATACGTTCCTTGGGTTAAGTCGAGCATCCTCTTAAATCTATCTATATAGATTTATATCCCCAATTAAGATACTCTTCCAAATAATTCATGGAGGAATGTTTAGACAACTTTATCTTTCTTGATTGTAGCATTGGTATGTCATTCCTTATCCGTAGTATATCAACATATAATACTAGAAATTTCACGACGCCCCATCGACCCTTTGTACACACTAGAAGTCTTACCTCATCGAATGTAACTGGATCATCATCTTCTATGATGCGTACCTCATCATCATCATCATATGATGAATCCATACCTCCTAGGTATCTTGGTACTATTCATTTACGATTCGGATTTGTGGTACAATAAGTCTACATCTCTGTGTTCCTCTTATTTGACTTATAGTGTTTTGTGGTTCTTGAACTTTTCAAGATCTATTATCCTCCCACTAGCCCTTTCAATGATAAACACCTTTATCTTAGAAGGAAGGGTGTTTCGCAATAAACACCTTTTGTTAAGCAGGATTATAGAACATATACCCTAAACTTACTTTAGGATGTCCCACAAATCGACACTTGTCAAATCTTGTCCCAAGCTTATCCTTTGAAACCTTTTCACATAAGTTGGACAACCACTTATCTTAACATACTTAAGATTAGGAATCCTCCATGTCCATAACTTTTATGGAGTCTTGGGTGGATTTTGAGGTTACCATTTTTTCGTGAGATATGCGACCATTTCTAGGACATTATCCCTAGAAGGATCTTTGGAATGTCGATAAAATCATTATGGACCGCACCATGTCCAACAAGGTACGATTTTTCATTCGAGATACATCAATCAATTATTGTGTATCGGGATGTGTCCATTATGAGAAAACCATTTGAGATGATCTAGAAACTTATTGCACAAGTATTTATTCCTTGATCTAATCAAAGAATCTTAATACATTGCCAATTTGTTTCACTACGAATTCTTTGAACCTTTCAAATAATTCAAACTTGTATTTTAGCAAATACACACATTCAACTCTTTGAATGATCATCTCCTTTTCTTATACTAATTTGTTCAATATGCAAAATTATTTTCATATAAGTCAAGTATACAAAATTTATTAAGTAATATTAGGTTCTATACAAAACATTATTATTATAAATAGAACAACAATTGTTCTTTATTATAATACCAAAGATTTCATTGTCCAACAATAAAATGGAAATAATATTTTTAACAAGAACTGGAATACAATAACAACTTATTGACTTAATAGATTTGCCGTAAGCATTGTTAAATTATAAGTTTTATGGCTAATGTAGCAACCTTTGTTACATTTTCCGCATATAGGATTACTTATATTTGTTTAGCTTTCTACTTACATTTGGTCTCTTCATAAATCTATATTTATGATAACCAAAGTCGGTATCCAATACCCAAGTAGAACCTTGACTTAAAGAAAAATTTATTTCAATCATGAACAAAAAGCGTATTATGAATAGAAACTTCACTAAGCTTCTTTGGTTAGCCTCTGCAAGAGATGCTTCTTGCAGTTTCTTTCCGAGTGTCGGGCTTATTGCGGTGGAAGCAAACTCATTTCTTTATCCGTATCGGTTTTATTCTTATTATCCTTTGTTTTTGCCTTTCTATATACCTTCTTTGAATCGTTCTTCTTTTCGGAAGATCATTTGGCCCTACCAAGAAGACTTGATCTTTCTTGGTTGGAAAGTGACTCTCAACATTTTTCAATATGTTAAGCAAATCGGCAAAGGCGATATCTAGCTTGTTCATATGAAAAATTCACAACAATTGTGAAAGGAGTTAGGAGTGAGTGCAAGATCAAATCTTGGCTCAACTCTCCATCCATGACAAAACCAGTTGTCCTAATTGATCAATCAAATTGATTATGTTAAGAACTTTTTGTCTTTACTATAGTGCCATTGGCCATTCTAGATCGGAAGAGCTCCTTAGATATCTGATATCTATCAGTCCTACTTTCCTCACCATCAACTACTTGATGTGCAGGAATATAGTAAGAGCATCCATAGTTTCAGGCTGACGCTGAAGCTTGTTACTCATGGAAACGAGCATGATGCATTGAGCCAACTATGCATCATCTTGCCACTTTCTAAAAGTAGCAATCTCTTCCTCAGAGGCATTTTCTGCAACCATTGCAGGGATAGGCGTATTAAGGACATAAGATAGCTTTTCAAATTTATGAGAACTATTCTCAAATTCCTTAACCAATCCATTTAATTCGGTTCGATAAATTAAGCATCTATATGCTTCGCCAGTGATAGTAAATTTTAGACATTGTAAAATTCTGTAAATGAATTTGTAATTAACAACATTTTAACATACATTCTATTATTAATTACCAAAATAAATTAGGTCTTGTTTTAAATTGGTATCTCCCACTATTTTCTTCAAACTATATTACCCTCACTTATATAGTTCGGCAAAATCTAATTAAAGATTTGCTAGTGAGAATAAGGATCCCATTTCAAATGTATATAGCCTTGTGGTGACACAACAAACTATATATAAATAAATAGGTAGACAACTTTTGTCAATTACATCAACTATGCAACTCTTGTATTTTGCCTCTTAGATTATTTTGATCAAGTGGTGGCACATCCAGAATCAAAATTATCCAAGTTAAGTCCAACCTAGCACTCCATATATTCAAAAAGAAAAATATCATCCTTGTGGTGACACAACAAAACAATATTGTTCAATTTTCTTTATAAGCATCAAATGTGATAAATTAACATCTTAAATACTTAATACTTGCCTTGTGGTGACACAACAAACTCATATTAAATATTTAATACTCTATTAATTTTATCATGCTAGAAGGCGACGTTCGATATTCCAAATATCTTTGAGCGCTTAGGACTTAATATAAAATTGAGGGTTTGTTATTAATTTGTCTCATCTTGTTTAGCAGCATTGCACATATATATATAAAATACGCGTCATATTAATGAACATCTGAAGCATGTTTGCATAATATATATATATATATAGTATACGCATGCACATATAGAATACTATATTCTACCCGGATTGATTATGGACTTTTATTCTAGTTTGGTTCACTAGAGCCACCAAGTGAACCAAAAGGTCAAACCCCAAGGGTGCAAGAAATAATATTTAAATATAACTATTACATTTAAACTTGGGGCTCTATTACAAGCGGGTCTTCTGGCGCGCTCCTTGCTCCTTTGATCTCTAATTTTCTAAAATTAATTCTAACTATTCCTATTACAATACTATTTAAAATAAATAGAAACCTTGATCGTGATCGAGGGAAGTACATAGGAGAGAATAGAATTTACATTAAGAAAAATTAGAGAAGGCGAGGTCTGTGAGACCCCATTTATTAAAACCCATACATTCATGCATCCAACTAAAATAAAATCCAATCACATTGGTCGATAGTCCATAATCAATCCCATTTATTATCATACACATCATCATATGCATCGATAAATAACATTCATCTCATGAATAATAAACATTTAATATATATATTGATATCATTTAATGGGCAAATTTAGTTAGTATAAAATCTATTTTTGAATCAAAATAAACTCCTTTATTTTAATCCAAATTTAAATCAAAACAAAACTATTTTATTTTAATTTATCCAATTTTGAATAAAATAAACTATTTTATTTTAATCAAAATTTTTAATCAAAATAAACTCCTTTATTTTAATTAATTATGGAATCAATTCCATGTAATAAAAAAAACTCTAATTAAAATAAACTCTTTTATTTTAATTAATTATGGAATCCAATTCCATGTAAAAAAAAATTTATTAAAGGAAACACGGATTTTCTTTTTCCTATTCACAAATAAACTCCTTTATTTTGAATAATATGAAATCTTATTTCATATTTAAATAAACTCCTTTATTTAAGGAAATTAGGATTCTCTTTCCTATTCACAAATAAACTCCTTTATTTTGAATAATATGAAATCTTATTTCATATTTAAATAAACTCCTTTATTTAAGGAAAGATAAAATCCAATTTCAACTCAATTAGTTATCATGGAATCCAATTCCAACTCTAATTAGTTAGCATGAAATTCTAATTTTAAAATTAAAATAAACTTTATATTTTAATATTAAAATAAACCTTTTATTTTAAAATTAAAATAAACCTTTTATTTTAATTATAAAATTAGAAGAATAATATATATATATATATATATATTAATTACGGTATATATATATATATATATATATATTAATTATTATATATATATATATATATATATATATATATACACGTTCCTTTAATATATATAATTTCATAATCATAATCATGCTTCAAAAAAAAAAAATTCTTACAAAGGCAATATGACCTTGAAAAACGTGTACCCTTATCAAAATTTTTTTTTTTTTAAGCTCTGCCTCCTTTAATCCGCCACTTTTTTATATCTATTTGCTTCCAGTGCATCACGCCTTTTTTTTTTATTTTTTATTTTTTAAAGAACCTGAAAAGACCTTTTTTTTTTTTTTTTTGTTCCGTGCATGTCATTTCCGGATCCTGTAGCCCCTTTTTTATTTTATGGTATTACTTGTAACTATTGGTACTATATATATCATATATATATAGATTGTAATACAATAATTAAATAAGCCACCTTTTAAAATTATCTCACGTTATTTTGATTCCTTGAAAGAAAAATAACTCTATTGAATCATTTATACCTGATTTAAGTAATGACGACTTCTTTTTTTATTTTTTTTTTTTTTAATAAATTTTATACAACAAAATTATGCCCAATTAAATTGTTCTAAACACATATCAATATACATATCAAATTGAACAATTAATAATTTGCATAAATGTTTGGCTCGATGCCCTTCGTTAGGTTTGTAATATTCATAACTTGATCAAATTGCATAAAAGTGCTTGAGCGTGGTAAAATCGAGTTTAAAAAATTTACAAACCATATACCCGGATCACCCTTTATGCATAATTATTAATTAAGCGAAAAGATAAAGAATAAATCATACCCTTGAAGATCGAGCTTCCTCAGTACAAGTTCACCTCCAAATCCTTTTCGCGATTCAACTTGAATCCATAGGGTTTGGTTCCTTCCTTTGATCAACGTTAGCCACCCAAATGTTTGGCCTCTAGAGGTGATCCACCAAGGAAGAAGAAAATTCAAGAAGAAGGGTGGTTGGCTAAACCCTAGTTTTCTATCTCTATAGAAAAGGTGTACTCTTCCAACAATTGGAATTATTACGTTGTAAAAGTCAACAACCCATGCCACCCATAATAAGACTCCTCTTATTTATAGATATGGGCAACCCACCTTAACAATTAAGGAATTGGGATTTATTTAATTAATTAAATTCTTTTAATTAATTAAGCTCCCTAATCTTATTAGGGATAATTAATTAAACTCTTTTAATTAATTTAACTTCCTAATCCAATTAGGAATAAATGAAAGTACTTATATTAAATTAATTCCTAAACTCTTTTAGAAATTAAAATAATAATAATTGTAATAATATTAATAAGACTCCTCTTATTAATTTATATTTAATATTTCTAAAATATTAAATAATAAATATTAAGCTATTTAATTTATTCTATCACCATAGATTAAATTAAATATATAACTATATTATTACGATTATGCCATTAACTTCTTAAATAATTATTCTTCCTTTTATGGTGTGACCCTTTAGGTTCTCCATATTAAGCAGGTTGTGAATAAATCAATTAGAACAATTCTAATCTTATTTAAATAAATAAATTAAATAATTAATTTATTTAAATAAATAATATTTATTCTACAATAGGGATAAGCCTCCCTAGCGATCAACGACTTTCCGGATAATATAGATTTCAACATTAATCATTAAAGAACCTTTGAGTAAATATTTACCGTACAATTCAATCCTTCCACCATACTGATGTCCCAATTAAATATAAGACATGGAATTCTTGTCAAGTCTTATTTTATTTAATTATATGTATTTCGATCCTTAAATGCACAACTCAAATAATGCAAATTAGAAACTCCTTTCTAATTTCATTACGCCGCCAAGGACTCTTTGGGTTGTCATTTATCGAATCACATAGGACATTTCTCTTCTTTTATTAGAAGTGGTACATTCTTTATTGATCATACATTATCTCCATGTACAACTTATTATACCCAAGCATACCCTTTGATATACCCTAAGGGTCTTAAGGAATAAGTCAAAGTATAACTCATCATACACGAGATACTATGATGATCTCAAGTCCAAGGATTACTTGTACTACTATCACTACAGGAATTCCTATTGATGAGCAAATAAAACTCCATTAGGTATTCCTTAGCGAGCCACGTTCGATGAACTTATTCTCTAATAAGCACCTACATACTTGCTTTAGTGTCTCCACACAAATGATCATGAGATCAATCATCCTCATCAATGAAGCAAGCAACGTATGTATCAATCTATCCGGATTCACTAATCCCCAATTTAGTAATCCAATGATTGGGAACTATTTTAGTTTTAAGCTTTCAAAGAATTTAGATCTCATTAGAATGATCATCATCATTATTCTAAAAGCATTGCTTAAAACTATGGGTTTATCACATATTATAAAACAGCATCATGTAGATAATTAAAAGCCTTTAATAAATTAATACTTTTTATTAATAAATGAATAAGATTGTTACAAAGTATATGCTTTATCATCAAACATGATTGGCTTGTATGCATACTACTTTCACATCTATGCACTACGGGCCAAAGAGGACTTTTATCACAACATTTATCTGTAACATTATATGTCATAATTATACCAATACACAATTCTTGGTCATAATCATACCAATCAACAGTCCATCTATGCATTACGGGCCAAAGATGACTTTCACCACAATATAAGCATGAGGATGATGACAATGATATAAAGAATTAATCAAGTGAGATCAATGATAAATATTATAGATTTATAATTCAATTTATCCAGAGTTCAAGAATGTCCAAATTATCAACATGATAACTAATTGTGGAGTAAAATTCAAAAATGATATTCATGTATCAAAAATAATTTGGACAGAAAAGAAACCAATTTTGTCGTGAATAGTACCCCGAATGAAAATATTAAAATTTAATAAGAAAGTTTAGACCAATATTCCAATGAAACGATACCATATGAAGCACAAAATTCAAGGATATTCTACTAATTTCAAGGATTATAGAAGCAATACTTATCAAAATAAGTGTAGATTTAGGAATATGAAACGAAATAATATCACTTACATACTATAGAGTATGGAAGAAAATAATATTCCTTACGAATATTGAACGAAAATAATATCCCTTACCTTAGTAGGAGAGTAAATCTGACTGATATAACGGAGATATTCTTGAGGAAATCTTGCACTATTAGCAACACTCAAAGTATTCTTATAATAGAAAGAAGTACGCACAATATTATAGAAAAAGAATTATCTTATTCTGGTGTGATTTTTATTTTTTAACTAAGCATCCTATTTATAGGAGAATGGCATAGCACTATTTAAGAAAATAATCACGGACGCACAGTAAACATTTCACGGGCAAAGAATTTGGCAAATTTTTTGATTTTTACTATTCATCATTGTGCAATAAAATATTATAATAAAACAAAAACTTTATATAAAATATAATATATTCTAATTATAATCTAATAAAACAAATAACTTTATATATAATATAAAAAGTATTCTGTTTTATATAAAAAGTTTTCTGTTTTATTACTATTATAATAATAATAAAACAAACTGAGACAACTTTCTACTGGCGAATTTGAAAAATGAGTAAGTGGGGGTCCATGTAATAAATCAAACTTACAATAAATACTTCATGACAACCTCCTCTATTTATATCAAAAATTGAATAAATATTTGCCACAAATTACTTATCTTCAATAAACACATTTTTAATCTTTCAAAATTTATTCATCATTAATATTGTAACTCATAATATTGACAACCAGATCATTCTCAGGAAAGAGGGGGCTTTCCGATAACGATTTCTCCTTATTGGAGAGTAATTAAATAACCTAACACCTTTTCTCGACAGAACTTTCTAGACATTGTCAATAATGCAAATAATAATATGAATAAATGTGTCATCTCAATTATTGATTTAATAATATAAAATATTGTGCAGATCATACTATGACAATAATTGAATCAATAATATGAGATACTATTCAGCAACTACTGTGGAAATTATTAAATGAACAGAGTGACTTCTTACGTAAGCATCAATAATCAGAGATCTTCAGATAAATCTGTGCTCTTCATCGTGCAACCACGCGTAGACATCGTGTTCTTTTATCACCGGTATTTCAACAATTAATGATAAAATTTTTGCCGTTATTTTTATAAAAAAAGGTTATTTCTGTCGCTTTCTATATCCGACAGTCATTCCAATGTGGGGTCCACCAATGATTGTGTCGTCGTACGAATATTTCTTGACAAAAAAAATATTCCCCGACCAAACGAATATTGTATGACAATTTGCTTTTGCACATATAACTCATAACTATACCATTATATCAAATCAACACCTTATTATTCAAAATAATATTCAAAGAAAATTAAATCTGTATTCATAAAAAGTTGGGGTCTTACACCTGCCGCCTTGAAGTGTGTTCCCTCGATCGACGTGCAATTTACTTAAAACCTTCATAACTTGCGATTCGGGAATCCAATGGAGGTGTGCCATACCATTCCAGAAAGCTCTTTCTGAGAGCTACACAATGACATAGGGTTTTTATTTTTCCGAATCTAGGAAGATTGGTCCATGGCCAGAATAACATCTTTAAGTCTTTGTAGATAGTCCGTTGTGCTGTCTCGCGTGGTTTACACTCGGGATTGCTATGATGGGTCCTTATGACCTTATCTATAGTTGGATAAATATTTTTTATGTTGAGTTGTCAAAATTCCCTCTTTTCCCTCCTGGGGTTGTCTCCAAGGTTGAGGTGGCATTTGGTTGTCCCTCGGGGTTGTCTCCGGGGTTTGACTACTGTTGATTCTTTCTTTCCTCGGGGTTGTCTCCAAGTTTGGATTTGATGTCCCACGGTGTTAACTCCAGGGTTTGATTTGATATCCTGTGGGTAAATCTCTGAGGTTTGAGGTTTACTGTAGTCCTCCGGGGCTGTCTCCGGGGTGTAAAAAGACGTATTTGCCCTCCTACATGGTTAATACCAGGAAAACAAAATTTCGAGTGCCTACACTTGGCTCTTATTCCTTTTTTTAGGCAATACTAATTTGAAGAATTCAGCATCTTTTGACTCAATAATACTATTTTCATGTATTTCTTTTATTTTGATTTATTAACCAAAAATCTATATGCACTTCTATTATTAGCATAACCAATGAATATACAATCTATTGTTTTCAGTCCTATTTTTACCTTTTTGGGTGCATGGAGGAACCATTACTTTTGTTAAACACCCCCACACTTTTAAGTGTTTATAAGACGGTTTACCTCCTTTTCATAATTTATAGGGTGAAGCATTAGTCTTCTTTTGAGGTATTCGGTTGAAAATATAATTTGCTGAAAGAATTGTTTCCCCCCAAAATTCTTAGGTAACCCAGAACTTAATAATAATGCATTCATCATTTCTTTTAAAGTTCTATTCTTTCTTTCTGCAACACCATTTTGTTGTGCTGAATAAGGTGCAGTTGTTTGGTGTATTATACCATGTTGTGAATAAATTTCAACAAAAGGAAATTCATATTCTCCACCTCTATCACTTCTAACTTTCTTAATCTTTTTATCAAGTTGATTTTCAACCTCATTTTTGTAATGTGAAAACATTTACAAAGCCTCATCTTTACTTCTCAATAAGTAAACATAACAATATCTTGTACAATCATCTATAAAAATAATAAAATACTTCTTACCTCCTCTTTTTTATATATACTTTAAACCACAAATATCAATATATATTAATTCAAGAGGTTCTGTTTTTTTTTAATTGATTTAAAAGAAGATTTTCTAAGTTTTGTCTCAACGCAAACTTCACATTAATGATTAGAGTCAATCTCACATTTTGGCAAACATTCCATATTAATTAATCTAGGTATAGTATTATAATTAACATGCCCTAATCTACCATGCCATAAATTAGAAGACTCAAGTATATAAGCATAAGATGTAATTTTATTAATATTAGAAGTTATAATTGTCATTAAATTCATTTTGAAGATCCCATTGCTTATATATCCCTTCCCCGCATACATCCCATTTCTTGATATATGGAGAACATTTTTCTTTCAGAACACACATGGTGGGTTGCTCCAGTATCTACCCACCATTCCCTGGGATTCTCAACCATGTTTACTGCAGAAACAATTGCTGAAAGGTTCATTTCTAAAACATCTTGAAGAAGACCATCCACTTCTGTTACATTTGCTTGTGCAGACTTTTTGTTCTGGTCTTTGCGTTTACGACAATCTTTTGCCCTATGTATGGGCTTGTCACAAATGTAGAATTTGCCTTGGAACTTCTTATTTGTTCCTTGTTGAGGCCCATTGCCGGAAAACTTCCTCCTTTTAGACTTCGGACCTTGTTCTACCACGTTGGCTTTATATTCCACAAAGGTCCTTCATGTTTTCTTTTTTCTGAAGCACGGTTGTCCTCTTCTATCCTGAATCTTACGATTAAGTCTTCAAGTTTCATCTCTTTGCGTTTATGCTTAAGATAATTCTTAAAATCTATCCATAATGGTGGTAATTTTTCAATAATTACAGCAACTTAGAAAGATTCACTTAAAGACATACCTTCTACATATATTCCATGCAGGATTACTTGTAATTCTTGGACTTGGTGGATGAGAAAACCTTGGAATCCGCCATTTTGTAGTCCAAAAACCTACCAACTACGAACTTTTTCGTGCCAACATTTTTTGTTTTATATTTCTTATCCAAGGAATCCCATAATTCTCTTGTTATTTTGAGAAAACTATACACAATGTATAATGTGTTGTCCAATCCATTAAGGATATAGTTTCAACACAAGAAATCAGCATGTTTCCATGCATCAATAGCAAGAATAACTTGCATGTCTGTAAAGGCGAAACTAGGGGCTGGGGGGCGGGCTGGGGAATATGGACCCCCTATTTCAGAATAATTACTCTGGTATAGAGATAAAGCAGCGGGAGCAAGAGCGGAGCAATTGATGGTCTAAGTTGGGATTAAAGGAGATTCAGAGCTAAAGAAACTATGGGAGGAATCCAATTTAACTACAATCAAAGTTGAGGTAAGTCTTCAACCAATTAATTTACCAAACAAAGGATGTTCTACCTTTCTTTTTTTAATAAGTTTATAGAGAATATATTTGTTATTGATGTGAAATTGGTTGTGGGAGTTTTGATTATAGAACTATGAAGAGTTCAGATGATATAAGGATGGAATTATGTATGGAGGTTATGTGTTTATATGCTTGGATTTCATGAAACTGTGATTTTTAAAACTTTCATACCATGTGTGACGCCCCCAAAATAGGTATACATCACCCATTCTGAGTCGCCAGATATCACACTACAGAAATCAAATACAAACTTCATTTATACAACTGTTGAACTGTCGTGCAGAGTACGACAACACAGAAGCTGTGAGTTTTAATACAAATATATGTAACTCTCATGATGCCTCGACCACAACACCTTTCAATGGTACTTTACATAAAAGTACAGTCAATAACTGTTTTAGAAATTAAAATCTTTAGAAAATGCTAAAGAAAACCTTCGTATATGGGAGGCCATGCATCTAAGGTATGATAGATATCATATGACTCGAGAATTATCCTTGGTTGACCCAATAGACTCCAATGAAAAATGAGAAGATTATTATCATATTCTTTCTCTTCTCTTGACATATAATTATCTCCATTGTCTCCAATTGAGAATTATATTTCAACCAACTCCAAGATTATATAGATAGTGCGCATAGATATATTCAACAAATGCATGTGCACAACCTTATCTTATGATAACACGAAGTTGTATGTCATTAGACATCTTGTATGATAGTGGCAAAACGCCCTTCTAAAGTTGGGTTCACCTCACCCTATTCGGTTCACCAAAATCAACGGTTAAAATAACGTATAAAATACGACACACTTATCTATAATTCCCAATAAAATTATTTCCACACTGTTTTAGGGGAAACCTCAACAGCTATAGACCATCGTTCTACTCCCCTGTTACCCCCACTCGACCCAGCTACACTCTTATTACCTGAAAGGAATTGTGAAGCAAAAGGGTGAGAACAACTAGCCCAGTAAAGAATATCATGACTAAAGATAATTAAATTATCAATAGCCTTCGTCAGTAATAAATCAGAGATTTAGAGCATATGGTAGATGATAAAACTTTTCAACCATAGTAGCAGCGGAACGAGAAATCCATTAGAAGAGTCAAATAGACTATAAAGTCTATTTTCTTTTCCTTATTAAAAGTCAACTAACCATATTTTATCCCTGTAACATCAATCAACAGTTCATGTCCATAATTATGTGAATAACTCATAATCATAATTATGATTCTAAATTCTGCTTCGCACCCAAGACGAAGATAATTTTCATCACATGTCTTTACCTGAAACATCAAAGATCATAGTTATACCAAATCACAGTTCATGTTCATAATCATACTAATAAATTCATCTTTACACTACGGGCCAAAGACATGCAACTGTATTTTTAGAAGAGTCAAGTAGAGCATGATATCTACTATATTCTACAAATTAAAAGTTTATTATCAATATTTTATCGCTGACACTCAGCTTAATAAATAATCCACATAATCAAATCATCCTTGCACTACGGCTAAGGATATTCATTAGTATCACGACCACGAATTATCCATGCACTACGGGCCAAGGATATTCGTGTTTTCACCAATGGTCATGATTATACCAAATAATCCCTAGTCATAATCATACCAACAACTGTCCATCAATGCACTACGAGCCAATGAGGACTTTTACCACATTATTTGTAATATTACGGGTCATGATTATACCGAATGATCCCTGGTCATAATCATACCAATCAACAGTTCATCTTTGCACCCTTGGCCGAAGATGACTTTCATCACAATATAAGCATGAGGATGATGACAGTGATATAAGCATTAATCAAACGAAATCAAGGATAATTATTAAAGACTTTAAATTATCCAGAGTTTAATAATGTCCAAATTGTCAACATGATACTACTTTGTGGAGTAAAATTCAAGAATAATATCAATGTATCAAAAATAATTTGGACAGAAAAGAAATAAATTTTTTGGTGAATAGTACTTCGGGAATAGTACCCAGTGAATAGTATCCCGGCATGAAAAGTGCCCCGAATACCCGAGTGAATAATACTAGAGTGAATAGTAACCAGGTGAATAGTAACCCGTGAATAGTAACTCGTAAATAGTATCCCGACATGAAAATACCCCGAATACCCGAGTGAATAATATTCTAGTGAATAGTAATCGGGAGAATAGTAACCCGTGAATAGTACCCCGGTGAAAATATTGATATTTAATAAGAGAGTTCAGATCAATATTCCAATGATATGATACTGAATGAACCACAAAACTCAATGATATTCCACAAATTTCAAGGATTATAGAAGCAATACTTACCATAGTAAGTTTAGATTTAAGAATTTGAAAAGAAATAACATACGAAACTGTAAATGGATTTTCACCTATCATACGGTACGTAATCCGTGTAAATAGATTATTCCGACATATTAAAGGATGAATACGAAAAAATAGTATTCCTTATGAATACGAAAGAAATAATACCCCTTACGAATACAACAAATAATATCCCTTACGAATACAAAAGAAACAACACCCCTTACCTTAGTAGAAGACTGGATACTGAAATAGTGAAGTAGCAGAATACTCTTCTTCTTGCTCTCTATATTTTCTCTCTCTATAGTGTCTCTTGTGAATCTCAGTGAATTGGTGAGAATGAAAGAAGAATTAAGCTTCTATTTATAGGAGAAATGACTAAATAGTAACTAATTCACGAACGGTCATAATTGATTTACAATTAGAACAGAAGGTCCATATTGATTACTATTAAAACCATAACCAATGGTCAAGATTGATTTACTTTTAAAACCACCACCGACGGTCCAGATTGATTTACTTTTAAAACCACCACCGACGGTACAGATTAATTTATTATTAAAACTACCACCGAAGGTCCAGATTGATTTACTATTAAAACCACCATCGACGGTCCAGATTGATTTACTATTAAAACCACCACCAATGGTCCAAATTGATTTAACTTATTACACTTTAGTACCCCTAAAGTTTTCCAAGTTTGCATTATTCCACTCTAATTTTTGTAATTCACTTATCTTCAATAAACACATTCTTAATACTTCAACAATTATTCATCGTTAATATTATAACTTACAATATTTAACAACCAGATCATTCCCAGGAAAGAGGGGGCTTTCGGATAAGGATTTCTCCCTATTGGCGCGCAATTAGGTGACTAAACCTCTCCTCGACGGAACTTTCTAGACATCGTCAATATTGCAAATAATAATATGAATAACTTTGTTGTCTCAATTATTGATTTAATAATATAAAATATTATGCAGATGATACTGTGATAATAATTGAATCAAATAACGTGAGATACTATGCAACAATTACTGTAACAATAATTGAGTAAACTGAGTGGCTTCTTATGTAAGCATCAATAATCAATACTGTGTGCTACTATGCAACCACACATATTACTGTATTTTTACCACCGAGTATCTCAACAGTTTAACGGTAAAACTTTCGCTGTTATTTTTATAAAAAGATATTTATGTCATTTTCTAACTACGACAATACTTCTGTTATCCACCAATGATTGTTCCGTCGTACGAATATTCCCTATAAAAATGAATATTCCCCGACCAATCAAATATCCCCTGACACAACGAATATTTTATAACAACTTGCTTATTTTGCAAAATTTTCAAATATCACCCTTAACTTTAACCTTTTTTCAATTTAACCATTTACTAAATAGAATAATAATTATTAGAAAATTGAATACTTTCATTTCATAAATTTCGGGGTCTTACACCATGTGTTTGTATAAATGCCATAAAGAGGTTAATTTGGATAAAACTTGAAAATTAATGGGTTATCTTTGTAAATTGATGTACATACATGAGTTATAAGTTAACTCAAGTTGTTTGAGTGCTTCATCAGTTAAAAAAAATTTAAAAATTTCATCAGTTGTAAGTCTGACACCAAGTTTCTTATTTACATAATCTTGAAATGTGTGAATACACAAGTAATTTCCTTGAGTTTCTTTTCAAGTTCCTTCTGCGCTTTTATGGCCACTTTAACAATACCAGCACCACCACGGCACCACTTTATATATATATATATATATATATATATATATATCAATACCAGCACCACCACGGCACCACTTTATATATATATATATATATATATATAATTTATATATATATATATAAGTAATAAAACAAAACTGAGATAACTTTCTACCAATAATTTTGAAAAATGAGTAAGTGTGGGTCCATGTAATAAATAAAATTTACCACAAATACTTCATAAAAATTCTATCTATTTATCTCAATTTATTTGGCTTCACAAAACATATTTTTACTAACATTTATTCATCATTTATTATAACTCGCAATATTAACAACCAGATCATTCCCAGGAAAGAGTGGGCTTTCCGATAAGGATTTCTCCTTATTGGCGCATAATTAGGTGACCAAAACCTTTTTCCTCAACAGAACTTTCTAGACATTGTCAATAATGCAAAAAATAATATGAATAACTTTGTCGTCTCAATTATTAATTTAATAATATAAAATATTATGCAGATGATACTGTGACAATAATTGAATCAATAATATGATATACTATGCAGTAATTACTATGACAATAATAGAATAAATTGGGTGACTTCTCACGTAGGCATCAATAATCAAAGATATTGTACAATACCGTGTACTACTATGCAACCACGCGTATTACTGTACTTTTATCACCAGGTATATCAACAATTAACTGTAAAACTTTTGTCGTTAATTTTGTGAAAGTTATTTCTGTCGTTTTCTAACTCCGACAGTAATTCCATTGTGGGGTCCACCAATGATTGTGTCGTCGTACAAATATTCCCTGATAAAACGAATATTCCCCGACCAAACGAATATTTTATAACAACTTGCTTACTTTGCAAAATTTATAAATATTACCCACAGCTATAACATTATATCAAATCCACACCTTAATATTCAAAATAATATTTAGAGAAAATTAAATCTTTATTCATAAAAGTTGGGGTCTTACAATCTCCCCTCCATATGAAATTTCATCCTCGAAATTGACATACATACCTGGTATACCGAAGAGGTGAGGATACCTTATTTTCATTTCAGATTCCAACACTTGATGTATAAACTTTGAGCGTAGAATATGTTTCTTCTTATCCAAGATTTTAACAAGTACCTCTTTATACGTTAAATCTTCTGTTATCTTGCATTGTTCTAATTCAATAATGTGGTTCGGGTCGTCCACATATTTACGTAACATCGATACGTGAAAAACGTTATGAACACACGACATACTTAGCAGTAAGGCGAGTCTATAAGCCACAGTTCTTACTCGATTGAGGATTTTAAATGGACCAATAAATCAAAGGTTTGAGCTTTCCTCACATCGTCAATTCTCGTTTTTGGAATAACGACTTCTTGTACTTTCTTCTTCATATTCACCAGCTTCGGGTCTGTAGCTTGAGCGTCTTTAACTTTATCGATTAAAGTTGATTCTACTCATTTATTTGACATCATCATGTGGGTCCTTGGAGTCTTTAACTCTATCTCCCTCCTTTATAAATCACACAAAATGGGTCTTTGTGTTAAAAACGTCGCACTCGTAACCGCATATGATCTACTACTCAACGCATCAGCTACCACGTTCGCTTTTTTCAGGATGGTATTGAATGGTATTATCGTAATCTTTTAACAGCTCGAGCCAACGTCTTTGGCGCATGTTACGTTCGTTTTGAGTAAAGAAATATTTGAGGCTTTTGCATCGGGTTCAAGGTCAATACAAAATTCGATTTTACGCACTAGGGGTAGGCTAGAAAGTTCTTCTGGAAATACGTCAGGAAATTTATTAACAATAGAAATATCATTCAAAACTGTGACTCTCATCCAAGACTTGGATAGCACCTCACATTGATACCTATCAAGTTGCCACCGTTTTCACGGTGTCCCCTACAGAAAGTCTGGCTTCGGTGCATCCCACACAAGGAAGTCACCAGCAAAAGGCTCAGGGCTCTTTACTTATGGCTTAATATGACAGTGATTGGCTTTAGTGGTTTGGTTGCTTGAATTCGCATAATAGGTTGGTTAGGAATATGAAAGCTAAAAACCTTACGAAAATAATCAATTTTAGCATGATGAGTAGTTAACCAGTCGATTCCTAAAATCACATCAAATGTAAGTATTTTCAAAGAGGTAAGATCGACAGGTAATGTGAGAGTGCCGATTTGAATCAAATAAGATTTTTAAACACTGGATGTAATGAAGGTTTCTCCCAATTAAGTTTCAACAGATAAGTCAAAGTTTAATTTCTCCGGAGTTAAATTTAAACGTTGAGCGCAAGTAGGAGAAATAAAAGAATCGGTAGAACCGGTATCGAATAAGATATAAACTTCGCAAGAGTTTATGATTAACTTACCCATGATACCTTCGTTCGGGTTCCTCGACAAACGCTCTCACTTAAAATACCGGCTTTGACTTGTCTGGGACGGCCTTTGGTGTCTCCATCCCAACTGGACTTGACTTCACTACACGACAAAATCGGGCTATGTGACCTTCTCTTTCACAATTAAAACACGCTTTGGGTTTCTGCATACAGTTTGGAGTGATGTTTCCCTCCCAACCGCATTTGTAGCATACGACCGGTGGTCGTTCTCCTTCCTTGGAAATGGGTGCTGGTGTTGCTGTCTTTCCATCATTGTTGAATCTCCTCTTCTTAAAGTTGTTCTCACTTAGTCCACCATTTCTATTATATTGGCCATGATTACCACCGAAGTGGTTACCATTTAAGGCATAATAATTTCCTCCACGATGGTTATCATTGTTCCGCTGGCCGTTGCCACCGGTATGATTATTATCGTGTTGTTGGTCGTTTCCTTTTGGTTGAGCTGACTCATAATCGCGTTCTAATAATTGAGCCCTATTCACAACATCTGAATATAAACAAAGTTTATGAGAAATGAGGTATTAACGTATTTCGGGTTTTAAACCTCTTAGAAATATTCGCGCCATACACTCCTCATTATCTACCAAATGGGATGCAAACCGGGATAACTCCGCAAACTTTTACTCGTATTGCGATACAGTCATGTTGTTCTGTTCCAGCTTGATGAATTTCACCTTCTTCATGTGACGAATACTTTCGGGAAAGTACTTGTCGTTGAATAATTCTTGGAACTTTTCCCAAGACATCTTTAGTACGGAAGGTTGAGTACGTTTTACAGATTCCCACCAATAATTTGCCTCTTCATGCAACATAAAGGTGGCAAAGGGAACCTTTTGCTCCTCTGAGCATCCTAAGATATCAAATATCTTGGTGATCTGCTTAATCCATGCCTCTGCCTTAAGTGGCTCTGGCTTTCCCAAAAACTTCGGCGTTCCCAGCTCCTTGAACTGTTTAGCAGTGACCAGTCGTGAGTTGCCATTAACTCCACCTACATTATGAACAGGAGTCTCTCTCGTTTGGTGTTGCATGAATTCTAAAAAACTCATAAACGTACCATCGTTCGTCATTTGGTCGGTGTTGTTGTTTACATGAGGATTTTTGCCTTCCTGATGCACATTATCCTGGTTATTGATCGGTGGTGACTCAACAGTCTCATGTGCTTCATTGTTTATCTCAACAATTTCAGATGCCATTCTCAAACACTGTCACAAAACAAGGGTTAATTGACATACCACATATTATCCCTATATTCTGACCGACCAGTTAAATAACAAATAAACTTAGGTAGGTCATACTAGCGAAGGATTTACCCGTCCGTCTCTCCCCTCCTAATTCTAGCCTCAAATCTCAGCCATGGATCATATCCCTAAGTTTTGATACCAACTGTGACGCCCCCAAAATAGGTATACACAACCCATTCCGAGTCGCCAAATACATGGTACAGAATCTAAATACAAACTTAATGTTTACAACTGTCGTGCAAAATACGACAACACAATAGCTGAGTTTTAACACGAATATTGTCTCCTAGACAATATCCAAACTCAAAATAAGTCCTCATTACAATTATTATCACACTATTTCATAGAATAGTGAGGACTACTATAGCCACCATCTTGGATCATCATTCCATTCCCCGACTAGTCACAGCTATATTCTCATTTCCTAAAGAGAACAATAAAAGCCAAGGGTGAGCTCAACTAGCCCAGTAAAGAATATTATGACTAAGATAATGCAGAATAAATTATCGTTAGCCTTCAACAATGCTAAACTGATAGAATACAATAGACAACAAGTTTAACTGCAGCGGAACAACAATCCATTAAAAGAGTCAAGTAGAGCATGATATCTACTATCTTCTATGATTTAAAAGTTTGTCATCAATTTTATCGCTGAGACTCGTCTTAATAAATAATCCACATCACTGAATTATACATGCACTACGGGTCAATGATATTCATTATTATCACATCCACGAATCATCCATGCACTACGGGCCAATGATATTCGTTATTATCACCAATGATCATGATCATGCCAAACAACAATTCATCTTTTCACCCTTAGCAGAAGAGAATGCATGGTCATGATCATACCAACAACTGTCCATCAATGCACTACGGGCCAATGAGGACTTTTACTACATCATTTATAACATTATAGGTCATGATTATACAGATACATAATTCTTGGTTATAATCATATAAATCAACAGTCCATCTATGCACTACGGGCCAAAGATGACTTTCATCACAATAGAAGCATGAGGATGATGACAATGATATAAGCATCAATCAAATGAAAACAAGGATAAATATTAAAGACTTTAAATTTATCCAGAGTTTAAAAATGTCTAAATTGTCAACATGATAACTGCTTTGTGAAGTAAAATTCAAGAATAATATTGTATCAAAAATTATTTGGACAGAAAAGAAATCAATTTTTGTCATGAATACTACCCCGGTGAATAGTATCCGAGTGAATAGTACCCCATGAATAGTACTTCATGAATAATGTCATATGTATAAATAGTGTTGTACGTATGAATAGTGTCATACATATGAATAATACTCATGAATAGTACTCTGGCATGAAAAGCTTAAAATTTAACATTTGTTCAGAAAAATATCCCTGTGAAACGATACTAGATGATACGCAAATTTCAAGGATATTCTACTAATTTCAAGGAGTATAGAAGCAATATTTAATAAAATGAGTGTAGAATTCGGAATATAAAACGAAATAATATTACTTACATACTAAAGAGTATGGAAGAAAATATTATTGCTTACGAATACTGAACAAAAATAATATCCCTTACAACTGTTGAATGAAAATAATATTCCTATGAATATTGAACAAAGATAATATTTCTTACAAATATTAAACGACAATAATATTATTTTTGAATATTGAACGAAAATAAAATTCCTTACGAATACGAAAAATAATATCGTAAGCGAATGATAAAAATAATACCCCTTACCTCAAAAGGAGAATAATTCTGACTGATATAGCGGATATTTTCTTGAAGAAAACTTTCACTATTTTTTACACTCAAAGCTTACTTAAACTCAAAAGAAATACACTCAATATTATAGAAGAAGAATTCTCTGATTCTGGTGTGATTTTCTTTTCTAAACTGAGCATCCTATTTATAGGAGAATGGCAAGATACTATTTAGGAAAATCACGGATTGCACAGTAGGATTTTGGACGAATTCACGGGCGATGTTTTAAAAATTCACATGATTTTGACTATGCAGCACTATGCTGCACTATACAGTACTATGCAACCACTATGCAGTACTATGTAGTACTATGCAATCAAATAAAATATAATATATTCTATTTTTCATAAAAAAAAACTTATAATATATATATATAACAATACCAGCCCCACCACGGCACCACTTTATATATATATATATAAGTAACAAAATAAAATTGAGATAACTTTCTACCTATAATTTTGAAAAATGAGTAAGTGTGGGTTCATGTAATAAGTAAAATTTACCACAAATACTTCATTAAAATCCCCTCTATTTATCTCAATTCACTTGGCTTCACAAAACATATTTTTACTAACATTTATTCATCATTTATTATAACTCGCAATATTAACAACCAGATCATTCCCAGGAAAGAGGGGACTTTCCGATAAGAATTTCTCCTTATTGGCACGCAACTAGGTGACCAAAACCTTTTTCCTCAACAAAACTTTCTAGACGTTGTCAATAATGTAAAAAATAATATGAATAACTTTGTCGTCTCAATTATTGATTTAATAATATAAAATATTGTGCAGATGATACTATGACAATAATTGAATCAATAATATGAGATACTATGCAGCAATTATTATGACAATAATTGAATAAACTGGGTGACTTCTCACGTAAGCATCAATAATCAAAGATATTGTACAATACTATGTGCTACTATGCAACCACGCGTATTACTGTACTTTTATCACCGGGTATATCAACAATTAACTGTAAAACTTTTGTCGTTAATTTTATAAAAGTTATTTCTGTCGTTTTCTAACTCCGACAGTAATTCCATTATGGGGTCCACCAATGATTGTGTCGTCGTACGAATATTTCCTAATAAAACGAATATTCCCCGACCAAATGAATATTTTATAACAACTTGCTTACTTTGCAAAATTTATAAATATTACCCACAGCTATAACATTATATCAAATCCACACCTTAATATTCAAAATAATATTTAGAGAAAATTAAATCTTTATTCATAAAAGTTGGGGTCTTACAATCTCCCCTCCTTATGAAATTTCATCCTCGAAATTGACATACGTACCTGGTAACCCGAAGAGGTGAGGATACCTTGTTTTCATTTCAGATTCCAACTCTTGATGTATAAACTTTGAGCGTAGAATATGTTTCTTCTTATCCAAGATTTTAACAAGTACCTCTTCATACGTTAAATCTTCTGTTATCTCGCCTAGTTCTAATTCAATAATGTGGTTCAGGTCGTCCACATATTTACGTAACATCGATACGTGAAAAATGTTATAAACACACGACATACTTAGCGGTAAGGCGAGTCTATAGGCCACAGTTCTTACTCGATCGAGGATTTTAAATGGACCAATAAATCAAAGGTTTGAGCTTTCCTCACATCGTCGACTCTCGCTTTTGGAATAACGACTTCTTGTACTTTCTTCTTCATATTCACCAGCTCCGGGTTTGTAGCTTGAGCGTCTTTAACTCTATCTCCCTCCTTTGTAAATCACATAAAATGGGTCTTTGTGTTAACAATGTCGCACTCGTAACCGCATATGATCTTCTACTCAACGCGTCATCTACCACGTTCGCTTTTTTCAGGATGGTATTGAATGGTATTATCGTAATCTTTCAACAATTCGAGCCAACGTCTTTGGCGCATGTAACGTTCGTTTTGAGTAAAGAAATATTTGAGGGTTTTTCATCGGGTTCAAGGTATATAAAAAATTTGATTTTACGCTCTGGGGGTAGTCTAGGAAGTTCTTCAGGAAATACGTCAGGAAATTTATTAACAATAGAAATATCATTCAAAACTGTAACTCTCATCCAAGACTTGGATAGCACCTCACATTGATACCTACCAAGTTGCCACCGTTTTCACGGCATCCCCTATGGAAAGTCTGGCTTCGGTGCATCCCACACAAGGAAGTCACCAGCGAAAGGCTCGAGGCTCTTTACTTATGGCTTGATATGACAATGATTGACTTTAGTGGTTTGGTTGCTTCAATTTTAGCATGATGAGTAGGTAACCAGTCGATTCCTAAAATCACATCAAATATAAATATTTTCAAAGAGGTAAGATCGACAGGTAACGTGGGGGTGCCGATTTGAATCAAACAAGATTTATAAAGAGTGGATGTAATGAAGGTTTCTCCCAACGGAGTTTCAACAGATAAGTAAAAGTCTAATTTCTCCGGAGTTAAATTTAAATGTTGAGCACAAGTAGGAGAAATAAAAGATTGGGTAGAACTGGTATCGAATAAGTTATAGACTTCGCAAGAGTTTATGATTAACTTACCCGTGATAACTTCGTTGGGTTCCTCGACAAACGCTCTCACTTAAAATATCGGCTTTGACTTATCTGGGATGGCCTTTGGTGTCTCCATCCCAGCTGGACTTGACTTCACTACACGACAAAATTGGGCTAGGTGACCTTCTCTTCCGTAATTGAAACACTCTTTGGGTTGCTGCGTATAGTTTGGACTGATGTGTCCCTCCCCTTCGCATTTGTAGCATACGACCGGTGGCGTTCTCCTTCTTTAGAAACAGGTGTTGGTGCTGCTGTCTTTCCATCATTGTTGAATCTCCTCTTTTTAAAGTTGTTCTCACTTAGTTCACATTTCCTATTATCTTGGCCATGATTACCACCGAAGTGGTTACCATTTATGGCATGATAATTTCCTCCATGATGGTTATTATTGTTTCGATGGCCATTGCCACCGGTATGATTATTATCGTGTTGTTGCTCGTTGCCTTTTGGTTGAGCTGGCTCATAATCACGTTCTAATAATTGAGCTATATTCACAACATCTGAATATAAACAAAGTTTGTGAGAAATGAGGTATTAACGTATTTCGGGTTTCAAACCTCTTAGAAACATTCGCGTCATACGCTCCTCATTATCTACCAAATAGGATGCAAACCGGGATAACTCCGCAAACTTTGACTCGTATTGTGATACGGTCATGTTGTTCTATTCAAGCTTGATGAATTCCACCTTCTTAATGTGACGAATACTTTTGGGAAAGTACTTGTCGTGAATAGTGTCGTATACATGAATAGTAACCCCGACACAAAAAGGTACAAATTCCATAATAAAATCCATACCAATATTTCGGTATAATGATATTGAAAGAATAACATCATTAGGAAGAAAATAACATCTCTTACCTCAAAATAACAGTACTTCTGATCGAAATATCGGTATAAGAATGTAAAAAACTTGCACTGAATAGCAACTCACAAAGTATCTAAATACTCACAAAATACGCTCGATAATATAGAGAGAGAAAGAGAGAAAACTTGTTTTTGGTGTGATTTATAATTCTAACTAAGCACCCTATTTATAGGAAAATGCTTAGAACGCCATAGCAGACTAACCTGCTACCTGATGGCTTTACCTGCTACTATTCAAGCCCACCACTTTTGAAAATAAATTCTAGCACATTTCATTAGTCACCAACTAAAAGTGGGGCCCACCATATTTTTAATAAAAATATTTTATTTTCCGAAAATTCAACAATTCATAATAAATAGCCCTTTTATCAGAAAAATTCGAATCTCATGTGCTTTCTATAGGAAATTTAATTCTATACAACTTTGTAAGTTTAAGTTTTTCCAAATTCTAAACAAAAAATGACCGAAATCCACATACGGACGATTTTCAAAAACCTCCATTCTGACAAAATACTGATAAAACACATCGGCATTAATTCCTTCATTTATAACCACATAAAATAAATATATCCATCATTTATATCCACATAAAATAAATATTTCCTTATCATATAAATTAATAACTAATTATTCACAAATAATATTACAGAATCACAATTATGATAACCAGGTCATTCCCAGGAAAGAGGGGGCTTTCCGATAAAGATTTCTCCTTATTGGCGCGCAATTAGGTGACCAAACCCCTTTCCTAGACAGAACTTCCTTAGACATTAATTCCTTCATTTATAACCACATAAAATCAAATTTCCTCTATTTATTATTTTGGAATAATAAAGTGTTAATTTGATATAATACTTTGGTTATGGGCGAAATATATAAATTTTGCAAAATAAGCAAGTGGTTATAAAATATTCATTTTGTTGGGGAATATTCGTTTAGTTGTGGAATATTCTTGCTATCGGGGAATATTCGTATTTATTTTATGTGGTTATAAATGAAGGAATTAATGCTGAGGTGTTTTATCAGTATTTTATCGGAATGGAGGTTTTGAAAATCGTCCGTATGTGGATTTCGGTCATTTTTCGTTTGGAATTTTGAAAAACTTAAACTTACAAAGTTGTAGAGAATTAAATTTCCTATGGAAAGCACATGAGATTCGAATTTTTCTGATAAAAGGGCTATTTATTATGAATTGTTGAAGTTTCAAAAAATAAAATATTTTTATTAAAAATATGGTGGGCCCCACTTTTGGTAGGTGAGTAATGAAATGTGCTGGAATTTATTTTCAAAAGTGGTGGGCTTGAATAGTAGCAGGTAAATGTAAGGTTTGTAATATTCAAGAACGCAATCAAATTGCAAAAATAATGCGAAAACGTGTAAAAATCAGAGTTTAAAAATTTTACAAACCATATATCCGGATCACCCTTTATGCATAATTATTAATTAAACGAAAAGATAAAGAATAAAATCATACCCTTGAAGATCGAGCTTCCTCGTGTACAAGTTCACCTCCAAATCCTTTTTTCGCTCAACTTGAATCTACCGGTTTTGTTCCTTCCTTTCGATCAACGTTAGCCACCCATATGTTTGGCCTTCAGAGGTGATCCACCAAGGAAAAATAAAGATTCAAGAAGATGGGTATATGGCTCAAACCCTAGTTTTCTATCTCTATAGAAAAGAACGTACTCTCCAACAAATTGGAATTATCACGTAGTCTTGATATCTGATATAAGACTCATCTTATAAAGATATCAAGTAACCCTATTTAAAATAAGGTATTATTTAATTAAACCCTTTTAATTAAATGGGCCCCTAATCTTATTAGGGATAATTAATTAAACTCCTTTAACTAATTTTCCTCCTAATCCTATTAGGAATAAATGAGAGTATTTATATTAAATTAATTTCTAAACTCTTTTAGAAATTAAAATAATAATAATTGTAATAATATTAATAAGACTCCTCTTATTAATTTATATTTAATATTTCTAAAATATTAAATAATAAATATTAAGCTATTTAATTTATTCTATCACCATAGATTAAATTAAATATACATAATATATTATTACGATTATGCCATTAACTCCTTAAATAATTATTCTTCCTTTTATGGTGTGACCCTTTAGGTTCTCCATATTAAATAGGTTGTGAATAAATCAATTAGAACAATTCTAATCTTATTTAAATAAATAAATTAAACAATTAATTTATTTAAATAAATAATATTTATTCTACAATAAGGATAAGCTCTCCTAGCGATCAACGACTTTTCGGATAATATAGATTTCAACATTAATCATTAAAGAACCTTTGAGTAAATAGTTACCGACAATTCAATCCTTCCACCATACAATGTCCCAATTAAATATAAGACATGCAATTCTTCGTCAAGTCTTATTTTATTTAATTATATGTATTTCAATCCTTAAACGCACAACTCAAATAATGCAAATTAGAAACTCCTTTCTAATTTCATTCTACGCCTTTGGTCAAGGACTCTTTGGGTTGTCATTTATCGAATCACATAGGACATTTCTCTTCTTTTATTGAAGTGGTAGATTCTTTATCGATCATACATTATCTCCATGTATAAACTTATTATACCCAAGCATACCCTTTGATATACCCTAAGGGTCTTAAGGAATAAGTCAAAGTATAACTCATCATACACAAGATACTATGATGATCTCAAGTCCAAGGATCACTTGTACTACTATCACTACAGAATTCCTATCGACGCACAAGTAAAACTCCATTAGGTATTCCTTAGCGAGCCACGCTCAATGAACTTATTCTCTAATAAGCACCTACATACTTGCTTTTAGTGTCTCCACACAAATGATCATGAGATCAATCATCCTCATCCAATGAGCAAGCAACGTATGTACCCGATCTATCCGGATTCACTAATTCCCAATTTAGTAATCCAACAATTGGGAACTATTTTAGTTTTAAGCTTTCTAAGAATTTAGATCTCATTAGAATGATCATCATCATTATTCTAAAAGCATTGCTTAAAACTATGGGTTTATCACATATTATAAAAACAAGATCATGTAGATAATTAAAAGCCTTTAATAAATTAATACTTTTTATTAATAAATGAATAAGATTGTTATAAAGTATATGCTTTATCATCAAACATGATTGGCTTGTGTGCATACTACTTTCAATCTCCCACTTGCACTAAAGTCAATCGTCATGGTATCTCATACTCTTCTTCTCTAAGTGACGATTATCCCCTTTGTTGGATAAGCTTTAATTAATGGATATGTAATATTGTTCATGAGAGTCCACTATCTCTATAGTGATTTTCCATCTTTCAATGATTCTAATAATCAAATGAAAGTGCCACAACACATGTTTAGATCCAAGATGAGACTTAGGAACTATTCCTAGTTCTCAGAATGAACTTTTAATCCAAACAATCAACTTGCGACTTCATTTATAGCTATATACTTTGTCTTTATCACTAAACCAAAGAACTCTTTCTTTGTTTGGAACCTTTCCAATTCATCGCACCAACTGTTCAAGGTAACCCTTTACCTTAAAGTGGATTTTTCTGTCGTCTTGGTTCATGCGAAAAACTTGAGTGCAGATAGCCCTCTAGTTTTAATTAAGACCCACCATGAATATGATCACATTCTTAGTGCCTTGGGTTAAGCACTTTAAGATGTTTTCACCGACTCATAGTGAACTTCTCCATAATACGTGATCGATCAACATCGGGTCTCGTACATTTCATTGCATGCATGATTGTCACTCATGCGACCTCTCTTTTCGAGTCTGTGGGGACTATTAAGAGAGATACACTCCATAGCTCATCGACATGAGACATCTCTTAGAGTTTGCCATGCTAAACGACTTTAGCATCAAATGAATATACGTTCCTTGGGTTAAGTCGAGCATCCTCTCAGATCTATCTTTATAGATTTTATCCCAATTAAGATACTCTTCCCAAACCATTCATGGAGGAATGTTTAGACAACTTTATCATTATCGATTGTAGCAATAGTATGTCATTCCTTATCCGTAGTATATCAACATATAATATTAGGAATGTCACTTGGCCCCCCATCGTCCCTTTGTACACACTAGAACTCTTACCTCATCGTGATGTAATCGGATCATCATCTTCTATGATGTGTACCTCATCATCATCATCTATGATGAATCCATACCTCCTAGGTATCTTCTAGATTATTCCAAATTTACGATTAGGTTGTGGTACAATAGAGTCATCTATAGGTTCCTCTTATTTGACTTATAGTGTTTTGTGGTTCTTGAACTCTTCAAGATCTATTATCCTCCCACTATCCCCTTCAATAATAAACACCTTTATCTTAGAAGGCAGTGTGTTTCGCAACAAACACGTTTTGCTAAGTAGGATTAGGTATTCCTTAGCGAGCCACGTTCAGTGAACTTATTCTCTAATAAGAACCTACATACTTGCTTTAGTGTCTCCACACAAATGATCATGAGATCAATCATCCTCATCCAATGAGCAAGCAACGTATGTACCAATCTATCCGGATTCACTAATTCCCAATTTAGTAATCCAACAATTGGGAACTATTTTAGTTTTAAGCTTTCTAAGAATTTAGATCTCATTAGAATGATCATCATCATTATTCTAAAAGCATTGCTTAAAACTATGGGTTTATCACATATTATAAAACAAAGATCGTGTAGATAATTAAAAGCCTTTAATAAATTAATACTTTTTATTAATAAATGAATAAGATTGTTACAAAGTATATGTTTTATCATCAAACATGATTGGCTTGTGTGCATACTACTTTCAGTAAAGCCATCAGGTAGCAGGTTAGTCTGCTATGGCGTTCTAAGCATTTTCCTATAAATATGGTGCTTAGTTAGAATTGAAAATCACACCAGAAACAATTTTTTTCTCTTTCTCTCTCTATATTATCGAGCGTATTTTGTGAGTATTTAGATACTTTGTGAGTTGCTATTCAGTGCAAGTTTCTTTCTGCCTTATACCGATATTCCGATCAGAAGTACTGTTATTTTGAGGTAAGGGATGTTATTTTCTTCCTAATGATGTTATTCTTTCAATATCATTATACCAAAATATTGGTATGGATTTTATTATAGAATTTCTACTTTTTTGTGTCGGGGTTACTATTTACGATATCGATTAATTATTCACGACGATGCACTACACTATTCACGAATATTAATTATTCACCTAGAAAAATGAAATTTTCTCCTTTTTATCCAAGATGTCTATTATGGTTACTATCTTTGATTGTATCCATGTTTTGATCTTTATTTTTGAATTCTACTTCACAATTGATTATTATAAGGTATTTTTGAACTTGGATAAACTAAAGTACGAATCCTTAATCTTTGATCTTTTATCTCATTGGATTCATTTTCTTTAAGATATTTTTCATCATCCTCAGTCCTAAATGATGATATTACATAATATATTTGGTCTGTAGTGCAAAGATGAATGATTACCTAATGAATATCTTTGGCCTGTAGTGCAAAGATGAATGATTACCTAATGAATATCTTTGACCCGTAGTGCAAAGATGAACAGGTGTTGAGATGAACATGACCAATTAGTGATACAAATGAATATCTTTGGCCTATTGTGCAAAGATGAATATTTGATTCAAGATGTATATTGATTGATGTTACAGGGATAAAATATTGATGATGGACTTTTAAATCTTAGAAGATAGTAGAATTATTTCTCTACTTGACTCTTCTAATGGATTGTTGTTTCCACTGCAGTTGTTGATCTAAAACTTGTTGTCTATTATATTTTATCAGATTTTTTTCTGTTGAAGACTAATGATAATTTGTTGTATATTATCTTAGTCATAATATTCTTTACTGGGCTAGTTGAGCTCACCATTTTCCTTTTTGTTCCATTGTTCTTCTCAGGAGGAGAGAATTTAGCAGGAACTAGTCGGGGTATGGAGTGATGATTCAAGATAGTTATTTTAGTAGTCCTCACTATTTTGTAAAATAGTGTATCAATAATTGTTATGATGACTCTTTTTGAGTTTGTATACTGTCTATTAGACAATATTTGTATTCAAACTCACAGTATATGTGTTGTCGTATTTTACACGATAATTGTATTACTGAAGTTGTATTTGTTTCTGTACCATGTATTTGGCGACTCAGAATGGGTGATGTATACCTATTTTGGGGGCGTCACAATAACTTTGTCGTCTTAATTATTAATTTAATAATATAAAATATTGTGCAGATGATATTGTGACACTAATTGAATAAACTGAGTGACTTCTCACGTAAGCATTAATAATCAAAGATACTGTACAATATTGTGTGCTACTATGCAACCACGCGTATTACTGTACTTTTATAACCGGGTATCTCAACAGTTAACGGTAAAACTTTTGCCGTTAATTTTATAAAAAGTTATGTATGTCGCTTTCTAACTCAGAAAGTAATTCCGTTGTGGGGTCCACCAATGATTATGTCATCGTATGAATATTCCCTGATAAAACGAATATTCCTCGACCAAACGAATATTTTATAACAACTTGCTTACTTTGTAAAATTTGTAAATATTACCCACAACAATAACATTATATAAAATCAACACCTTAATATTCAAAATAATATTGATAGAAAATTAAATCTGTATTCATAAAATTTGGAGTCTTACATATATATATATATATAGTCCACTTCTTCAGCGAACTAGAAGCAGCGAACTAAGAACGAATCGGCTATAGCGATGGCTTTTTCCGTCGCTATAGCATAGAAATCCAGTTTTCTATTCTATAGCGATAAAAAAAACTGTCGATATAGCCGGTTCGTTCTTAGTTCGCTCCCTCCAATTCGCTGTAGAAAGCTGAGTTATATACTCTCTTCGTCCCATAGTTATAGGCTGATTTTCTATTTTGAGATGTCCCAATATATAGGCTACTTACTATTTATAAAATTTAGTTGGTTCATTGTTTTACTTTTATACCCTTATAATAAATATTCAATCATCACTCTTTTTTTGAAGAAACAACATTCAATGTCATTATTTTTTATCACCACATTTAATGTTGTTGTATTCTCTTTGGTTAAAGTTATATGGTTATGGACTTTAATGGTCAGTACACGTCAATCAATGAAGTTGAGAGTTCGAGTGTGATAAGTAAGGAGTAATTAATTTATTCATTAATTCCATATTAAGGGGTAGGGCTGAGCATTCGGTTATAACCGAACCGAATAGACTATTCGGTTATAACCGAAAATCGAAATTAATGTAATTTTGATATCCGAACAACTAACCGAATCGTACAATAATCGAATAAATCAACAACAATAGAATATCCAAATTTACTATTTTATTATTATTCGGTTAATAACCGAAATTAGAACTAGAATGGCGAAAACTGTTATAGAGAGAGAGAGAGAGGTACTCAAATTCGGTTAATTCTAGGAGAGAGAGAGAGGTACTCAAATTACTCTTATAACCTTAAAACTGTTATATGTATATATATATATATATATATATATATATATATTTCGGTTATTCGGTTAACCGAATTACTAAAATTCAAAAACCAAACCCGAACCCGAAAATCGAATATTAAAATGGATATAACCGAAATTCATAAAATAACCGAATAACTGTAAAAATTCGGTTAAAAAAATTCGGTTTGATTCGGTTTTTCGGTTTTATCCGTTTTTTGCTCAGTCCTATTAAGGGGTATATGTGGAAAATTTATGTTAAAAATTGCTACTTAAACTGATTTTTTTAAACTATGTGCTAAAAGAAATCAGCCTATAACTATGGGATGAAGGGAGTATATAAAAAAAATTAAATGTCTTAAGATTGTTAGTAAAATGAATGGACAAATATAAATATTTTGTCGATTCATTTTACTAATATTTGTCACTTTCATACTTTCTCACACGAAGAAAAAAAAAAGTATTATCTTCATTTCGAAAATAATGTCTTATTATAATTTTTTTTAAGTTAAAATGTAAAATTTTAAAATTTAAAATTAATATAAATTTACGTTATTATTAAGAATGACAATGGGGTGGAATGGGGAGGTGTGAGGCGTGACGGAGCAAGGACACTGATTACACATTTTGTCCCCATCTCCGGTCTTATAAAAATTTCCCATACTTACCCTATTTTTCACGGTAATTAAAATTTAATAACCATCCTCACGAAAAATTTATTTCACCGCGAGAATTAATACTTTGTGAATTCTTTTAAATAAAAAAATAAATATTAGTTATATTTATAATAATATATACATGAAAATTAATCATATTTTATCACATACATAATAAAATTAAAATAATAATAATAATAATATGTATATTAACACAAGGACATATTTTAATTATATAATATATAAAAGTATTAACATTAATTTAATTAATATATAATTTCTTGGGTGGTACAAGAATAGAAATAAACGCATGGGAAAAAATACTTTCCCTTATATAATATATAAAAGTATTAACATTAATTTAATTAATATATAATTTTTTGGGGTGGTACAAGAATAGAAATCACGCATCTCATCCCTATATATAGTTATTCGGTGTTTTTCATTTTCAATCCCATACTTAATTATTCATAAAATAGTACTTATTCCGTTCTATGATAAAAACCCTTATTACTATTTTGAGTAGTCTCATATTAAATATCTATTTTCTTTTAATAACCAAATTTTTATATATAATTTCTTATTATCTAAAAGTAGATTAAATATCGCATACTTTTCTTATTCTAATTTTTTCTTCATATTTAATGATATTATTATAGATAATTTTATCATTTTATTTATTTTCTTAATATACGTGAAAAAGTCAAATTTAATTTTTTATCATGGGATGGAGAGAGTATTAGTAACAAAATTAATTGTTTCAAAACTTACAATATTTACTAAGGTTTAATATTTCTGAAGTTATTTTCCAAAAGAAAAGGTCAATATTTGTGGACGGTGGGATTAATTATTCAGTATAAATGTATAATGACAGAGTGGTTTAATTTCCTTTATATACGCCTCGTGTAGCTCACTAATTGCACGTACGTTTCTAGACAAAAAGACAAAATGTATCCCAAACTTTACTTCTTATTTATCTGTGCACCCCAAACTTAAAAAGATATCTAAGACACCTTTAAACTTAATATCAGATTACAAAACGCACACTTTTTTTATTAATTAGCCGGTCAAAAGTGACCGGCTATGACCGACTGAGACTTGAATGTTTAACAATTATATTTCTTTTGTCTTTTAGTCCTCAAACAATCATAGAAACCGTATTTTTTAAAAAAAAATTGTTTTTGTTTTTAAAACCGTATTTTTTTAAAAAAATTGTTTTTAAATTACTGCTTTTAGAATTTTAAAATTTCAAAAACAGTTTTTACAAAAATAATTTTTTTTTTAAAACAAATTTTTACAAAATATTTTGTTCCAAATAGAATTTTAAAACAAATTTTTACAAAACAGAAATCTATTTTAAAAACAGAATTTCAAAAACAGTTTATACAAAAAATAGAAATTTTTTTTACAAAAACAGAATTTTTCAAAAACAAAATTTTATTTTACAAGTTAAAATTTTTTTTGTAACAATTTAAAAATTTTGTAACAGTTTAAAAATTTTCAATTTTTTAAAATTTTAAATTTTTTAAAATTTTGTAAGTTTTAAAATTTTATTTTAAAATTTATTACAAATTTTTCAAAAACAGAATTTTTAAACTTTTTAAAAACAGATTTTTTAACAAAAACAATTTTTTAAAAAAACCGTATTTTTAAAATTTTTTAACAAAACCTTATTTTTTAAAAAATAATTTGTTTTTAAAACCGTGTTTTTAAAAAAATTTGTTTTTTTTTAAAATAGAATTCTGTTTTTGAAAAATTGTAACAAATTTTAAAATAAAATTTTAAAACTGTTACAAAATTTTATTTTACAAGTTCAATTTTTTTTGTAACAGTTTTAAAAATTTATTTTAAAATTTGTTACAAATTTGTAACAGTTTAAAATTTTGTAACAGTTTAAAAATTTTGTAACAGTTGTAATATTTTATTTTAAAATTTATTACAAATTTTTCAAAAACAGAATTCTAAAACAGAATTTTTAACAAAATGGCATTTTTAAATTTTTTAACAAAACCGTATTTTTAAATTTTTAACAAAACCGTATTTTTAAAAAATTGTTTTTGTTTTTAAAAACCGTGTTTTTTAAAAAAAATTGTTTTTGTTTTTAAAATAGAATTCTGTTTTTGAAAAAAATTGTAACAAATTTTAAAATAAATTTTAAAAATTTAAAATTTTTAAACTGTTACAAATTTGTAAACAAATTTTAAAACTGTTACAAAAAAAAGTTTAACTGTTACAAAATTTTCAAAAAACAAAAATATGGTTTTTAAAAACAAAACAAATTTCTTAACAAAAACAAATTTTTAATAAAAGAATTTTATTTTGTTTTAAAAAAATTGTTTTTGTTTTTAAAAACCGTATTTTTAAAAAAAAATTGTTTTTGTTTTTAAAAACCGTATTTTTTAAAAAAAAATTGTTTTTTAAAAACTGTTTTTGAAATTTTAAAATTCTAAAAACAGAATTTACCCAAAATTCTATTTTTTTTAATTGTATGGTAACTATTTTAAAATTCTTATATTTAAAATGTAAATTACCAATCTTACCCCTTCTATAATAAACATTCAAGCCTTAGTCAGTCATAGCTCGGTCACTTTTGATCGGCTAATTGGTAAAAGTGTGCGTTTTGTAACGCAATATTAAGTTTGGGGTGTACTTAGACATCTTTTTAAGTTTGGGGTGCACAGATAAATAAAAAGTAAAGTTTGGGGTGCATTTTGTCTTTTAATCTACGTTTCTATAAACAAAACATTGACTAATGAACCTGATCGAAACAAAATTGTAACCGAAAATTTTAACTAGTCTGGAATTTAAGGAGGGTGTATTTAATTAATTTTTTTTAATATTCTTAAATATTTTAAAAGTTTTGTTGTATTCAATTAAGATATTTAAAAAGTTTTTAAAAATTTATTGGTATTCAATTACAACTTTTGTAATGTCTTTAAAAGTTACTCGTATTGATTTGAGACTTATACAAAATTTATAAAAGTGTTTTGGTATTCAGAAAGTCAAAGATTTTTTAGATTTCTATCAAATGGTAGAGTTTTACAAACTTTAAAAGAAGAGATACTCATATCCAAAGTCGGAACTCATCTCTAAAGACTTTCAAATACTTCTAAATATTTGAGAAAAGAAGAAGATGAACACGGGAAAAAAAGATAGAAGAGATCAAATAAAAAAGAATATATATATATATATATATATATATATATATATATATATATCTCACTTTCTCTCTCTACCTTATTCTTCTCAAAATAAAAATTCCAAAAAAAAGAAAGTTATTATAGCAGATGATAAGAGAGAAAAATGAGTAAGGGTTAAAAAGTGGGAGTAGAAGAAAGAAGAAAGAGGAAGGGATAAAAAGAGGGAATAGCGTTTAGAGTTCCATATAGAACCAATAGTATAAATGTGGGATAAATTAATTCTTGGTACTTGTACTGGAACACGACTTACAATTTGGTACCTAAAGTGAAAAAAGTTACAAATCGGTGATTGTACTCGAAAACTGGTGATTGTTTCTATTATATATTTTTAATTTTTAGGGAACTAGATAAACTTTCTTGCTTATTATCGAATATATAGTCTTCGTTGTTTTATATAGTGTACATGTTTTAGTTTTAAAGTGTCATTCCTTTATAATAAATTAAAACTATTTTATGTGTCTCATTGTTCTATGATTTAAGGGTAAATTTGACATGTTTGGCAGAACGAGATTTGGTTCTATGCATGATATAATTTCCATTGTCGACTGTTGGTTGATTTCGCAATCAAAGAATACGTGCAAGTATACACGGTCAACAAGTAATAAAGTGATAAAATAGAATGTCGATCTCACATAGAATTCTAATTAATGAATTCCAACTACTAGCACTTTATCAACCCAATTTTATTTAAACAATGATAAATTATGATTTTCTGAAATATTGAAACTAAATTAAACAATTAAAGATATTACTCTAAAATAGGCAATTAAATAAACTAAGATTTAAATGAATGATTTCCGATAAATAAGGATTAAGACTTCAATATCCCCAATTATGAACTATAAATCAATTACCCAATTATCCCAATTATTATGTCTACTGAATTGTCAACAGGAATTCTCAATTGTCAAAAGTCCTTTTCCAAGTAAATAACTGACTTCTATTTAATCCAGATTAATCTTGCTATATTCATATGCAAAACAAGTGAATTAAACTCCTTCAATTCCAATTCCTTATGTGTTACATGTGGTGAACAAATATTTTCATTCAATTCACAAACCTAATTATTCACTGTGCAAATAAATAAGTCACACGTTATCAAGCCCAGTTCTAACCCTAGAATTCCTCTTTCAATTCCTTCTAGAGTAACAAGGTAATTATTGGCCAAATAATCAATCAATAGATGCAAGGCATGATAAACAATTCACTTCAACATAAATAATTGGAATAAACTGAATAACTAATTTATAGTCATAAAAGGTTCAACTGAAATCTTAATTAAAGAATTAGTTCATAACGGAAATAAAAACCAATAATCGTTTGCAAATCATCCTTAAAGAATTACAAATTGAAAATAAGGAGAAGAAGAAGAAGAAAACTTTGTAGCCAATCCTTAGTCTTCAAGTAATCCTTTGTGTAGCCTCTAATGAATGAATGAATTGATGCCTAATTTCAGCACTAAATCTCTTTTTATAGCTTGCCACAATCCCAATCCAATTAGGCTTCAAATAACCTTCAATAATCCAGTCAACCGAAAAATCAATGCTCGCGTCTCGATCAACTATCAAATTTCGACCAAAGGCGTCCTTATTTGGGATTAACACTATTTATAAGCGCCCATTGGATGATGGTCGTGAAATTACCATCTTGCCCTTATCAGCTTAAATTTCCCAATTCGTCCCTGCAGCTCCCGAATCTGCAAAACAACAACTAAACACAATAAAAATGCTTCTAAATAACTTGAGAATACAATAATTTAAGTCCAAATATATCCAATTCATGGGTATATTACCCAATCATCAAATACCCCCAAACTTAAATCATTGCGTGTCCTCAAACAACAAAACACAGACAACACGAAATACTGAACATTGTGCAAATGCAAACAATCTATATGTCATTAATTCCAGCAATCCAATAGCACAAATATATTCATTAGGCCTCAGAAAAATCACAAAAACATGCTAATACACCATGTTACTGCAGCTCAATAATATTCCAACAATCAATGAATCTAAATCTGTTATTACTGATATTGTGAGTGTGTGTTCAACAACCATGCTAGCCAATGAAAGACAGAAATATGAAAGATAATAATTTTCTTAGTAAGCATCATACAGTTTAAACTTGAGAACTCAACAAATATACTTGTTTCAACTGAAATCAAACAATTACCCGAATTCAAGAGTCAAAATGGAATACTTATGCTTTTCTTTTCTCTTTTTTTTATAACGGGGGCTTTTTGCACTTTTCCCGCTTTATTTGTATTTTTTTTCTCATGACTATGCATTGTCTTATTCCCTTAGGCTTTTCAATGTTACATTAACGAGCTTTCGACCAACGACTCCCAGACCATTAAGACCTTAGGGCGCTAGGTGTAAAGACAATCCCCTAGGGCTTACTTACTTAAGTAACAAAGGCTACAAAACTAGACAAGCAAGCCACGGTGTTTATTCTCTTTTGTTTTTTTTTGTTTTTTTTAAGCTTATATATTCCAAATATTTTTCCCCCAAACTTGAGTATATGTCTAACTTCAGTCTTCTCTAGCTATTCAAATTGTCCTTGCATTTCACTAGCAATCATCCTTTAGAACTCTATTATCTATCCATTTAAACTATCATAGCCAACATGGTCGTTTTTCAAAGTGCTTTCCTATAATATCAGTGTCAAACAGATAAAGATTCAAATTATGTCAAGAAGATCATATCACTGACTCAACAATCCTTACTAGACTTGTTCATGCAATTCTAATTTCATCATTGGCCCCCAAATATACGTACTATCAAAAACTGGAATTAACATGCAATCCTAAATGCAACATTACTAACAATCATCCACAAACTAATAACAAACTACAACTTAGAAATAAAAATTAACTACCCCCAAACTAATCTAGAGCAATGTCCTCATGCAAAAAATATAACAAAATAAAATAGAGGACTTCCCTGACGAGCTTATTCCTCGGGTGGGGCATCTTCGTCCTCGCTCATCTCTTGATCGGAAAGGGGGAATACAGGTAGAATAGGAGCAGTTGGGAACTGGCTAAGGTGAACGCCCGGATGTAATTGGACGGTCAGTGCATTCTGTGTAGCAAATTGGTCAACTAAGAATTTGAAAATCACGTTTTGACGTTCAGACAAGCGTACATTCTGGGACTCCATATTGTAAAAACCAAATTGCCTATTTCATTTGGATGCTTTCAGAACCACACCACGATGAGCTGCGGCAGATGGACCATAAGTAGGTGGAGCCTGAGGTGGTGGAGCTTGAGAAGCTTCAACTTGGGGAATTATGAAACCCAATCCCCTAGGGTGATTTGCCCCACCTGTCCACACTTTATACTTGCTGATCAACTTGTGGTCCAACACGGGCATAGGCGTTTGAATCATCTCATCAAATTTCCATTTGACTCCGAACTTAGCACACAAAACACAGATGAGAGACGGATGTGGTAACCCTCCTGTGGTCCCTCCTCGCGATGCTCGGAGAATAGACTGCTGAATGACGTGCCCGACATCTATTTGCAAACCTTGAATAATGGAATATAGCAGCACCGCTCTTTCTTTGGTGACATGGCTCACATGTGTGCATGGCATGAGTTTGGCACAGATAAAGGTATACCACGCCTTCCCATATAGACTGAGATGAGAATGGGGGAAAGTCATGCTACCACGTTCATGCACTATCCATGTGGTTCCTGGTTGACAAAGCTCACGAATTATTTTCTCATAGTCTGGACCTTGACTCATAAGACCGGCATACTCATCATTAAGCTCCTCCAAATCCATTTGATAACACCCATTTATGTCCTCTTCTCCAATTGCCACAGTTTTTCCCCTCACAAATACTTCATAGTGATCGTGTTCTGAAACGTTGGCATAGAATTCTTTTATGACTGCAATCACTGCTGGGTCAGGTTATTCAGTTAGGGAGAACCAGTTTCTTTCAGCAATCAATATAGCTATTTCCCCATCTTTGGATTGATCGGGACGTAGACCACGTTTGGGGACTAATGAGCGGGTGGCCATCTTATTGTAGCGATCTTGGGCGGCGGTACTCACAAACCGGCGGCTATCAAATCTGGGTAGAACTGAGGCAGTGCCTGAACCTTCGCCGCGTTGTCGCTTTGAAGCCATGTTAGAAAAATCTGCAAGGAAACGCATACACCGGAATTAAGATTGGGCAAAACTCGAATATGTAAATCTAGACTCTGAGCACAACCCCCAACTTTACTTTATGTGTACACTCAGTACATGGTTGGGGGTGTGTCACAACACATCTGATGACACAGTGGATCTGGACGCACACTATGAAGAAGCATATTATGGCAAATAACAGCAACAATTGAGACATGCAACTACATGGGCTATAACTTTGAGGAATTACAAACATGTATGTGCAAGATCGATAAATGATTAGTCCCATAGAACTTGGATCTGACATGATCCTCAATCCATTCCATCCCCCATACTAATGATAAATCTGTAGTCCTACGGTATTGGGATGGTTCGAATGTATGTGTAGCCAATTTCGGATATGAATAAGTGTGTGCACCTTCGGTCAGACAAAACATCAAACACTTTGTGGGCAGTTCATACTTTGCTTGACATCACACTAGTTTTTTATCAAAACACATCCCTAGAAGGCAATCATCCCATATGCATGATATCTCAACCCAAACGTGGTGCACAACCAACGTTAATCAAATGCCGGCATTATGAGATAAAAAAAAATCCAAAGGATGAAAATTTGTAGTGTAGATGTAGAGATAATGAATTAAGATATGAATTAGTTTACCCTTCTCACCATTAACACGATTTGCCTTCACCATCTATGGAGTAGAGTGTAGTAACATACCTTTGCAGTGGAGCGAATGAATGAGAATTGCTTTCCAACGAAAATCCTAATATGATATGTGGTGTTGTGTTTTGGGAGTTATATAAAGTCTAAGAATCAGTTACCAGATGAAGAGTTGAATCGTGTGAGGATGTTTAAAGGGATGGAGTGGAAAACGCGTATTTTAAACCAAATAGGAGTCTAATTCGCGTCCTCAGCGCCGGGGCACTGGGATTTGGCCTAGATAGAGCGCGTCAGGTATTTGGATGTGAGAACTCATTGATAGCCTCTGGCCATGGGCGTCAGATCTATATATCTATGATCCAAAGACCGGTGCTGCTACATGGCAGAGGGTCCTGATTGAACCTAGCGCTGGGGCGCTGCATTTACCTTGAAATTGGGCGCCGGGGCACTGTTGGGCAGCGTGCGAGGATAGTTGCTAGCTCAAATTTTGACCCACCTGTTATACAAAACATGAATGTCAAGAAACTATTAAGGAAAAGAGATATACATGTAAACTATTAGAGAAAAAGAAGAAAATATAAAATAAACTAAAACAAATGACTAAAACTCGTGGGGTTGCCTCCCTATAGCACTTGGTTTATAGTCGTCAGCCTGACTTTTCGATGTTTTTCATGTGGTGGTTGGATCGGAGAGATACATGACCATAGCTTGATGTTCGACGGGTCCACTCCAGTAGTGTTTAAGTCATTGACCGTTTACCTTAAACTTTCATTTTGAATTCGGTTCTTCGACCTCAATGTTTCCGTGTGGAACGACAGATTTAATCACGAACAGCCCGGACCACCGGGATTTCAATTTCCCAGGAAATAAACGCAAGCGTGAGTTGAAAAGTAATACTTGTTGGCCCGGTTCAAATGTTCGATCGAGAATTTTTTTATCATGCCAGGATTTCACCTTCTCCTTATAGAGTTTCGCGTTTTCATACGCATTAAACCGGAATTCGTCCATCTCGTTCAGCTGAAGTAACCTTTCCTCACCGGCGGCTTGCAGATCGAAGTTAAGTTTCCGTATGGCCCAGTGTGCACTGTGTTCTAGCTCAACCAGGAGGTGACACGCCTTTTCGTAAACCATGCGATAAGGTGACATGTCGATCGAATTCTTATATGTTATTCGATATGCCCATAGAGCATCGTCAAGACGCAAGGACCAATCTTTTCGTGACGGATTGACCATTTTTTCTAGAATTCGCTTAACTTCCCGGTTCGAGACCTCCGCTTGACCATTGGTTTGGGGATGGTATGCAACTGCAATTTTATGATGAACCCCATACTTGACAAGCAATTTTGTAAACTGCTTATTACAGAAATGAGTTCCCTCATCACTTATTATCGCTCTCGGCATCCCAAATCGTGTAAAGATGTTTTTCTTTAAAAATTGGAGGACAACGTTGGCATCATTCGTGGGTAACATTGAGGCTTCTACCCATTTGGAAACATAATCGACCGCCAGGAAAATGTACTGATTATTGAAAGATGATGGGAAAGGTCCCATAAAATCGATTCCCCACACGTCGAATAGTTCAACCTCCAGAATTGTGTTGAGTGGCATTTCATTGCGCTTGGAGATGTTACCTACGCATTGGCACCGATCACAATTTAGCACATAGAGGTAAGCATCTTTAAATAGCGAAGGCCAGAAAAATCCTGATTGTAGCACTTTTGCTGCTGTTCGATCGCCGGAATAATGACCTCCGTAATCTGAGGAGTGGCAATATCCTAATATGTTGTCCATTTCTTCATGAGGAACACAACGTCTTATCATTTGATCTGCACAAGCCTTAAACAGAAATGGTTCGTCCCAATAGTATTGCTTCACATCGTGGAGAAATTTCGTACGTTGCTGTGAGGTCAAATCTGGGGGTAACACCTTTGCAACCACGTAATTCACATAGTCAGAATACCAAGGCAATATTGTGGTTACTCGGAACAGTTGTTCATCTGGAAACTTTTCATTGATCAATATGTTGTGTTCCTTCTGTACCTCTGCATTTTCCAATCGCGAAAGATGATCCGCCACTTGATTTTTGGTACCTTTTCTATCCCGGATCTCCAGATCAAATTCTTGTAACAATAGTACCCACCGTATTAATCGTTGTTTGGCATCCTTCTTCTCAATCAGATATTTAATGGCAGAATGATCAGTGTAGACAATTACCTTGGTCCCAATGAGGTATGATCTGAATTTGTCGAAGGCAAACACAATTGCAAGTAACTCCTTTTCGGTGGTTGTGTAGTTCAACTGAGCGTCCGTCAACTTCTTGCTAGAATAATAGATAGTGTGAAAAATCTTGTCGTGACGTTGACCCAACACTGCTCCGACCGCGTAATCATTGGCGTCGCACATCAATTCAAACGGTACAGACCAATCGGGCGCTACAATGATTGGAGCAGAGACCAATTTCTTCTTTAATACCTCAAATGCCTCGATACATGACTGATCCATCTTGAACGGCACATCTTTCTCTAAGAGTGAACATAGGGGTTTCGAGATTTTTGAAAAATCTTTAATGAAGCGTCTGTAGAAACCCGCATGTCCCAAGAAGCTTCGTATTCCCTTCACAGATGATGGAGGAGGTAATTTCTCAATCGTTTCTATCTTTTCTCTATCTACCTCTAATCCGGAGGCAGAAACCTTATGCCCAAGAATAATCCCCTCTTGCACCATAAAGTGACATTTTTCCCAGTTAAGCACTTAGTCTCCACGCATCGTTTCAACACTAAAATCAGATTTTGTAAACATAAGTCGAAACTATCACCAAACACAAAAAAGTCATCCATAAATACCTCCAAATTCTGTTCGGCCATATCGGAGAAGATTGCCATCATACATCGTTGAAAGGTCGCCGGCGCATTACATAAACCAAAAGACATACGCCGGAATGCAAACATACCGTATGGGCATGTGAACCTGGTCTTTTCTTGATCTTCCAGAGCTATGGCAATTTGATTATACCCAGAATATCCATCCAGCAGACAGTAGAATTGATGTCCAGCTAACCTGTCCAACATCTGATTAATGAACGGCAAGGGAAAGTGATCCTTGCTTGTGGCTTTATTTAGCTTGCGGTAATCCATACATACTCTCCAGCCTGTAACAGTTCTAGTAGGGATGAGCTCATTAGCTTCGTTCTTCACCACCGTCATACCCCCTTTCTTTGGTACACATCATACATGTGACTTACCCATTGAACCTATCTCGAGATTGGGTAAATAATATCGGCATCCAACCATTTTATTATCTCCTTTTTCACCACATCCTTCATAATGGGGTTTAGCCTTCTTTACATCTCAATGGTTAGTTTTAACCCCTCTTCCATTAAAATCTTATGCATACAGAAAGATGGGCTAATACCTCGAATATCCGTTATCATCCACCCAATCGCTGTTTTGAACTCTCGCAAAACCCGTAGCAGTTTCTCCTTTTGCGTGTTAGTTAACTCCGTAGAAATAATAACGGGTAGAGTTACATCTTTTCCCAAATAAGCATACTACAGATGAGAGGGAAGTGGCTTTAATTCCAACACTGGTGGCTCTTCTATTGAAGGTTTGCACTTTTTACCTTCCATTTCGGACTTATCAAGGGTATCGAATGGTTTATTGTTTTTTCGGAAGTACGATGTTGTATCTAGCCATTTGATATGCTCAATGTCCTCTTCAATATTGTAGTCGTCTATGCCGAACAACATGGATTCTATCGGGTCCTCTGAGTAGTTTCCATAGAACTTGTGATTAACTAACTCATCCATTAAATCCACCCGTAAACACTCACCTTTTTCCTTCGGATAAGACATTGACTTAAACACATTAAAAGTGACCTGTTGATCTTCAACTCGCATCGTCAATTCTCCTTTCTGTACGTCGATCAATGTTCTCCCCGTTGCTAAAAATGGTCGCCCGAGAATGATGGGAATTTCCTTATCTGCTTCATAATCCAAGATAACGAAATTTGCTAGGAAGATGAATTTATCCACCCTTACTAATACGTCTTCAATGATACCTCGGGGATATGTAACTGATCGGTCCGCCAACAATAAACTGATATTCGTCGGTTTTGGTGCCTTGAGTCCAAACTGACTGTAGACTGATAATGGCATCAAATTTATACTGTCCCCCAAATCACACAATGCTCTCCCCGAAAACTGATTACCAATGTCGCACGGAATAGTGAAACTACATGGATCTTTTAACTTCGGAGGCATCTTGTTCTGGATAATTGCGTTGCATTCTTCGGTTAGCGCTACTATTTCAAAATCACCCAATTTCCTTTACTTTGATAACACATCCTTCATGAACTTCGCGTAGCTCGGCATTTGTTCTAAAGCTTCGGCAAATGGGATGTTGATATGCAATTTCTTGAAAATATCCAAAAATCTTGAAAACTGCTTATCTAACTTGGATTTCTGAAACCTCTGCGGATATGGTATGGGCGGCATTGTGATAGTTGGTTCCGGTGCATTCTGCTCTACGATTTCATCTTTATCTTTCCCGATTTCCACAACTTCTTCTATTTCAACTGTTGCGTTGTCCCCCTTTTCCTTATCCTTAACTGTTTCTTTCAAGTCCTTCCCACTGTGTAAAGTTACAGCCTTGCAATGCTCGTTTCTGTCTGGATTTATTTCTGTATCACTCGGGAGTGTTCCTTGTGGACGGTTATTCAGTGCATGTGCTATTTGCCCCACTTGATTCTCCAGATTCTTTATCGATGCACCTTGGCTTTGCATATTCAGCTCTATTTGATTTAATTTTTTGTCTTGTTCCTCGTTCCTTTTGCCAGATGCTCTAATAAATTTTTCCAAGGCTTCTTCCCAACTCGATTTCTTCTCTGGTTGTTGTTGAGTCTGATTTTGAAATCCGGATGTGTTTTGTTGTCTAGGTGCTTGGGTTGCTGCTTGAGTGTTACTCCATGAAAACCCCAGGTGATTTTTCCAACCTGGATTATATGCATTTTGAGTCGGATACGGTTGAGTTGAGCGATTATAGCTCCCTACGAACTGTGCTGATTCAGAATTTATGGCACACGGATCCGTAGCATGACTCCCAGCACACAATTCACAGACCATCATTACCTACTGTGTGGGTTGTGGACGCCATATTTCCATTTGTTTAGCCATTGCGGCCACTTGTGCTGTTAATGTTGTCATCGCATCCATTTCATACTTTCCCGATGCTTTCGGATGATTAGACCTAGTCATAGGCCACCGATAGTTGTTGGTGGCCATTGTCTCTAATAAACCGATATGCCTCATCAAAACTCTTAGACATGATCGCTCCTCCTCTTCTTTGCATCAATACTAGACCTCGTCGTGGACGTGCAAACCATCACAAAATATCCCTAATTGCATCCACTACAGAATTCCATGATGAGGGAACTTACGGAGCATATCCTTGAACCTTTCCCACGCCTCATATAATGACTCTGAATCAAATTGTGCGAAAGTGTGAATATCGTTCTGTAGTTTTGCCGACTTCGCTGGTGGAAAAAACTTTGCTAAAATTTTTTGATCTAAGTCGTCCCAAGTGGTGATTGAGACAGGAGGCAAAGAGTGTAACCAACTTCGCGCTTTATCTTTCAAAGTAAACGGGAACATCCTCAACCTTGTACAATCTTCCGATACATTGTTAAATTTGAAGGTGTCGCAAACTTCCAAGAAACTCAAGATATGATCATTAGGATCATCTATCGAATTACCCCCAAACTGACATGTATTCTGTAGCATCTGAATTGTTCATGATTTTATCTCAAAACTGTTCGCATTGATTGCCGGCCTCCTAATACTCGACTGTATATCCGTGACATTCGGCATGGCGTAATCCCTAAGTGATTTTCGTCATTCGATTCTCGCCATGTTCACGGGTATTTCCTGGTCTGCCAGTTCTTCTTCCAAATGTATAACCTCACTATTCAACCGCAATTTTCGGAACTTCCTTTCGATATCGTCTGTATATGGAAAAAGTCTTTTTTAGCTTTCGATCTAGTGTGCATACACTCACAAGAATTCTTGCCAATTCCAGAAGAAAAATAAGTAACGTTTAAATTAAGATCGAATTGATTATAACTAATATGAAATTAATATTAATAAAAATTCCCCGGCAGCGGCGCCAAAATCTTGTTGATTGATTTCGCAATCAAAGAATACGTGCAAGTATACACGGTCAACAAGTAATAAAGTGATAAAATAGAATGTCGATCCCACAAAGAATTCTAATTAATAAATTCTAACTACTAGCACTATATCAACCCAATTTTATTTAAACAATGATAAATTATGATTTTCTGAAATATTGAAACTAAATTAAACAATTAAAGATATTACTCTAAAATAGGCAATTAAATAAACTAAGATTTAAATGAATGATTTCCGATAAATAAGGATTAAGACTTCAATATCCCCAATTATGAACAATAAATCAATTACCCAATTATCCCAATTATTATGTCTACTGAATTGTCAACAAGAATTCTCAATTGGCAAAAGTCCTTTTCCAAGTAAACAACTGACTTCTATTTAATCCAGATTAATCTTGCTATATTACTATGCAAAACAAGTGAATTAAACTCCTTCAATTCCAATTCCTTATGTGTTACATGCGGTGAACAGATATTTCCATTCAATTCACAAACCTAATTATTCACTGTGCAAATAAATAAGTCACACGTTATCAAGCCCAGTTCTAACCCTAGAATTCCTCTTTCAATTCCTTCTAGAGTAACAAGGTAATTATTGGCCAAATAATTAATCAATAGATGCAAGGCATGATAAACAATTCGCTTCAACATAAATAATTGGAATAAACTGAATAACTAATTTATAGCCATAAAAGGTTCAACTGAAATCTTAATTAAAGAATTAGTTCATAACGGAAATAAAAACCAATAATCGTTTGCAAATCATCCTTAAAGAATTACAAATTGAAAATAAGGAGGAGAAGAAGAAAACTCTATAGCCAATCCTTAGTCTTCAAGTAATCCTTTGTGTAGCCTCCAATGAATGAATGAATTGATGCCTAATTTCAGCACTAAATCTCTTTTTATAGCTTGCCACAATCCCAATCCAATTAGGCTTCAAATAACCTTCAATAATCCAGTCAACCGAAAAGTCAACGTTTGCGTCTCGGTCAACTAATAGCTCGACCCAGCGCCCCGGCGCTGGGATTAACACTATGTATAGCGCCCCGGCGCTGATGGTCAGTGAAATTACCATCTTGCCCTTATCAGCTTAAATTCCCCAATTCGTCCCTGCAGCTCCCGAATCTGCAAAACAACAACTAAATACAATAAAAATGCTTCTAAATAACTTGAGAATACAATAATTTAAGTTCAAATATATCCAATTCATGGGTATATTACCCAATCATCATCGACTCTGCCAGTAAGTTAATTGCTCGATGTGAGCTCTGTGTTAAATTCTACTGAAGGCTTAGACCTTTTTGTTGTTTTAATTGGTTTTGGAACCGAAACCGCACCAATTGAAACTGCACCGCACCAATCACAAGCGATTTCGTGTGCGGTTTTGAATTTGTCAAACCACACCTAAACAATTCCGGGTCCGATTTGGACTTCAAACCGCACCATACTCACCCTTAGACACATCACATTAGTTAGCAGGTGGGCTCAACTTCAGGGATCCGGATCCTCTATAAGGATTCTCTGTTAGGATCTTGTGAGAATTTTGTTGTGGGGTTGACAAAACATTAATAAAGAGATTCAATTGCTCACAACTCCTTTCCTTGTCTGTGTATCAAAACAACGTCGTTTTGACAAAAAAAAAATTTTACAAGTTGACTTCATTTGTTTGCTAATTCTTGTTAGTTATAAGCGGCATAATTTTTTTCATGATTGTAATGGGTCGGGTGTTAATCTAGTTGGGCCGTTTTATTAATCATTTTTTTTAGTGCTTTAGAATCGATAGGGTTATTAATCTTTGTATCTTTGTCAAAGGCTAATAATATTAATCTTTGCTCTTCAAAAAAATAAATACAACAGACAATTTTTATCCTATTAAAAAAATTGTGTTTCCATTGTGATTCTTTAAGCCAATTGAAAAAAATTAAAGAAAAAAATTGGGGTAAACAATCTGGGAAAAATTTGAATAAGGGAAAAAAAAAACTAAATGAAATTTGGCTAATCCTAAACCTTAGCATGCTCTAGGAAGAACAAGAAACGAAGCAAAGAAGGAAAGGAGAAGAAAATAGAAAAACGAAGCAAACAAACGAAGTAAACGGCGTTTGGTGACTTCCAATTTTCTGTCAACTTGTAAAAAAAAATTCATATCAAAACGACGTAATTTTGATACACAGACAAGAAAAGGAGGTGGGAGTCATTGGATCTCATTTTTGTTGTGTTTTCAACCCCACAACAAAATTCTCACAAGATTCTCACAGAAAAATTCTCATAAAGGATCCGGATCCGGATCCGGATCCCAAGTTCTGTTAATTATTGGTAATTGTTGGGTCGTGATATTTTATCTCTTTGGGCCGAGTGTATTGGGCTTATTCTTTTTATTCTATTGGGCCTTTATTATTGAATTATGAAAGTCATTAAGCCCAATCATCATATTATTTTCATTTCAAACTTATAAGACCGGGTCGGGTCATTGGATCAATCCTTTAGACATTTTAATATCTACAATCTTTGACTTGTAATGATGAAAAAGCATGTCGGTTGACTAAATAACCTGCCATGCATTAATGTGGATGGGATCATAATCGGTCGGCGGTAGTAACAGTGACCAAAGGCAGTGGATAAACTACATGCAGTCGGCAGGACCCATCAGGTAAAGGGGGGTGTGTCAGGTAGTAGTGGGTGGCACGGTAATTCAGGCAAAGAGGGTATAACTTAGCAAGGAAGTCTTCACCAAGAGGTACGTTCTCATACACTTCATCATTTAGAATCACATACACACAGAGAATTATCATTTTCTCTTTATACATCAGGCGATATAGCCTCTGTTTTCGATAAACCTTGTGAATTCATATACTGACTCTCACGCCTGAGCTATCCCCCGACGGAACCGCCGTCAAGCTTGTGGTGTTTATTGTGTTTACGTTTCAGGATCAGGACGTTTTAGGTGATTGGGACGTGACAAAAGATCTTGGCGTTAACATTGGCGCTAGAAGGAGGGCTTTTTTCAATCACAATTGTTTAAATTTGCTTCGAAAGATGATGAGGAGTAGAGATGGTACACCGGAAGGGCAAAAGCGATGGCTGTTAGTTCATCAACGCCTCAGTATTTCAAAGTAAAGGATCGCCTGGGTCCTTCTAAAAGTGCTCGTGAGAGCACGGCTTCTAAGCACAATTCAGAAGAACTTCGTCCGAAGATCCATGGTGGAGCCAGACGGAAGTTGATTTTCAACGCTGATAAGGGGCGTGATCTTGATCAGGAACGGGTAGAAGGTTCGCCGACCAGGACTCATCGCCGAAGTGGTCAAGAAGACAGAGCCACCAAGTTGGCAAGGATGGCGGACGAAGCAGATAAGGCTTTGGAAGTTTTGTTAAAACAAAGGGAAGATATAGCCGAACAGATGCTTCGGGTGAATGAGTTGAGGGACGAAGCATCTAGCCATATTCATTCAAGAAGGCTGAGTAGTATAAGGAGGTACCCCGTCGAAAGGGTAAGGAGCCGGAACATTCTATGCATGTGTCCAGGGATCATTCTCGCAGTAGGAGGAGATCGAGGAGCAGAACGCCTTTGGCCTCGAAGAAGGCACTGACGGTCGTTAGATCAATTCATCGCGACGATGAAAGACGAAAAAGCAAGTCGAGAGAAATTATGCCAGAAACCCGAAGGGTGGAGTACCGACATAACCATTCTTATCATGAGGATGAGATTGTACGCCCTAGTAAATCAAGAAGTCCTGTAAGGGCAGTAGGATCGGCAGGGAAAGGTCGATCCATTCCAAGGCCTAACGTCGCTCAGGAGAAGGAAATCTCATCACAACCCGAAGGTGTTGATTTCCTAGTAAGGGAGTTGAAAGAGCTCCGAAAACAGTTGGCTGAGGTCCAACAGGTGAAGGACACTCCTGGAAAGAAGGCGTCTCCTTTTTCCACCGATATTCTCAAAGAGAAGGCTGATATTACCAAAAAACTGCCTCGTATGGAAAGCTATGATGGGTCCGGAGATCCTTATGACCATAGCCAGGCGTTTGACCGGCTAATGGATTACTATGACTTTACTGATGCTGCTAAGTGTCACACTTTTGTCACTACTTTGAGAAAAGACGCCGCAGACGTTGGATGGGGACTTTACCATCGGATTCTATCTCCTCGTGGATCTGAACTTTGTGATAAGTTCCATGCACGCTTTTGGAAGCAATCAAGAAGGGAAAGTTTCTGTGCTCTTTTGAAGACAGTCCCAGTAGCTTCACCAATGAATCTTTAAGCCAATATGTAAAGAGGTTTAGGGAAGCGGGCTTGGATGATATCAGATCTTAATGACCTCCAAGCTGTTGGGTTGTTCCAGAATGGGCTAGATCTGATTAAATCGGAGAAGTTGGTAAAGAAATTGATGTTTCACCATCCAAAAAGCCTAGCAGAAGCCTTCGACAAAGCAGAGGGTTATATTGTTGTAGAAGAGGCTATGAATAGTCTGAAAAATCCTTCTTTGAGCCAATTAAAGGAGGTAGAGGTTCCCAAGACTGATGTTGATCATAGAAGAGTGGGAGGGTACAACCAAGGGGCAGAAGGTAGTTCGAAGAAATACAAGAACTTCGTGGGTATGCACAAGGCGCGATCGACAGACACTGCTTCTACCTCAAGGTTAATATAAAGTTTATACCCAATTGAATACGTAAAGGTCGATAATTTTGGATCGAATCCAAACCAAATTTTCTTTTGAACCACCTCGTGATAATTACAAAACGGGACATGGTAATCCTCGTAAATATTGTGGTTATCATCAAGTCATTGGTCATGACACTAATGAAAGTGTCAGTAATTTAAAGGATTTTGTAGAGAGCAAGATTAAAAGCGGCCATCGATTCAATATGTGGTCGAGAAAGACCGCTGTGGTCGCTAAGTCATTAATCATACTGTTCAAACGGTTCAAGTACCGCCTGTTCAAAATGCTCCAACACCACCGCCAAGGCAAGTCGTGGATGTAATAACTGGTGGGTCTGTTGGGAAATTAGTAGGGAAGAAGAGGAGGTCTTATCTTGATTCAGTTATGTCAGTAACAGATGCTACTCAAGATTCGACAGCTTTTTTCCAGAACTGTTATTTCATTTACGGATGCGGATTATCCTTCGGAGCCCATTGAACCGCATGAAGGGGCATTGGTGATCACAGCGCAAGTAGGCTCGGTGGATGTGAAACGCATGATGATAGATAACGGATCTTCGGTGGACATTCTTTATGCCCATACTTATCAAAGAATGCATCTCGATGAGCACAAAATGGAGGTCGGACAGGAGGCTCCTCTATATGGTTTCTAAGAACGACCTACCAAAGTGGCAGTGCACTATTGAACTCCCTCGTTATCTTCTAAGACGCCCCTCAAAGAAGTGGAGATAACTTGTAAATTTTATGTTGTGCATGTGGATTCTACTACAACGCCATTTTGGGAAGACCTACGTTGACAGCTCTTCAAGCTGTAACTTCCATCCCACATTTCAAAATCAAATTCCCCACATCATATGGAGTAGGAGAGGTGATGGGTGATTTAGATCTGGCCCGGAGATGTTATCGAAACTCTGTCATTTCATCCGGAATGGGGGTCAGTAAACAAAGAAAGACGATGGCAATTGAAATTGAACCCTTCACCGAGAGTAGCTCAGAACCCTTGGTAATCCCCGCTGGGGGGACGGAGGAGATTGAGTTGGTCGCCTAAAGCCGGACAAGACAAGTGAGAATTGGTTCAGTTCACCGTAACCCTTGGATTTAATCTTATGGAACTCTTGCGATGCTATGTTGATATTTTTGCATGGGAACCACAAGACATGCCCGAGTTAGCCGGAAGGTTCACGAGCATAACCGGAGATAGATCCTTCAAGAAGCCGCCGTCGAAGAGGCGGATATTTGCTCCAGAGCGCCAAAAGATCATCGATGAAGAGGTTCATAAATTGTCGGGTCACGACTTCATCTACTTAGATTGATTACCCGGAGTGGATAGCAAATGTAGTATTGGTGCGTACATAATGGAAAGTGGCGGGTTTGCATCGACTACACCGATCTCAACAAAGCCTCGTCTCAAGGACTTTTATCCTCTCGCCCTATATCGATCAAATTTCATCGATGCCACTTTGGGTATGCATTACTAAGTTTTATGGATGCTTTTTCAAAGTTATCATCAAATATCCATGTGCAAAGAAGACATTCCAAAAACAAATATTATTATTACACCGCTCGTGTATGCATACAAAAAATGACTTTTGGCCTCATTAACGCTGGAGCTACCTATCAGAGGATGATGAACTTCATATTCGATAGGCAGCTGGGGAGAAACATGGAGGTTTATGTGGATGACATGATCGTAAAGAGTATGCAAATTCAGAAGCATTTGGATGACCTGGAAGAATGTTTTCAAACTATTCGTTATCGCTAATCGAGACTTAACCCTACCAAATGTACTTTCTACCTTGGTGCCGGAAAGTTTCGGGTTATCCGTCACCAAAGGGCATCGAGGCCAATCCAGAGAAGATCCAAGCTATCCTCGACATGAAGACTCCTCACCATTCAAGGACGTTCGTCATTCGACCGGTAGGATTGCGGCTTTAAGGAGGTTCGCCGCCAAATCCGCAGAGAGATGTCTTCCTTTCTTTCGACACATCAAGGGACCAAGAATGCGAAGACGTTCAAAGTGGACTTCCGAGTGTGAAGACGCTTTCCAAGGTATAAAGACGATCATCTTCTGGCCTTTATTGGTAAAGCCCGCCCCAAACAGAGACTTTATATTTGTACTCGGCAAGTTCCCTAGCAGCTTGGAGCAGCTTTTGGTTCGGAGATCGCTGGAAGCAAAGATCCGGCCTATTACGCCCACCACGCCCCACGAGATGTCAAACCGTATCCAAACATTGAGAAATTTGTCTTTGCTTTAATAATTGCCGCGAGAAAGCTTGGGCAAGATTTTCAAGGTCGACTCGGTCATCTACACGGATCACCCATTGAAGAAGGTGATGGGCAAGCCCGAGGTCTCAGCGCACTCAGCAAAGATGGACTATGGAGTTGTCCCGCTTTTTATCGAGTATCATCCCGAATCGCCATCAAAGGCCAAGCCTCGGCCGATTTTTATGGTAGAATGCTCGCTCACCAAGCAGATACGGAGTTACCGAAAGTCAATCTTCCGACGAAAGCAAAGGCCGCTTCTTCGCCAGGTCAAGGCGTGGACGCCAGATGCGATGGATCTCTACGATGATCAAGTAGTGGAGCAGAATTATTTTAATAAGTCCGTATGATTCAAAGTCCAAAGAGCCATCGATTCGGTTTCAAAGCAACGAACAATGAGGCCGAAAAATGGGTTGTTAGAAGTGTCCGATTAGCGAAGAGTCTCAAGTCCAATAGTTGATTATCTATAGTGATTCTCGCTTGGTCGTTAAACAAATTGCCGGGAGATTATGAAGCTCGTGGAACCCGAATGATCAAATATCCGCTAATTAAGAAACCAACTTCAATTTTTGCTTCATACGAAGTTTCGTGGTATAGAGCGAATGACAATTCCATCGCCGATGCATTATCAAACCGCCACTACAGATGCGTATATCTTTCATGGATCGGTGTATTTGGAAATTTTACAAAGAAATGAAAGTGTTCAAAGACGAGTAAGTGATGTGCATCGAACGAACAAACTGTTGGATGACCCCCTACATTGAGTATTTGGCAGATGGCGTCCTTCCTTCGGATCAAATGCTGGCAAAGAAGATCAAGTACAAGAGTACTAATTTTAGTCTTATTGATGGGGATCTCTATCGATTGGCATTTTCCTCACCATTATTGAAATGTTTGGTTCCGTCCGACGCCGAGTATGCTCTTCTTCGGAAGTTCATGAAGGATTTATGGTGATCATATGGTCGCCAAGTCTTTGGCACATAAAGTGCTTCGACAAGGTTACTATCGGGTCGACAATTTTCAAAGAAGCTACAGAGAGTACGCCAAGAAATGCGAAAAATGCAATTTCAATAGTCCGGTTTCATTATCACCACCGGAAGAGTTATACTCGATTCTATCTCCTATACCCTTCGCTGTCTGGGGGTGGATATATTGGGACCGTTACCCTAAAGCTAAAGGTCAGGTTAGCTTCGTCATAGTTGCTATTGATTATATGACTAAGTGGGTAGAGGCAAAACCACTTCGGCCGATAACGGAACAGGAGTGTTTAAAGTTTATAAAGGAGTCTGTGGTGTTTCGCGGGATCCCTAAGGTATTGATATCGGACAATGGACGCCATCAGAGGTTCAAAATTTGAAGAATTTTGAACGATTTGGGATTCAAAGACAAGAAGACTTCGTGGCTCATCCACAACCGAATGGGCAAGTTGAGGTAACCAATGTGACGTCGCCGAATCTAATCAAGCGTAGATTGGATGAAGCTAAGGAGAGATGGCCGTAAGAATTGCCGAGCGTCGGTTGTGGGCATACCGAACCACACCAAGGACTACTACGGGATTCGCCTTCCGATCCGGGGCCTATGGTAATCGATGCCTTAGTCCCAACAAATCGGATCTCCAAGTCTTCGTAAGTCAATTCAAAGAAATCTACAACGATGAAGGATCGAAAGCTAACTTGGACTCGTTAGACGAAGTCGAGAGGAAGCTTTAATCAAATTGGTCGCTTATCAACGAAGGGTGGCCAAACATTATAACAAAGGCGTCAAACTTCAGAGATTCAAGTGGGAGACTTCGTTTTAGAGAAGTCAAGCTTCTACACCTCAAAACACGGAAAGCTAATGCCGAATTGGGAAGGGCCATATATGAAGTAATCAAGTACCAAAGCCGTGTACTTATCGATTAAAGGCACTTGATGGTTCCGAGATCAAGAATACTGGCACGCCGGGCAAAGCTTCTAAGTATTTTCAATGAAGATTAAGTCGCTTTTATCTAAGTCCAGACACAATTGTTCGATATTAATAAAAGATCACTTTTCCACAAATTATCACCGGGTCCTATTTGTCCGATGGTCACTATGGTGTAAGGAGGTATGGTAGGACTCACCGGGCCATTCGATGGTAGCCCTGTGTCCTTTTGGTCCTATATTGATCTTATCGGGTGGTAAGTCAATGGTCACCGGGTCCTATTCTGGTCCGATGGTCACTATGGTGTAAGGAGGTATGGTAGGACTCACCTGGCCATTCGATGGTAGCCCCAGGTCCTTTTGGTCCTATATTGATCTTATCAGGGTGGTAAGTCAATGGTCACTGGTCCTATTTGTCCGATGGTCACTATGGTGTAAGGAGGTATGGTAGGACTCACCGCCATTCGATGGTAGCCCTGTGTCCTTTTTTGGTCCTATATCGATCTTATCTGGTGGTAAGTCAATGGTCACCGGTCCTATTTGTCCGATGGTCACTATGGTGTAAGGAGGTATGGTAGGACTCACGGGCCATTCGATGGTAGCCCTCTGTGTCCTTTTGGTCCTATATTGATCTTATCGTGGTGGTAAGTCAATGGTCACTATTAATCCTTATATCTTGGTTCTTATCTATTTGTCGTCCAAATTTACTTCAGACATGATCGATCTCACTCTTCTGCATCGATGAGTATAAGTTATTTATTTTGTTTAAGTGTTGAGTTCAGCTTTTATTTAGTTCACTTAAGTTCAATCTCGTCTCAGAAATTCAATTCACTTCATTGCATAATTTAACCGATATATGCCATATCTAATTCATTAGTTCAAATTTTATCGATACTAAATTATCGACAATAAACCGATCGGAATGTAAGTCATAATCAAGACAGCTTAAAGATTTTTCAATAAACATAAAATACTCATTTCATTTAAGTCAATTATAAATTAATTACATGAATGTGAAAAGTTTAAAGTAATTAAATATTTACATAAAACAAAAACATGATATATATTCAGCACCGCCTTCATCATCTGGAATTGAGCAATGCCGAGTCCAAATTGAAAACCGATAGCTTTTTCTTTCCTCGCTCCTCGATACCTCGTACCCTCCGAATAAACCTTCATGATCTCAACATTAAGTTCATCCGAGTCCCTATACTACTCCTCGAATCGCTCGAGCTCTCTTCGCCGTATCAGGCCTCGCCCTCAAGGTCCTTTATTTTACGGCGAGCTTGTGACGCTGGCCTTACGCCTTCTAAGCTTCATCTTGAATCTTCGCCTCCGCCTTCACCAAGTGTAGGACTAAGCTTCGATTGGTCAAGAAAACTCCTCATTTTTTTCTTCAGAGTAAGTTCTCTTCAACCAAACCAAAGATTCAAAGTTGGTTAGAGTTTGTTGGCTAGCTTTTGACGCAAACCAACCCATCCTCAGGGCCTTTAGTTCGCCATCGATGTCTTCAAATCCATCTTAGCCCGATCCAATTCTATCTCAAGACCGTTGATGGTATGAAAAGCATCTTCACGACCAAATTTTTTTCTGGCCCAAGGTCGATTTCAAAGATATTTATCTCTTGTCGCATGAAATCTTCCTCGGCTTCTCCATTTATGTGTCTCTGACGTAATCGTCTCAAGACAAAGATTAGCCCGCACATTTTCAAAATATTTAAGTCAAACGCCTAAAATGATCAAAGGAAAATAGAGATGTAGAGGAAGAAGTGATTGTTATTTACCTCGCCAAATAACTCATTCCTTCGTCGAGAAGATTTCCGTCTCAGATGATCATCGAACCGGTGGTCGCCAATTGTGCCAAACTAAAGTTCAAGAGGTCAAAAGGAAAGTTGGCATTGAACCCGGGGCCATGTGGTCGGAGATCCCACAAATTTCGCAAGATGACCTTGACCAAGGACCGGGCCGTTCGGGAGAGGGTCTCTCGCTTTCAGAGAGAGAATGGGTAATGTTCGGGAGGTATAGGTCCGCATGAATAGTTTCGATTCATGGGATTTGTTTGGAATGGGTTCTTTTGGTGTGTGAAGCAGAGGCGGAACTTGGATGGCTATCGTGGGTACGCTTTCTCTTCCGGATAACGCCTAATCCCTTCGCCCCGGTCACCGCCCTCTTCGATCCTCAGATTGCTACAGGGGCACGAAGGGAGGAACGACCAAGACCGAGGAACCCCGAGCTCTTCTTGGCAGCTTAAGGGGTTATTTTGTTTTTGTTTTAATTTTTGATCCTAAGTATATTTCTTCGATCAGACGACGATCAAGTAAACCGCCTGATCGAGGAATGGTTTTTGAGGTTGGTTCTGCTTCAGTCAAAAGGGTTCGGAGGAGTTACAAAAGGGTCGAATTCGGGTTTTTCGGTAGCTCTCCTCTTCGTCGAGGGTGAAGGGTCTCTTCGTACGAGAACCTCTTCGCCTCTGCTTTTTCATTTGAAATTCATCCGTATGAATTTCTCGTGTCGATCTACTTTGGATAGCTTGGTTGGTGTAGCCTCAATTGCTTCAAGACTTCCTGCATAAAAATCTTCGAACTCCTTTATTTCTAAGGAGCTCTATTCTCGATCAAAGATATCGCATAAATCAAACAATTCTATGTTAAAATTATATATCATAGAATATTTTCAAAAAATATACATATATGAAATAAGTCGGTACTTACACTTACGGTCATATAACCATGCTTCGCTTCGAGAGGAGTCCGTATTTCCACTCTTCCTTTGGGAAGTTGTCAAATAGCTCCATCATTTCTACTTCCCGCTCTTCGTAAACGCTCCAAAGTCGCAGATATTTTTTCGCCGCTTGCCCGCTTGCAGAAAGAAGAAATCTCGTGGCCTTTCGACGAAAAACCATTTCTCGTGCCATCCCCTATTGCTCAAGGGTGTTCACCAATAACGCTCATCGAATTTTTCTCCGCACTTCGGAGAATGTTTCACGAGGGCTGAACCCTTCTCCCCGGATTGAACTATCTTGTATACAAGTGAAGAAGAAGTCCGTGGAGGGCTCGACGCCCAATTCATGGCGTAATGCCACGAAGGCCGAATGTGGATTTAGGAGTTTGGCACCGCCAGAAAATCCCACACCCAAGAACCCCAAAGAGGGTCACTATAAAAAGACGTGAAGGGGAAACGAACCCCTTCTCCAAAGAAGGTCACCGGACTACTGGCCCATCCTTCGTGCCGTTGATACATCTTCTCACCGTAATCGGGGGTACCGACCGCACGGGTATCCGGAATATGGAACCGAAGTTCGAAACCTCTTTAGTTCAAATTTCGTTATGATAGAAGGAGTGTTGGCACGCGAGAATCGCCTCCGCACTCTCGTAGTATATATTGAGGGGGTTTTTGGATTTTCGTTTGGGATTCGTGCTTCAAGTCCCCTCATGAAGATTAGGGTTTGGAGGAACCATGTTGATGGGTGTTACAAGTATGGGGAACTCGCTCGTGGTTGTGGGAAGCCATTTGTGACGATTTGCAGAGAGAGAGAGATCGAAAGTTTAGAAGGCGCTCGAATTTCAAATGAACAGTAAACTCACAAATTTGGTAAAGTTATCTTTTATATCGATTTGCTATACATTGTTCAAGACGGTGCATTAAATGCTAGTAATAATTTGGAATTTGAATGGGAAGCGTCCGCTGGCCGTCCGAGTATTTAATGGATAGAGCCTTTTCCAAATGGGCCCTTAAATTCCTTTCATTTCATTTCGTGAGCGATAAATGGGTACGCTTTTTAATTACATCTTGTTATTTATCGATTCTCAAGAAAATATCATGGATTGTTTATAGTTTTCTATTAAACATTCTGTTCAACAAAAAACTAGGGGGCAATGTTGGGTCGTGATATTTTATCTCTTTGGGCCGAGTGTATTGGGCTTATTCTTTTTTATTCTATTGGGCCTTTATTATTGAATTATGAAAGTCATTAAGCCCAATCATCATATTATTTTCATTTCAAACTATATAAGACCGGATTGGTCAATGGATCAATCCTTTAGACATTTTAATATCTACAATCTTCGACTTGTAATGATGAAAGCATGTTTGGTTGACTAAATAACCCGCCATGCGCATTAATGTGGATGGGATCATAACCTATTTACAGTAGTAATAAATGATGACCAAAGGCAAAGTGGATAAACTACACGCAATCGGCAGACCCATCGTAAAGGGGGTGTGTCGTAGTAGTGGGTGGCACAAGAATTGTGCAAAGAGGTATAACTTAGCAAGGAAGTCTTCACCAAGAGGTACGTTTTCATACACTTCATCATTCGTAATCACATACACACGTAGAATTATCATTTTCTTTATCTCACACAAGCGATATAGCCTGCTTTCGATAAACCTTGTGAATTCATATATCGACTCTCACGCTCGAAAGCTATCCCCCCCGACTGAACCACCAAGCTTGTGGTGTTTATTGTGTTTACGTTTCAGGATCAGGACGTTTTAGGTGATTGGGACGTGACAAAAGATCTTGGCGTTAACAGTAATCTATGTTTATTTTTTTATGTGAAACTCTACTTCTAGAATAAATCTTTAAATTCGTTACAATCTCACTTTTTAATAAAAATAAAAAGAATATTGGTACCAAATGTTATAAACACGATGAATCCGTAGACGTGCAGATGAGATAAAAATAGAATAAATATATAATTTTTATTATTAATTTGTAAAACTAACTTAAGACATTTTTAACTTAAAATTGAGAAGATTAATTAAAAATTATGAAGTATTGAATTTTATAATTAATGGTACTTTTAAATAATTTATAACATTTTTTGTTGTCTTGATTAAAATTAAGTAAATTTATGTCAATTTAAAATGTCTCAAATTAATTTGAAAAATTAATATTTATATTATATTTCGAAAAAGATGGATTATAAGTTTTGTGCACACGAAAAAAAAACCGAAGTAGAAAAAAAATATCAATTCTGCAATGTTCGTTTTATTTTTAGAATTTATACTAATATTCAATCTTATAATATCAATTCTGTAATTTTTATAATTTTAGACACTTAAAACTATTAACATTCATCACAAAAATACAGGCGAATTGACTAGAGATATTAAGAAAGAAATTAGACAGACAGGAGCGGATCCAACCCGGAATTCAGTGGAGTCAAATTCGAAAAAAAAATTCTTTAAAAATAAAATTTTTATAAAATGAATTATAAAACTAAATAATCATTAAATATTATTTACAATAACATTTTTCAAAATTTCGTTGCTTAAAATTGTTGCATGATAATCTCATTTTTAATAGTTGTAGAAATATCACGCTAAATGTAAGTTACTAATGTACTATTATATAGATTTCATTGGAGTTGGGTTTTGCTCAAAAACTAGAATAATATCCACCGTTGTATATTATTAATAACTAATGTCTAATGTATAGTCAAATGAAAACAACAAATATAAAAATCAAAATAGTATCAATATTAAACATTATACTATGCAGATTATAAGTACATTTTGTAACGTAAAGTTACAAAAATTTCTTATAAGGAATCCTTAGTTATCATATACTCTGTTATATTTGGATACGTAACGTGTTTCACAAGATTTTTCATCCATTAATTTGACCAACTAACATAATTTAGTACAATTATAATCGGATCAAATTACAAAGTGACAAATTTTGTGACAAAAGAAATGTTAAATAAAAAAAGAAAGATAATAGAAAAGGAAGATGGAAAATAAATCATGGACTTATCTTGCATATAATAATGTTTTATTCTATTTTTTTCTTTTATTCGTTTCTAAATAATATTTTAAATAAACAAGGAATCAAATAATTTGAATTTACACAAAGAAATCAGCTTCCTCACCCTAGTTTGCGGTAAATATTTGTTAAAAGATACTTACAATCAAAGATTTTTATTTATCTAAATTAAGATACTTGCAATAAAAAAAATTTATTTATCTAAACTCACATAATTCCTGCTAAGCTTATACAGTTAATTAGAGCAAGAGCAGAAAGAGTATACAAGTCTAGTTAGAAAGCCAAAAAGTGAGCACATTCGTTGCATATTATACAAGAGTAGAAATTTCAGTGGTGGCAGGTGCCCCCCCTGCCCCATGCTTGGGTCCGCCCCTGTAGACAGAAGCTTAGGAAAAACTCATTGTTTGTATTAAGATTTGAGAACTGATATTTTCACAAGAAAAATTGATATTTACACAAAATTCTTTTCACATGAATAATAAATGGATCATACTTTTATGTAAGTGAAATATCTTGTGAAAAATATGATTTTTTTCTTGTAAAAATAGTAATTTCCTAAAAATTTTATGAACTATTAAACAAAAATCTTTATGCTACGTTTGGATTGGAGTAATAAAGTGATAAGTGGATTTAATATCCACGAATCGTTGTTCATTTCACGCTTAATTGTTGCTATTTTCTTGTTTTCATATTCGTTTTTTATTTGTTTTGTGTTCTTTTATGTGTAGGGTGGTTGTCGTAGCATTTAACAAGATTTGGAGTCAATTGGGATCATTTTGGGACGAATTCGTGAAGAAAAGGAAAAATTCACTCGGCAACTTTTTGGAAAAATTAGCAGAATACACCCCCGCCGGGGCGGGGGGTCTCGACCAGCTGCTTGTGTAAAACCCCAACTTTTTGAATAAAGATGAATTTTCTATAAATATTATTTTTGAATATTATGGAGTGAAATTGATATAATAGTTGTGGGTAATATTTATAAATTTTGCAAAGTACGTCAATGTTGTTATATAATATTCGATTGGGTCTGGGAATATTCGTTTTAAAGGGGAATATTAGTACAACGGCACAATCATTGGTGGACCCCATAACGGAATTATTGTCGGATTGAGAAAATGACAAAAATACTTTATGAAAATAACGGCGGAAGTTTTACCATTAACAGTTGAAACACCCGGTGTTAAAAGTTACAAATGTCTGCTATGGTTGCATAAGAGTAATACACAGTATTAATTATTGATGCTTAAGTGATAAGTCACTCTCGGTTTTGTTGGTATTATTAATGTAATAATACGGAAAATCTTTTTATATAAAACAAAATACTTTTATAAAGTTATTCTATAAATTGAATATATTATATTCTATTATGATAGTGTTGCATAAGTATCTCGCATATAGTGTTTCAAGATAGTAAAATCTTTTTATATAAAAGCAGAATACTTTTATAAAGTTATACATTTTATTAGACAATAATTAGAATATATTATATTTTATTATGCATAGTGTTTTGCATAGTGCTCTGCATAGTGTTTGCATAGTAAAATCTTTTATAAAGTTATTCGTTTTATTAGATTATAAATAGAATATATTATATTTTATTTAAAAGATTTTGCTTTAAATATGGACCGTCGATTAAAGTAAATCAATCTAAATAGTTCATGAGTTAGTTACTATGCATTCCATTTTTCTATAAATAGAAGCTCATTCATTCATTATTTTCTTATTTAATTCACTATAACTCTAGAGAGATAAACTATAGAGAGAAAGAAGAAAGTATTTCGCTACTTCACTACTTATATATCCAGTACTCTTCTTCTTAAGGTAGGGAATATTATTTGTTGTACTCGTAAAGTAAGGGTGTTATTCTTTCTTATTCATGAAGAGAATCTGTTGTTATTCCATTTCTAATTATTTACATTGGAATAACTTTTGTATATGCGGATCTACCCTATACTTGGTGACATTCTTCTATTATTACGTTGGAATATCACATCTGTGTGTTTTACACAGGACTGGTTAAAATCTTTATTAGAACATTACATGCATGTTTTACACCGGACTGATTAAAATCTTTTATTATTATTATTATTCATTGGAACATCCTGCATCATGCTTTTACTTGGGACTGGTTCCGTCTTTATTATTTCATTCTTTATTATTCTGTTGGAACATCCTGTCGGTGTGATTTTCACCTGACCTGGTTCCATTATTAGTATTCTGTTGGAATAACCTGTCTATGCGAAGTACCGCATGCATGGTGATTTCTTTTATTATTCCATTCTTTATTATACTCAGTTGGTTAAAGTTTTGACTTCTATACTCCATGAAATTAGTAGAATATCCTTGATATTTGCGCTTCATCCAGTATCTTTTCATGGAAATATTCTTCTGATCATTCTTGAATTTTACTCTACAAAGCAGTATCATGTTGACAATTTAGACCTTAGTAGTTCTTGGACAAATTAATTCTTGAACTTGTTTTATTGAATTCTTATATCATTGTCATCATCCTCGTGTTTATATTATGTTAAAAGTCATCTGTGGCCTGTAGTGCATAGATGGACTTGGTATGATTATGACCAGGGATTTTTTGGTGTAATCATGACCGTAATGTTACAAATGATGTGGTAAAAGTTCTCATTAGCCCGTAGTGCATTGATGGACAGTTGTTGGCATGATCATGACCATTAATGAATACACAAATATTCTTGGCCCGTAGTGCATGGATAATTGTGGTCGTGATACTAAAGAATATCCTTGGTAGTAGCGTAGGGGTGATTCGATGACGTGGAATATTTATTGTCGAGTCTCGGCGATAATAAAGTGATGAAAAACCTTTTTAATCATAAAAGATAGTAGATTTTATTTTCTACTTGACTCTTTTAATGGATTGCTTGTTCCGCTGCAGTTAAACTTGATGTCTATTATATTTTATCAGTTTAACATTGTTGGAGACTAATGATAATTTATTCTGCATTATCTTAGTCATAATATTTCTTACTGGGCTAGTTGAGCTCACCCTTTATTTCACTGTTCTCTTTAGGAAATGAGAATATAGCTGGGACGAGTCGGGGAACAGAGTGATGGTCCAAAGGATAGCATTAGTAGTCCTCACTATTCTATGAAATAGTGTGATAATAATTGTAATGAGGACTCCTTTTGAGTTTGTATAATCTCTAGTAGATAATATTTGTATTCAAACTCACCGTTTATGTTTTGTCTTATTGTACATGACAGTTGTATTAGTAAGTTGTGTTTGAATTCTGTACCATGTATCTGACGACCCAAGATGGGTGATGTATACCTAATTTTGGGGGCGTCACAGTTGGTATCAAAGCTTAGGGATATGATCCCTGGCTGAGATGTGAGACTAGAACTAGGAGGGGAGAGACGGGGAATTCCTTCGCTAATATAAACTACTTAAATTTATTTTGTATTTAAATTGGTTGGTCAGAGTTTAGAGATATTATGTTACATGTCAATTAACCTTTGTTTTGTGGCAGTATCTGAAAATGACATCCGAAAATGTTGAGAATAACAATGGAGCACAAGAGACCGTTGAGTCTCCACATATCAATAATCAGGAGAATGTGCATCAGGAAGGCGACAATCCTCATGCAAACAACAACACTAACTAAATGTTGAATGATAGATTGTTCAGAGGCTTTATGCAATTCATGCAACAGCAGGCGAGAGCGGCTCTTGTCCAAAATGTAGGTGGAAACACTGAAAACTCTCAGGCGGTCACCGCTAAACAGTTCAAGGAGCTGGGACCACCATAGTTTAAGGGAGAGCCAAAACCACTTATGGAAGAAGCATGGATAAAGCAGATCACCAAGATATTTGATGTCTTAGGATGCTCCGAGGAGCAAAAGGTTCCCTTTGCCGCCTTTATGTTGCGCGGAGAGGCAGATTACTGGTGGGAATCGGTAAAACGTACTCAACCTGCCGTGCTAAAGATGTCTTGGGAGAAGTTCCAAGAGCTGTTCAATGACAAATACTTTCCCGAAAGTATTCGTCACATGAAGGAGGTGGAGTTTATCAAATTGGAGCAAAATAATATGACCGTGTCGCAATACGAGGCAAAATTTGCGGAGTTATCCCGGTTTGCGTCCCACTTGGTGGATAATGAAGAGAGAATGGCGCGAATGTTTTTAAGAGGTTTGAAGCCGGAAATACGTCAACATCTTATTTCTCATAAACTGTGTTTGTATTCAGATGTTGTAAATAGGGCTCAATTGGTGGAGTGCGATAACGAGTCAACGCAACCAAAAGAGAGCGGCCGTGAAAAAAATGATAATACCAGGTGAGAGAAGTCATCAAGCGGTGACAACAAGCGTGGAGGAATCAACAAGCCGAAATGGTAACCACTTCCGGTGGTAATCGAGGATAAAATAATAAGAATGGACATTTCAAGAAGAGGAGATTCAACAATGATGGAAAGACGTCGACCAAAGACCAAGTTGTTAAGGAAGAAGAAAGACCACCTATCATATGCTTCAAATGCGAAGGGGAGGGACACATCAGTCCAAATTGCGCAATGTCGTCCAAAGCATGTTATAATTGTGGAAGAGAAGGTCACTTAGCCCGATTTTGTCGTTCACCGAAGACAAATTCAGCTAGGATGGAGGCACCAAAGGCTGTCCCAAAAAATTCAAAGCCGATAGTGTAAGGGAGAGCGTTTGTTGTGACCTCCCAGAGAGCAAGGAACCCGAATGAGGTCATCACGGGTAAGCTTATCATAAACTCTAGCGAAGTCTACACTTTATTTGAAACCGGTTCTACCCATTCTTTTATTTCTCCTACTTGCGCTCAACGATTAAATTTGACTCCGGAGAAATTAGACTTTGACTTATCTGTGGAAACTCCGTTGGGAGAAACCTTCATTACATCCACGGTTTATAAGTCTTGTTTGGTTCAAGTTGGTACCCACACATTACCCGGTCGATCTTATTACATTAAAAATACTTGCATTGATGTTATTCTAGGGATTGATTGGTTAACTACTCATCATGCAAAAATTGATTATTTTCGTAAGGTTGTTAGCTTTCATATTCCTAATCGACCTATTATGCGAATTCAAGCAACCAAACCATTAAAATCAATCACTGTCATCTCAAGCTATAAAGCTATTCGTTTATTGAAAAACGGATGTCAAGCTTTCTTAGCTCATGTCACAGATCTAAACAAAAATACGTCAGTTTTGAATAATATTTCTATTGTTAATGAATTTCCTGACGTATTCTCTGAAGAACTTCTTGGCCTACCCCCAGAGCGTGAAATTGAATTTTGTATCGACCTTGAACCCGGTACAAAACCCATTTCCAAAGCCCCATATCTAATGGCTCCTATTGAACTTCAGGAGTTAAAGACTCAACTGCAGGAATTGTTAGACATTGGCTTTATTCATCCTAGTACTTCTCCTTGGGGTGCTCCTGTTCTATTCGTGAAGAAGAAAGATGGGAGTATGCGACTTTGTATTGATTATCGGGAGTTGAATCATGTCACCATCAAAAATAAGTACCCATTGCCACGTATTGATGACCTGTTTGACCAGTTGCAAGGAGCCAAATTCTTTTCAAAGATTGATCTTCGTTCCAGATATCACCAATTGAAGATTAGAACCGATGATATTCCAAAGACGGCTTTCAGAACTCGGTACGGGCATTATGAATTCCTAGTCATGTCCTTTGGATTGACTAATGCTCCTGCTGCCTTCATGGATATGATGAACCGAGTATTCAAGGAATATTTGGATCATTTTATGGTCGTCTTTATTGATGACATCCTCATATATTCCAAAAGCCGTGAAGATCATGAGGAACACTTGAGGCTGATACTCCAAAAGCTTCGTGAATACAAGCTTTATGCCAAGTTGAAGAAATGCGAGTTCTGGCTTGAGGAAGTAGCATTCCTTGGGCATGTGGTATCAAGTCATGGAATATCTGTTGACCCAGTAAAGATTGAAGCTATTCAAAGCTGGGAGCAGCCTAAATCAGTGACCGAAGTTCGTAGCTTTCTCGGCTTAGCTGGTTATTATCGAAGATTTGTAGAAGGGTTTTCTCGAATCGCTACTCCACTAACTCAGCTGACTCGGAAAGATACAAAGTTCGGTTGGAGCGAGGAATGTGAGAAGAGTTTTTAAGAACTCAAGAGGAGACTCATTTCAGCACCTGTTCTGACAATACCATCTGGTTCGGAGGGATTTATTATCTAAAGTGATGCTTCAGGCAAAGGGTTAGGATGTGTTCTCATGCAACATGGGAAAGTCATAGCCTATGCCTCACGACAACTCAAAGAATATGAGAGGAATTATCTTACTCATGATCTAGAGTTGGCAGCTGTTGTCTTCGCACTAAAGATTTGGAGGCATTACTTGTATGGGGAGAAAGTGGAGATCTTTACGGATCATAAAAGCCTCAAATATTTCTTCACTCAAAAGGAACTCAACATGCGACAACGACGTTGGCTTGAACTGTTGAAAGATTATGATCATACTATCAATACCATCCCGAAAAGCGAACGTGGTAAATGACGATTGAGTAGAAGATCATATGCGGGTACGAGTGCAACATTGTCAACGCAAAGGCCCATTTTGTATGACTTGCAAAGGATGGAGATAGAGATAAAGACTCCAGGGACCCACGTGATGATGGCAAATATATGAGTAGAACCGACTTTAATTGATAAAACTAAAGCTGCTCAAATTACAGATCTGGAGCTGATGCGTATGAGGAAGAAAGTGCAAAAAGGTGCGATGCCGGAAGCAAAAATCGATGAAGAAGGAATACTTCGAGTCAACTCCAGACTTTGTGTTCCTAACGACCTTGATTTAAAGTATAAAATCATGATGGAGGCGCACAACACACCGTTTTTAATCCATCCTGGGAGTACCAAAATGTATCATGATCTTCGACATACATTTTGGTGGGGCAATATGAAGAGAGAGATATCGCTGTTTATCTCAAGGTGTCTAACGTGTCAACGAGTCAAAGCGGAGCATCAAGTACCAAAAGGTCCATTGCAACAACTTGAAATTCCAGAATGGAAGTGGGAGCACATTACCATGGATTTTGTTACTGGTCTTCCCAAAGTTTCTCAAGGCATAGATGCGATATGGATCATTGTTGATAGATTGACCAAGTCTGCTCATTTCTTACCGATACGAGAAACTTATACACTTAAACGTCTTTCTCGTATGTACATAAACGAGGTTGTAAGATTGCATGGTATGCCAGTATCCATAGTTTCTGATCGAGACCCAAGATTCACTTCACGATTTTGGGTTAGTTTGCAGAAAGCTATGGGCACAGATTTATGATTTAGCTCAACATATCATCCTCAGAAGGACGGACAGTCGGAGAGGACTATTCAAACTCTTGAAGATCTATTAATACTCTGTGTCCTTGATTTCAAGGGAAGTTGGGACAAGTTCTTACCATTGGTGGAGTTTTCCTACAACAACAGTTATCAAGCAAGTATTGGCATGGCTCCATTCGAAGCGTTGTATGGAAAAAAGTGTCGTTCTCCGGTATCTTTGGGATGAGGTGGGTGAAGCAACGTTGTTGGGACCGGGAGTTGTACGTATGACTACGTAAAAGATTCAAACGATCCAAGAACGTATAAAAACCTCACAAGATCGACAAAATAGTTATCTTGATCTTCATCGAAAGGACGTGGAATTGATATAGGAGATCATGTGTTGTTACGTGTTTCTCCATGGAAAGGGGTTACGAGATTTGGAAAGAGAGGAAAGCTCAATCCTCGATTTATCGGCCCATTTTTAATCCTTGATCGAGTAGGAACTGTGGCCTATAGACTCGCTTTACCGCCAAGTATGTCTCGTGTTCATAACGTTTTTCACATATCCATGTTACGTAAGTATGTGGAAGACCCGAACCACATTATTGAGTTGGAACCGGACGAAATAGCGGAAGATTTGACGTATGAAGAGGTTCCTGTTCAAATCTTGGATAAGAAGGAACATATTCTACGCACCAAGGTTATACCTTAAGTCAAAGTTTTGTGGAGAAACCACGATGTTGAGGAAATGAATTGGGAGTTAGAATCTGAAATGAAATCAAGGTATCCTTACCTCTTCGACATACCAGGTACGTACCCTAATTTCGAGGGCAAAATTTCATAAGAAGGGGAGATTGTAAAACCCCAACTTTTTAAATAAAGATGAATTTTCTATAAATATTATTTTTGAATATTATGGAGTGAAATTGATATAATAGTTATGGGTAATATTTATAAATTTTGCAAAGTACGCAAGTTGTTATATAATATTCGATTGGTCGGGGAATATTCATTTTAACAGGGAATATTAGTACAACGGCACAATCATTGGTGGATCCCACAACGGAATTATTGTCGGATTGAGAAAATGACAAAAATACTTTATGAAAATAACTTGGAAGTTTTACTGTTAAGCTGTTGAAACACCCGGTAAAGTGTTAAAAATGCGATGTCTGGGTGGTTGCATAGTAACATACGGTATTAATTATTTATGCTTAAGTGATAAGTCACTCGGTTTTGTTGGTATTATTAATGTAATAATACAAAAATCTATTTATATAAAAAATGAATACTTTTATAAAGTTATTCTATAAATAGAATATATTATATTCTATTATGCATAGTGTTTGCATAGTGTTTTTGTATAGTAAAATCTTTTTATATAAAATAGAATACTTTTATAAAGTTATCTACATTTTATTAGACAATAATTAGAATATATTATATTTTATTATGCATAGTGTTTTGCACAAGGTGCTGCATAGTGTTTGCATAGTAAAATCTTTTATAAAGTTATTCGTTTTATTAGATTATAAATAGAATATATTATATTTTATTTAAAAGATTTTACTTTAAATATGGACCGTCAGATTAAAGTAAATCAATCACGACCGTTCATGAGTTAGTTACTATTCATTCCATTTTTCTATAAATAGAAGCTCATTCATTCATTATTTTCTTACGAATTCACTGAAACTCTAAAGAGATAAACTATAGAGAGAAAGAAGAAAGTATTCTGCTACTTCACTACTTATATATCCAGTACTCTTCTTCTTAAGGTAGGGAATATTATTTGTTGTACTCGTAAGGGGTGTTATTCTTTCTTATTCATGAAGAGAACTGTTGTTATTCCATTTCTTATTATTCTGTTGGAATAACCTGTATACGCGGTCTACCCTATACTTGGTGACATTCTTCTATTATTCATTGGAACAACCGTGCGTGTGTTTACAGGACTGGTTCCATCTTTATTATTATTATGTTAGAACATCACATCGTGCTTTTACATGGGACTGGTTTAAAATCTTTATTATTTCATTCTTTATTATTCTGTTGGAACATCCTGTCGGTGTGATTTTCACCTGACCTGGTTCCATTATTAGTATTCTGTTGGAATAACATGTCTATGAGAAGTACCGTATGCATGGTGATTTCTTTTGTTATTCCATTCTTTATTATACTCAGTTGGTTAAAGTTTTGACTTCTATACTCCATGAAATTAGTAGAATATCCTTGATATTTGCGCTTCATCCAGTATCTTTTCATGAAAATATTCTTCTGATCATTCTTGAATTTTACTCTACGAAGCAGTATCATGTTGACAATTTGGACCTTAGTAGTTCTTGGACAAATTAATTCTTGAACTTGTTTTTATTGAATTCTTATATCATTATCATCATCCTCATGTTTATATTATGTTAAAAGTCATTTGTGGCCTGTAGTGCATAGATGGACTTGGTATGATTATGACCAGGGATTATTTGGTGTAATCATGATCGTAATGTTACAAATGATGTGGTAAAAGTCCTCATTGGCCCGTAGTGCATTGATGGATAGTTGTTGGTATGATCATGACCATTAATGAATACACAAATATTCTTGGCCCGTAGTGCATGGATAATTGTGGTCGTGATACTAAAGAATATCCTTGGCCGTAGTGCAGGGGTGATTCGATGATGTGGAATATTTATTAAGCCGAGTCTCAGCGATAACAGTGATGAAAAACCTTTTTAATCATAAAAGATAGTAGATTTTATTTTCTACTTGACTCTTTTAATGGATTGCTTGTTCCGCTGCAGTTAAACTTGATGTCTATTATATTTTATCAGTTTAACATTGTTGGAGACTAATGATAATTTATTCTGCATTATCTTAGTCATAATATTTCTTACTGGGCTAGTTGAGCTCACCCTTTATTTCACTGTTCTCTTCGTGAAATGAGAATATAGTCGGGACGACTAGTCTGGGGAGCAGAGTGATGGTTCAAAGGATAGCATTAGTAGTCCTCACTATTACGTGAAATAGTGTGATAATAATTGTAATGAGGACTCCTTTTGAGTTTGTATAATCTCTAATAGATAATATTTGTATTCAAACTCACGGTTTATGTTTTGTAATTATTGTACACGATAGTTGTATTAGTAAGTTGTATTTGAATTCTGTACCATGTATCTGACGACCCAAGATGGGTGATGTATACCTAATTTGGGGGTGTCACAGCTTGTCCTGTTCGATTTAAGACTGTGCTGCTACATGGTGTTTAGTGATGTAATTACATATGGACTCTAGCATATAAAGGATTTTCGACTGGAACACTAGAGGGCACGTCCATTACTCGACTAACAACATATTTCGGCAACACAGAGGAGCACATTACAAAGATTATTTCCAAATTTTCACAGAAAGCTTGGAGGAGTATTTTGAAGAGATTTTCGTGACGATTGTAATTCTAGGCTACGTGAAGGGTGTTCATCATTATTCATCTATTTAATCTTTTATTTGTAATGGCATGGATGTTTTTGTTAGATTATTCAGTTTTTATTTCATTTGTTATGAACTAATTCGCTTATTAGGCTTATGATGGATCCTTGGGTGAAACGATGATTTTATAATTTTGATTTCTAGTCCAATAAAATATTTTCAGTTTATCTATGTTAATTTGAGCGTGAATTTATGAATTGCTTGATCAACAATTCTTTGTGGATTTGTATGGAATCGAGAGATGATATTCAAATCCAGACTTGGTTAATATAGCATGTGTCATGAATTTTGTGAATAGAAGATTCTTGATTATTGTTAAGGTAGATATATGCTTGACATCGCATGTAATCGGATAGAGAACTTATTCTTAAACCTTCTTTAATTTCAGTTCACATAGAGATATAGTGAGTTGGTTGATTTGAGTGTTTAACTTGTTTCTATCTAAATTGTGGATTTAAGTTGATACGGTATAAGTGCATCGAGAGGTGGCTAGTACTACATTCGTGTTCTTGATTAATAAACTGGGATATTGACTTGAATTGGAATAAATGTTTGAAAATCAGAGTGAAGCCTAGGGTGAAATCATAAGTCTAATTCTCCATCGATTGAGTGAACTTCCGGATTTTGATATTTGTGATTATTTTGTTATAGTTTATTTATTTATTAATTTAGTTTCTATAATTTTAAACCGTTGCCGGGGACAATTTAGCCTAGATTTTAATATTTTTACAATATCAGTTTAATTAGTCTAGTTTTACTTAAACATTTTTGTTTTTGTTTTTGTTCTTCCTATTTCAGGTTTTTGACATTGGTTTATGCAAACACGATCCAAAAATCCAGATTTGCTTCCTTTTGAGGACGACATTGAAAGAAGATTTCAGAGGTTAAGTAAGTAGATCAAGGAAACAAGGAACGAATTTGAAAATTTTGATAAGGAAGAAGCAATGGCTGCCGAAGACCAGAAAGCGTTGAGGGGTTTTGCAACACCTAAGGTGACTGATCTGTAGTCGAGTATCACTAAGCCTGCAATAGTTGCGAATACTTTTGAAATCAAGCTTGGGACCATTCAGATGCTGCAGAATTCAGTTCATTTTGGGGGAATGACAAATGACGATCCAAACGAGCATTTAATCAGTTTTTTGGAAAGTGTGACACTTTCAAGTACAATGGGGTGTCGGATGAGGCAGTGAGACTTCGCTTGTTCCCGTTCACTTTACGGGACAAGGCGAAGAGTTGGTTACATTCTCTGCCGCCGGGATCGATAACTATGTGGGAAGACTTGGCTCAGAAATTCTTTGCCAAATTTTTCCCACCGGCGAAAACTGCCAAAATGAGGAATGACATAACAATGTTTGAGCAGCAAAATGGGGAGTCGCTATATGAGGCATGGAAGAGGTACAAGGAGTTACTTAGAAAGTTCCCACATCATGGATTACCCAAGTGGCTGCAAATGAACACCTTTTATAACGGATTACATGGGAATGTCAGAACGAGTATTGACGCAGCGTCGGGCGGAGCATTCATGGCTAAGAGTTACGAGGAAGCCTACGATTTGATTGAAACCATGGCGGCCAATAACTACCAGTGGCCCACAGCAAGAATGACACAGGCAAAGGCGGTTGGAGTTTTGGAAGTAGATGGGGTGACAGCTATACAAGCACAGATTTCTGCGTTGTCCAAGAAGTTGGATGCTATGACAGGGGCTTAAGTACAGCAGGTTGCGGTAGTATGTGAATTGTGTGCGAGTGATCATCCTACAGATCAGTGTGCAATTAATCCAGCATCCATCCAGTTCATAGGTAGCTATAACAGAATTTCGCAAAATACATACCAAAACACCTACAACCAGGGGAATAGAAACCACCCAAATTTCTCGTGGAGCAATAACTAGCAAAATCAAGCTCCATGGCCGTCATATCCCCCAGGTTTTCAGAGTCACCAACAACCGGTACAACATCAGGAAAGGAAATCAGATTTCGAGGAAATGGTGTCGAAGTACATAACTAGCAATGAGGCAGCAATGAAAAATCAAGCAATGGCAATGAAATCACAAGAGATGGCTATCAAGAATTTAGAAAATCAGATAAGACAGATGGCGTTAGCATTGAATAATAGACCACAAGGAACGTTACCAAGTGACACTGAGAGAAATTCGAAGGGTAGTCATGAGCAATGTCAAGCAGTTATGTTGAGAAGTGGAAAACATCTCGGGGGTAATAATGCAGAAAATTCAGCGACACCGGAGGAAAAAGTTGATGACAGTAACGTGGTTGAAGGTAACAAGGGTGAGGAAAAGAAAAGTGAAGACATAAAATTAAACAATAAGCCAATTGTTTATCCTCCACCACCGTTTCAGCAGAGGGTTCAAAAACAGAAATTAGATAAGCAGTTCGCAAAGTTTTTAGAAGTGTTCAAGAAACTCCATATTAACATCCCATTCGCAGAAGCCCTAGAGCAAATACCGAGAGCCTACGAATATTTCATTGCAGTTGGCGGATATGTCAGTCGCATACCCGAGAGGCATAGTAGAGGACATTTTTGGTTAAAGTGGATAAGTTTATATTCCCAGCGGACTTTATCATTCTGGATTTCGAGGAGGATAAAAACATCCCGATTATCTTAGGGAGACCTTTCTTGGCCACGGGAAGGACACTCATAGACGTGCAAAAAGGAGAACATACTATGAGAGTCCAAGATCAAGAAATCAAATTTAATGTGTTCAAGGCCATGAAATTCCCTACGGATGAGGAAGAATGTTTTCGGATGGATTTAATTGAGCAAATCATCGGTGAAGATATGAGTAAGAGTTTGTTCAACGATCCGTTAGAAATAACTTTATTGGGGGATGAAGATAATGACGACCCGAAATTTGTGGACTACTTACAGATGTTAGACTCATTGCCACGAGTTAGCCAATTCAGAGCATCGTTTGAACCTTTTCACACTGAGGAGACAGCTACAGAAAAATTGAAACCGTCATTGGAGGAGCCACCAACATTAGAACTTAAGCCACTCCCTAAACATCTTAGGTATGTGTACTTAGGCAATTCAAATTCTTTACCTATAATTATTTCTGCTGCACTTAACAAATTGCATAAAGAAAAGTTGTTGAGGGTGCTTTGGGAACACAAATCAGCGATTCGTTGGACGATTGAGAATATAAAGGGAATTAGCCCTTCGTTTTGCATGCACAAGATTCTGATGGAAGATGATGCAAAACCGACGGTGGAGCAACAATGACAACTTAACCCAATTATAAAGGAAGTGGTAAAGAAGGAAATTCTGAAATTATTGGACGTCGGTATCATCTATCCGATTTTCGACAGTAAGTGGGTTAGTCTGGTTCATTATGTGCCGAAAAAGGGGGAATGACCGTAGTACATAATGATGATAACGAGTTAATTCCAACAAGAACAGTGATAGGTTGGAGGGTGTGCATCGATTATAGGAGGTTGAATAAGGCAACCCGAAAAGATCACTTCCCGCTACCCTTTATCGATCAATTGTTAGACAGATTAGTGGGGCATGATTACTATTGTTTATTGGATGGATACTCTGGCTATAACCAGATCGTCATCGCTCCTGAGGATCAAGAAAAGACAACATTTACGTGCCCTTACGGTATATTTGCATTCAGGAGGATGTCATTCGGGTTATGCAATGCACCTGCAACCTTCCAACGGTGTATCATGGCCATTTTTTCAGATATGGTGGAGAAAAATGTTGAAGTCTTCATGGAGGATTTTTCGGTCTATAGAGACAAGTTTGATACTTGCCTAGGGAATCTGGTCATGGTATTGCAGTGATGTAAGGATACAAACCTCATACTCAATTGGGAAAAATGCCACTTCATGGTTGAAGAAAGGCATAATTTTGGGCCATAAGGTGTCAGCTCAAGGATTGGAGGTGGACAAAGCAAAGGTGGAAACAATCGAGAAACTGCCTCCATCGAGCTCAGTTAAGGGTATTAGAAGTTTTCTGGAACATGCTGGATTCTACAGGAGGTTCATAAAGGATTTCTCTAAAATTGTAAAACCTCTATGCAGTCTTTTAGAGAAGGATGCTACTTTCAGTTTTACTGAGGAATGCAAATCAGCGTTTGAATCATTAAAGAAGAAATTAACTACAGCCCCCGTGATAGTCGTACCGGATTGGAATATGCCATTCGAGCTAATGTGTGATGCAAGCAACTATGCGGTTAGGGCTATTTTGGGCCAACACCGAGACAAGGTGTTTCACGCCATATACTATGCAAGCAAAACACTCACAGAGACTTAAATGAATTATACAACCACGAAAAAGGAATTACTTGCAGTGGTGTATGCGTTTGACAAATTCTGGGCATACTTGATCGGGACTAAGGTGATAGTCTACACGGACTATTCGGCGATTCGGTACCTAATAGCGAAAAAAGATTCTAAGCCACGCCTTATCCGATGGATTCTCCTACTTCAAGAGTTTGACTTAGAAATTAAAGATAGAAAGGGGACGGAAAATCAAGTAGCCGATCACTTGTCTAGGCTGGAAAATAAGGGAAAGCGAAAGAAGACAGATGTGAAATTAACGAGTCATTCTCAGATGAGCAACTGTTTGGGATTTCTGCAGAATTTCCTTGGTATACAGATTATGCAAATTTTCTTGTGAGCAATATTCTTCCACCTGACCTCACAAGACAACAAAAAAAGAAGTTTCTTCATGATGTAAAGTGGTACATGTGGGACGAACCGTATTTGTTCAAACAATGCGCCGACAAAATGATTAGACGGTGTGTCCCCTATAGTGAAGTGAAGAACATTATGCATGAGTGCCATTCATCTGCATATAGCGGGCATTATGGCAGCGAACGGACAGCAGCAAAGGTGTTGCAAGCCGGGTTTTATTGGCTCACATTATTCAAAGATGCCCACCATTTTGTCAAACAATGCGATAGGTGTCAAAGGGTGGGAAACATCTTGAAACAGAATGAGATGCCCCTACAAACAATTCTTGAAGTGGAAATCTTTGATGTATGGGGCATCAATTTCATGGGGCCATTCCCTTCGTCTTTGAACAATCAGTATATTTTACTCGCAGTGGATTACGTTTTGAAGTGGGTTGAAGTTGCAGCACTACCATCCAACGATGCCAAGGTGGTCCTCAAATTTCTACAGAAAAATATTTTCACGAGGTTTGGCACACCAAGAGCAATAATCAGTGACGAAGGTAGTCACTTTTGCAATAAGGCATTCACAGCTCTTTTGACACGGTATGGGGTCAACCACAAAGTAGTGACAACGTATCACCCTCAGACAAGTGGGTTGGCCGAGGTATCAAACCGGGAAATAAAGAAAATATTGGAGAAAGTAGTAAATCCGAGTCTTAAGGATTGGTCACTTCGGTTAGACGATGCATTATGGGCATACCGGACTGCGTATAAAAATCCAATCGGGATGTCACCATATCAACTCATCAGACGGAAGGCATGCCCACTTAACGGTCGAACTACAAAGACAATGCTTATTCAAGGTTCAAAAACTTCGATTTAGATCAAGCAAGCATTGTGGGGAAAAAAGACTACTTCAACTGAATGAGCTCGATGAATTCCGCCTCCACGCCTATGAGAACTCCAAATTATACAAAGAAAAGGTAAAAAGATGGCACGACCAGAAAATTGTGCATTGAACATTAGAGCCGGGTCAATCAGTCCTCTTGTTCAACTCACGGCTGCGATTGTTCCCAGGAAAGCTGAAATCAAGATGGTCGGGACCATTCACTATAAAGCGGGTATTCTCTCATGGCGCCGTTGAACTCTACAGTCGTAATCCATTAGAGACGTTCAAGGTATGGTCAATGGATAAAGCATTAATGGGTGGCGATTCAAACTGGGATGTCGTCAACATTACCCTCACAGATACACAGTGAAACAGGGAGTAGTCAGGCTGAATGACTTAAAATAAAGCGCTAATTGGGAAGCAACCTAATCATTTCTTTTTTAAATTATTTTATTTTCATTTGAAATTTTTTTTGTATTAATTATATTATATCTTAGGATTATAATTTATCCATTTTTTTTATTGATTCGTTCTAAGAGTCTTGGAAATCTCTCATGCATGCTCAAATTTATCAAAAATCTAATAACCTTCACGTTTCATGACTTGCAGGATGGAAAAAGGCAATTTCGGTGGCATAGCATGAAGACAACAAAGCCCAAAACTGGCCAACTTACAGTGGGCATGCCCACTGGGGCGGGCTCAAATGGCCTTGTACCCCCCGCCGGGACGGGGGTCTTGGAACTTGGGCACTTCAAATTCGGCAGTTACATATGTTAGACTCCACAACTCCCATAACTTCTCCCTCAATTAAGACTCCTCATAACCACCACCCACCATCCACTACCCCCACGAATTCCAATGCTCCACTACCTCTCCCCACCTCTTCAATCCACCAATAAACACCCGCACACCACCTCTATATATTATAACATCTCAACCTATATTCCTCACACCACTCTTCAATTACACTCATCAAATTTCGAATTAGGGGCTTCATAGAGGATAGTTTTAACCATTTAAGAGGCAAGCATATCAATATTCTCAAGTTATCAAGCTTCATTCACCATATTGGAGGGCCAATTTCATAAGTGTGGGGGATACCCATTTGTGCACACCAAGTGTTCGTCACTGTGTTTCAACCAAGTTTGGGGGAGAGCTAATGCAAGTTAAGCATTAGAGAGAAACCATGGCGTCACAACCAACATCTAAACGCATAAAAGGGAGAGAGTTCAAGTTCGCACAACAAATTACGAACCTTTGATCGCTGAGAGAATTTGTGAGTGTGCCGCCGCAGACAGCATGATGAGTATGAGTATGCTAAACAAAGCCCTTACACGGGAGCTGGATTGCACCGGATCCCAATGATGGGGAGATGATGCCTCAAATCTATCAAAAGGGGTGGACCAAATTCACAGAAGATCCAGAACCCGCTGTGGTTAACATTGTCAAGGAATTTTACGCCAACGCTCAGGAAAAAGCCCCATTCAATGCGTATGTGCGGGGTCGCTTGGTTCCGTTCAGTGCCGATGCAATAAACACTTATTATCAGCTGCGGGTACCTCGCCAATGCCAATATGCTCAGCTACGTGATTTTGATCCGAACTTTGATGAAATAATCACAGGGATGACAAAGCCCGGAACATCTTGGATGAAAGGTCGGAAGGGAGGCACAGTGTTCCATAGCAAGGACCTTAGCCTGTATGGAAAAATATGGTACGCATTCTTATGCGCTAAATTGCTTCCGTCCCAACACACCTTGGACGTCACCAAAGAGAAGGCGTTCTTTGTTATGCTTAATTGTGCAAGATTTCATTATCGACGTCGGGGCTATTATTTGTTTCTCCATCCGCCGGTGTTTACGTGGAAATTTTTCGGGCGGCTTGCCACACCCATCACTCATATGTGGGTTGTGTCGCAATGCAGGGGTGAGATGGTCCGACGATGAGCCCACACAAATGCCGCTCGCATTGCTTGATTCTAGAATGATAGCGCGGTATTCTGTATGGGCAGGAGGCGAGTCACATCCACGAGGTCTGGGCTTTATTTTTCCGTCGGCTTCGGAAGACGAAGTTGATGCTACAGAGGCATCAGAGGATGATGATGTACCTATGGGTGATCAAGGGGCTGAGCAGGTACCACAGACCGAGGCAATATCCAGTCCTCAGTTCCTTGAGTTCCAAAATCAAATGACTGCGCACAACAAAGCAGCACGTCGGGAAATGCGGCGATTGGCAATGTGGCAAGATCAGATGTTTGATGCTATGAACGCATCTTTCGCCTCACTCAACACAACCCTTCAAAGCTTCAACCCGGCGTCTCAATTTCCATATCAGCAACCTGGACCAATGCCGAGATTTCCACCAAATGATTCTGATGAAGAAGAGCAACAACCTCCTCTTCCATTGTAGAAGACACAATTTTTTCTGAAGAATTCACCATGATATATCTGATCCATGCATAATATCATGAAAAATGGATACAAATTTTTGACTGCTACTTAGACTTAGTATCGGCAATAGGTCTGAAAAAGTATCTAAAAATATAAAATTTAGATATTTGTACCCTGTCGAAGTAAGGAACCATGACATATATGTTTGGAAACTTCTTGCGGATTTGAGAATAGGAAATAAAAGACACACCACCTAGTGGTCTGAAGAGCAGCGGATAAGGGTATGTCCAGGACGGCCCCGAAATGACTTGGACCAATAGGGAAATCCCAATTCATTGGGCCTTTTGCCCCAAATAATGAGGTGTCTGTCCTGTCACAGGTACAAGAACCGATGACAAAGTAGGATCCCAATTGCTCTATCACTGCATCCAACAACTTATCCCTAGCTAGAGTGAGAAACCATACCTTGCCACAGTTGCATTACTTATAGCTTCCTTGTTCGTAGACAAAGCGGATTCAGAATTGTCTTTCATTCCAAGGCCTAACTTGTATCTTGACTTTGGAAGATTGACGATATGAAGTAAGATGACGGAGGGGAAATTCGATTCATGAAGAAAAGAAAGGTAAAAGTGACAACCTCACAACAAAGAGTGAAATGCCAAGCCCTTTCTTAACCTCACTAACCCCCCTTGTTGGATATTTAGAGTAAGTTGGATCATAACCAGCAACAGATCCTACTATTAGTTTACGGTCTTTGCCTTTCTTTACTATGTGCCTATCTATCTTGTTCCGACCTGGGATAATAAGCTCATGAGCTTGGTCTTACTTCACCATCGAGAAGTTGCCTTAGTTGGTTTCCGAAGGGAAGGCACTCAAGACTCTATATAGTCGTTTATGAGACTTAGTTAATATAGCACGTGTCATGAATTTTGTGAATAGCAGATTCTTGATTATTGTTAAGGTAAAGATATGCTTGACATCGCATGTAATCGGATAAAGAACTTATTCTTAAACCTTCTTTAATTTCAGTTCACATAGAGATATAGTGAGTTGGTTGATTTGAGTGTTTAACTTGTTTCTATCTAAATTGTGGATTTAAGTTGATACGGTATAAGTGCATCGAGAGGTGGCTAGTACTACATTCGTGTTCTTGATTAATAAACTGGGATATTGACTTGAATTGGAATAAATGTTTGAAAATCAGAGTGAAGCCTAGGGTGAAATCATAAGTCTAATTCTCCATCGATTGAGTGAACTTCCGGATTTTGATATTTGTGATTATTTTGTTATAGTTTATTTATTTATTAATTTAGTTTCTATAATTTTAAACCATTGAATTGAATAGTTTAATAGAATTAGGATTAATAGAAAATTAGTAATTGTGAAGTTAAATTTCTTGCTAATTTGTCTTCGTGGGAACAATACTCTACTCATTACTATATTACTTGTTGACCACGTATACTTGCATGTTTTGCGTATATAGATTTTACCCAACATAAAGGTATAAATGGAATGATGAAAGTAAAAAAATTGTATTTGGCTGCGATCAAATGAATTGAACTATTCTTATTCCTCCTAAATTTATGAATTTTATTCTTTGGAGAGGATGAATATAAAATAACTCATTCTAATTAAAATAGAATAAATTATTCATTTCATTCCTTCAATCCAAACGTAATATTAATATAAATACATACACATACTTTCTGTGTTGCGCGTGTACTAATACTAAACACCCAATTTTTGTGTTGAGAGAGTCGAGAAGGTGAGATACAATATTTTAGTTTGATTTAATGTGTATTTGGTACCACGTATCTGTTTTAGATTATATTTAATTGGTTAAAAAAATGTATGAAATGTTTAGTGTATATTTTATATGAATAAGTTGTAATCATACTTCTATTAAATTTAAAACATGCATATTCAATTCATTAGCTTGAATGAAACTGCAACGTGCTATCACATATATAATAGTAGTATATGGTAAGTTGAATTTTATTTATTTATGTTTTAATATTAAAAAAACCTAGCTTTAGGATTATCTAAATGAATATGTTTAGTGTATCTTTTCTCTTATTAGTATAAGAGAGTTTCTGATGTCTACAGTGTAATTATGTTACGTTATATATATATTTTTTCTTTTGCTTCTTAAAATATAATTATATTACTATTTTGTCTTTTTTATATTTTTTATTTAATTATCTAAATTTTATAAAAAAATTATTTTATCCCACAGAATTTATATAGGCAACGTGTGTGGTACATGGTGCTAGTATGAGAGCATTAACAACAGTTTCCCTAATTAACTCTCTATCCTCAATTTTGAAGAATGCATCAACAAATCATTATCCAACAGTTTCCTTATCTTTATTTGACTCTCTATTTTAATCCCTATATAGGATTTTATTCCCCAAAGTGATGGAGTCAAAAGACCATTCTCTATATACAAAATAACATTTTACACCCTCATTTAAGTGGACAACTCATCAATCATACACATCTTGACATTTTTTTACTACTTTATTTTCAAATTATAAACTTAATATTGACTTATATTTTAAAAATTAATTTCAAACGTATTCAAATTTAAAAGCGATATAAATTTATTTAATTTATGTCAATATAATTATAAATATTATAAAATAATAATAATTATAAAATTTATTATTTTCAAAATTTAAATGAATCATATTAAATTTAAATTTAAAAATATCACAAATTAACTTTTTAAAAGTTAATATTAATCTTATGTACATTTGCAATTACAATCCATTCAAGACTACTTCATAAATTACTTAAAATTTAAAATAAAATAAAAATTATTTTCAAAGTGAAATATAATTGATAAATTATACTCTCTTTTATAAATTATAAGATTATTATTAATTTGATATTTTGACTATTGGAAATTTTAACTTTTAAATTTCATTATTTAAGGAATCAATATAAGGAACCTGTTGGGTACATAGTGAAAAAATTGAATCTTTATTTTTCAAATGACCCAATAAAATTACAGAGTAAGGATAAAGATAAGGAAACTGTTGTGAAACTTTATTCATTGTTGGCTCATATAAGGGGCAATTCTTACCTTTCCAAGCTATTTCTCCATTACCTTGAATGAAACTCGAATTTGCAACCACGTATATAATAAATTAAGTTGGATACAAATAGTAATATTTTTATTTCAAATTATAAGATTATTATTAATTTTTGAATGTTAATTTAGAATATTTTTAAATTCAAAATTGAGATGATTAATTAAAAATTATAAAATAATAAATTGCACTGAATAGTAGTATTTTTTAAAGGACTTCACAATATTTATTGCTCACTATATTGACTAAGATTAAAGAAATTCATATTAATTTTAAAATTATTTAAAATTGATTTTAAAAATTCAATAAGAACCTTATATTTTAAAATGGAGAGAGTATTTGGCACTAGTTTTAGGATTAATTCTTTTTTAGAACAACTTAGGATTATCTAAATTAATATATATATATATATATATATATATATATTATGTCTCAATTTTTGTCGGAAATGTGTCTCACATGATATGACATTAAATAAAAAAATGTGTTTTCTTACATAATTAATTATAAAAAATTATTTATCTAACTAATGTAGTGATGACACATCATTTAAAACAAAAATTTATGACGTGTATGCTATATTTGCATTGAAGGAATTGGAATGAGTTATTCTATACCTTTTTTCTTTAAGGAATAAAATTCATAAATTTGGGAGGAATAAAAATCATTCCAATCACAATCAAACACAATTTCTTTATTCCATATGAATATGAATTATTCTATTTTTATTTTTATTACCCCAATCCAAAGGTAATGTTATCTTTTAAATATTTTATGACGATAAAAAAAAAAAGGATTATTTTTGTGATTTTTTTTAATTCGCAGTTAAATCTCATTCTTGCACAAAAGCGTTACAATATTTATGGTCATATTAAGGCTTTAAGCAAGGCGTTGGCACAATAATTAATGTAATGTTGCCTAACAGACGAAGGACCAGCTCGTCATTCTTTATGTTGTCTGTTCCATTATTGTGCTTTCACATTTCCCAAATCGACGAAAATATCCTCACAGCTGCATATAAATGTAGTACAAGAGATGTTTCTTACAACGAAAACATCTCTCTCAAATAACAAAATCAAAAACAAAAATTAAATGGCAGAGACAGATAATTTTGGAGTTCTGACACAGGCGTTTTCAGGTTCTTTCTCCATTCCGATTATACATAATCTCAATCTCAATAATATGTACTTTTAATTGGTTAGTCTTTTGATTGCATAATTTGGGAATGAATCAATCGAGTTATATATATATATATATATATATATATATATATATATGTGTGTGTGTGTGTGTACCTCTTTGCAATGTTCTTGTTAATTTCTGATCTTTTGACAATATAGTGCTAAAGAACTTAGCATTACTTTTGTATTTGATACTGACTACTTATATTTTTAATTATACTATTAATTCCACATTATTCAGTTATTTATACATAATTTTTGTTCACAGTTCAGTTATTTATTGACCATTTCTTCAGTTCTTTTTTTATATTTTTTGGTTTGGAATTTGTCGGGTGAATATGATTTATTTGTGGAATTTGTGGGAAAATATCATTTTTAATTATTCCTGCTTAAGCATTATATTTCCTTATGAAATACTCCGTTCCAAAATATAAGATCCTCTATAAGTCAACTTAAGGCGTATTTAAACTCAAAATGGAAGCAGGTTTCTTTATAAGAATATTGTAAATTATCTAAATGGTACTATTAATTTTAATGAATCATCTAAATATTGAGCTTGAAAATGTCTTGAATATACTTTCAATTAACAATAATATATATATATATATATATATATATATATATATATATATATATATATATATATCGGTGATAAGTTTTGTTTTGTTATTTGGCATATGACTTATACCCAATTGTAGCTTCAAATGATTTTGTTTTGCTATTTCCTTTATTCTATTTGGTGGAAAGGAAATGGGAAATTTTTATTATGTAATTTCAAAGTTGTAACCCTTTATGTTATAAAACCAATATCATTTAGTGAAAAGTTTTAACCAAGTTCTTTGTTTGAACTACATTAAATGTTATGGACTTGCATTCACTGAAATGTTACAATTTAATATCATTTGAATTTGATATTCTAGGACTTGGAGTTGATGAGAAAACCTTGATATCAATATTGGGGAAATCGCATCCAGAACAGAGAAAATCCTTTAGGAAAGGAGCACCTCAATTTTTCGTAGAGGATGAACGTTTATTCAAGAAGTGGGAGGCTCAACACATTGCTCAACTCGAACATGAGTTTCTACGCTTCAAGGTATACACATCTTTCTTCCTAGCTTATTAATGTTTGGTTGTCCATAATTGCAGAAACCAAGACAGGGGAGTTCTCTATAATGAATTTGATATAGTCAAGGAAAATTATATTTTCATTTCACGTTTCTCCATTTGCGATCCATTATTTGTTCCATTTTAATCTTCCAGTGGAGCGCAAATGGTGAAATTCAGAGTGTATTTATCATTTTCTTATAATCAACTGTTAAAATCATAAGTAATTAAGATGGTTTAGCATCTTTATTTTCAGAATTGGTTTCTATTTGTGTGAAAAGTCCTATATGAACTCTCAATATCTACTCCATTGAATTTATGAATGCTTATAGATTCATCTTTCTTTTCTTTTCTTTTATTTTTTTATTTTTTTTAATGTGTGGTCGTAGGTCTTTGCCCAAATATATGATTACATTGAAATTGTTGCATTTTCTATTACTCTAGATTAACCCTTCATGGATAACTAATATTGTTCTCAATAGTTGTAAACTTTTCTCATTCTCTAGTGACAATATGTTGGTTTGAATTACTTAAGAAAAACCAAAAACTGGGCTGATTGGACTCAATGACATTGCAATTTGTGAACTACAAAATACTTTATAAGAAGGTCCCATTCAAGCTGTTGCTTTTATATGTGATAAACAGAACGCAATGGTACTTTGGGCCATGCATCCATGGGAAAGGGATGCTCGTTTAGCAAAGGAGGCTTTGTTGAATGGATCACAATCATATGGCGTGCTCATAGAGATTGCATGTACTAGATCATCGGAAGAGCTTTTGGGTGCCAGAAAAGCCTACCACTCGCTCTATGATCACTCCATTGAGGAAGATGTTGCCGTAAATATTCGTGGCACTGAGAGTAAGGTGAGAGCTTTTACTTCCTATGCTTGAAAAATTACATGTGTCCCAGAAATAAGTTGGAAGGTTTCTTCAATATATATCGGCTTAAAAGTATATTTCACTTGAGATATTAAAAAATTATATGTATTTTCTTGAATGAAAAATTAATGCATTTGTAGAAGCATTATTCCTTACAATTACCTTATCATTTCAAAAAGATTTCACTCCAATTTTTTTAATAAAGAGAAGCTTTTTATATCAAGTTGGACCATTCACTTTTAGGGCGTCTGATTGATCAATGATTACTTCCCCCTACCCAAAAAAAAAATAAAATCTCAAAAGGGTTTTTGGTTGATCAGTCATTCACTATATATGTCAACAGAAAAATGGGTTTGAGGTAGTTTGCCTAACAAACTGGAATATTCTTATCTAATCTACATGATGATGGTAGGAAGTTTTTTACACTGATAGTGGATCAAAATATAAAACATTATGTAATTTCAGTTTGACAAATGACTCACCAACAAAATGGATATAAAACATTTTTTTTAACTCCGTTTGAGGTGAGTGAGATGATGAAAAATTGAGGATGAAATTCTCAATTGAATCTCTTGTTGAATTCTTTTGTTGGTTGGCGTAGCATTACTCTTCCAGTTCTAAAAGATAAACGTTACGCATAGAAGTACCATAACACTATCTTTATTGTATGTTTAAACATGGGAACCTTTTATTTTCACATCTAATATTTATATCGAGAGGAAAGAAATTTTCATCAAAATGTAAAATTTTGTCTTATCAGTTCTATGTTGTGCATTGGCCAGTTGTTGGTAGCCCTTGTGAGCTCTTATCGATATGAAGGTCCCCGAGTTCATGAAGAAACTGCAAAATCTGAAGCCAAGATATTGCGTGATGCCATAAAGAATGCTGCTAAGAAGAACCCCATTGAGGATGAGGAAGTTGTGAGAATTTTAGCAACAAGAAATAAGCTCCACATCAGGACCATATTCAAACATTACATAGAAATCTGTGGCAAACGTATCGATGAGGTATGAAATGGAGATTCCATTTAAATAACACATTGTTTAGATAATTTGAAAAAAAAAACTAGATAACAGAATATTGCAGTAGCTGCTGACAAGAAATTAGATAAAAACAAGAGACAACAGAGGACTCGAGGAAATTACCTATCAAAATAGAAAAGGAACAAAAAGAGAATAGATAAAACAAGAGACATCAGAATGGAAGTGAATTTAATTTTTTTATTCTCTAAAGTTTGGGAAATTTAGCTAAGGCCATTCATGAAACAGATATATGGTTTAACATTTATGGTAATTAGTTGAGAAATTAGAAGGAAAAAAATGAGAGTTGTTGTATTATGGTAACAACTAAAAGCTTATTGATAATAATACTTTAGAAACACCCTAATTTCACTGATATTTATGGTAATTAGTTGAGAAATTAGAAGGAAAAAATGAGAGTTGTTGTATTATGGTAACAACTGAAAGCTTATTGATAATAACACTTTAGAAACACCCTAATTTCACTTAAGACTCAATTCTTCATTCTTTCAGGATCTTGATACGGAGTTGATTTTAAAAGAGACAGTTGAATGCTTATCTACTCCGGAAACATATTTCAGCAAGGTGATCAGCTTAACCATGAAAATATATCTTTTTAAAAATATTGAGTTAACTTTTAATTTAATTGCTTACCGAATATTACTTTACATACTTTCTTATATGCTTCAGGCTTTGGACGAGGCCTTGAAAAGCAGTGCAGATGAGAAAACGAAGGATGCTCTAACTCGAGTAATTGTTACCCGAGCAGATGTGGACATACAGAAGATCAAAGAAGAGTACCATCGCAAGTATGGAGTTCATATCTTAGACAAGATTGAAGATATAGTTAATGGAAACTATAAAGATTTCTTGCTTACCTTGCTTGCAAGAGGAAGTTAATTTTAAAAAGCACTGATTTTTGTTATCATACTTTTATTGCCCCACCCGTCTTCCCCTTCTGGCTGTTTGTGTGTGTGTTTGTGCTTGTATGAGTGTCATATTCCCAATATTTTACACATTTAAAATATTTCAAAGTTGTATTCATTTGCTTGTTTATCCATATTTTTCTTCTTCCACCAGCATGTATCAAAGTTACTCAAAAGAATTTTCAAAAGATGGACATAATTACCAGTTAATAGTAAAATTGATAAAACTATTACCAAGTTAAATTAATCCGTTAGTTTAGTAGTTATATCTAGCAAAAAATGATGTAAACCCCTTCTAGTTTTCCTGAACTTATTTCAAGTAAAATGATGATTGTGTACTATTAACACCAAACAATAATGAAACAATTAATAGTCATAGACTGCAGAAATGCATTTTCAAGTTGTTTAGGGTAATCAAAAGCCCTTAATCCACCCTTCTTCTTTGAGAGAGTTAAGAGATACTTCACTAAGATAATAATTTACTTAAAATCACAATATATAAAGTACATGCAAAGTTTCACAAAGACAATGAAGAATACTTGGTTCTTTTTATAGGCACACATAAAGAATACATAGAGTTGATCTGTTGCTATATATGAATCTTCTAGAAGAAATGGATATGGCAGCTATCAAAGATCATGATCTTTCTTTCAAGTCTTGGATGAAGCTTTGGACATTGAGAATTTTAGTACTTGAGAATAGAGAAAGCTTTGAGCACATAGATAATATTTAAATCCTGTCTGAGGTCAGGAGAAATTTTATCCCTTTTCCTATCCCTTTATATTTGTTATGTAAATTTGTTTGATCTGAAGGGTGAGATTTTCAAGAAAAAGACCAACATATAATATCGACGATTTAAAAAGATTTGATTCTTTATTGGTCCGAATCAGACAGAGCCGCCAGTTGATATGAGTTAAATGGTTGTATCAACTCAACTGAATTTTGAAAGATTTTGCAATATGACCCAATATTGGACTCTTTTAATTGGTCTTGGAAACCGAGATTCAAAGAGTTCGGGAACTTGATTAAGCTGGGGGAAGGTGTTAGGCACCCTCCGACTTCCGTGAAACACGGTTACCACACTTTTTGTTCTCTAATTTGTTTGTGTGTGTGTGTGTGTGCATTGCAGCTTCATTGGGCCTAAGTGCTTTATTTGGCAGTAGTGTTATGCCTCTTTTGCACCTATATACAAAGGGTTTGACTTATATAAAAGTTCAATTTTTAATACAAGGAATATAAAATGATGTTTTGAAAACAAGTTTTCAAACCCTTATGCTCACATAGTAATTGAGACATTTGATACTTCCATTTTATTTTGTATTAGACTTATTTTGATTTTATTCTTGGACAAAATAATTTATATATAAGTGTCAGACTCCTTATGGGCATGAAAACCATCAAAGTATGCTCGAGCATCACACATAGGGTTTTCACTATTACGGGGACCTTAAATCTGGATAACCGTTTTAATGTTCTATATTTACAATTACAAAACTTGTAGGCTAGCTGTACAACTAAAAAGGGTCCATCATGGGAACCAGATCTAGATCCACTAGCTGGATCTTAGATCACATGGCTCCTAGGCTCACATAATATCACATAAATAGTCTGCATAGCCAATATACTGAAAGAAAACAAATATATTTACTCTAAACGTCGCAAAACAAATGATCCATCAGTCAAATCCTTACATGCGCGTAGCCAAAACTTTCAGCGTCCTCTAGATACAGATCTAGGGCCACGTGGTTGCTAAGTATTTACAAAAACTAGAAAGAAAACTAGATCTGTACAGAACTTAGCCATTCTAGCTTCCAGGTTCAAGTTTCACAACTTTTGAATCGGTTAAAAGCTAGATCTGGCTAGATCCAGTACATATCTAGTCAATAAAGCTCAAATATTTACTATTTACAAGAAATGAATGGTTAAAACTTCAGATCTGACGAAAATTAATTGTTAAAAAGTTATATATAACGTTTATATACGTATTAGAGTAAGTGAATAAGCCAGATATGGCAAAATCTTACAGTTAGGCACGAGAATGGTTATCGAACGACTTTAAGCACTTCAAAACTCATTTTCCACTAGATAAAACTTGATATGTTGTAGTATATAAGTATAAGAGTGTTTACAAAGAAGTTTTACAAGAATTAGAGCACGATTCGAGCTCCGTTTAGCTATTCTAACCTTTATTTCTCTCGCATGGCCCTCTTCTTGCCCAATCTTCTCTTGGAAGCCAAAGAGGGATGGGGTATATATAGACTCGATCAGCCGTGGGTCTACCTGCGGATGACCCTGGTGGGTCCCGTCATTTCAAAGTACGTGCACTCTGACCAACGCGCAGTCTACTTGAACCTTCATAACTTTCAATCCGGGAATCCGATGGAGGCGTGTTATACCTTCCCGGAAAGCACTTTCTGAGAGCAGCACAATGAAATGGGATTTGACCTTTTTTTTGAATCCAGGAAGACGGGTCCATGACCAGATCTTCGAGTTTTCGCAGTTTGTCCGTTGAGTTGTCTCGCGCAGTTTTCACTCGGGATTGCTTTGATGGTTCATTATTCATAGTAGTTTAATCAATTTTGATGTTGAGTTGGAAAAATTACTCCTTTTCCCTTCCGGGTTGGTTTCCAGGCTTGACGTAGCTACAACTGTCTTTCCTCAGGGTTATCTCTGAGGTTTGATTGCTGTTGACTTATGTCTATCCTCAGGGTTATCTCTGAAGTTGATTTGATGATTTCTCGATTCTGTCACCAGGGTTTGGTTTGATGATTTCTTAGGGCTGTCTCCAGGGGTTTGACTGCTGCCATTTTTTGTTTTCCTTAGGGTTGATCTCCAAGGTTGATTTGATATTGCACGGTGCTTTCTCCGGGGTTTATTTTGATGTTACAGTCCTTCAGGGTTATCTCTGGGGTGTGAAAAAGATGTTTTTGCCCTCCTGCATAGTTAGTAACAGGAAAACAAAATTTTGAGTGTTTATAGATGCCCCTCTTTATCATGTTTATGCAATACAATGAACATGATAAAGATTACTAGACACTTGAAATATGACAAGATATATTTGATGATGCAATGCAATGAATGGTATGATGAATGCAAAAATGTTTTCACAAATCGCACTTCGCATTTCACACATCGCACTTCGCATTTGGCCAATCGCACTTCGCAATTCGCACATTGCACTTCAAACATCATAAATCGCACATCGCATCGTAAATCGATTTACCATTACTGGTTATTGTTGATGCCTATATTGGGGTTGATTGCGATGGTTGACTTTCATCAATGTGTGTTTTTAGCTTATTGTTGTATAATGTGGTTTTATATTGTTTTCATATGTTTTTTGTATTAGTTTTATGTATTTTTACTTTGTTTTGTACGAATTGGAATAAGTGTCACTTGGATCGACGTTTGGGGTTGATAGATTCGTATTTTCGGCTTGCCATTTGCATAGCAGTCACTTCAGGGAGAATTTGAGCATTTCTTCAGCCATTATTTCGAAGAACTCAAAGAATTAAAGTTGTAGATCTACGTCTTCTCTTTTCGGATCATCTTGAAAAGCCTCAATCGGAGTTCGGATGAAGAAGTTATAGCCATTTTCCTAACAGATGTCAAAGCTGAAAATTCCAGATTTTTTCTCTGCGCTGCAACGCCCCTTCTTAGTGCTTGTATTTCTGGCGTTGTAGCGCTCGTTTCAAGCCAAATCAAGGCACCGCAATGCCTGACACGGATTTTTGACAAATTTTAGCCTTTAAATGCCTAACCTAATGACCCATTCCCTCATTCCTTCACTTCTTTTCATTTTATCTTCATTTTTGCTATCAAAGGGAAGAGGGAGGCTGCTACACATCAAATAGGGAGGCCATGACCTTTGGCCATGGTTCTTCAAGAGCTTTAATGGAGGTTCTCCAATGGAGTTTTATCTACCAAAATGGGGAAGCCACTCCTTTATCTTTTCTTTATTTTTCCTTTATGTATTTATTAGTTTGGGATCCTTGAATGTAATTGAACCCTTTGCTTAGCTTGTATTGAATAACTTTCTCTTTGATTAGTACAATATGAATTGGTTCTCTATATTTTGTGTTTAATGTTTAATTGCTAAGAAATTAGTAATTAATTTGGTAGTCTATATGAAATTGGAAAATGGATTGTAGATGTAGACCATGAATATATTGACATGTGATTATGATTGTTCTACATGTGTTGGAATACATAATTTGTGAGTATGATAGAAATATACCTATATGCCATGTGTAGCCAATTTGAGAATCTAAGCTTGAATTCCTTGTCTAATGTTAATTCATATAGGAATAAGATGGATTATGTAGCTAGGATATTCCTTTTCGTTCTATTCTATTTTGGGTGGATCTAGAGAGGATATGTTTATATGAACCTCAGAAGAGGCATATGAATACTAATGAATTCTTGGTCGACAATTCATCGTGACCATTATGATCAATTGGATAGTTAGGAGATGTAAATGAAGCATTGCACACCAAGTGTTCGCCAAATGCTTGCGTGGGGATATTGTATTCTTAGCTCCTTAACTATCTATTTATGTTTTGTAGCGTTATTGTAGTCTTTAGCTTTTATCCCTGTAATCAATTGTTTAAATAAGATTGAGAAGATATAAAGTTAGTACTTGGTTAATCATTAGAGATAATTCCTCGTGGGTTCGACAACTCTCTTATCATTATATTACTTGTTGACCGCGTATACTTGCGCGTGTTTATCGGTTGCGAAATCGACCAACAAGTTTTTTGGTGTCGTTGATAGGGAATTATTATTCTAATATTGTCCAATATTGATTTCAATCAATTTAGTCTTAATTTGAACGTATATTTATCTTTTATTTGTTTGATATTTGTTTGCACGTGTTTACCGATTGCTATAATAGGCTGACAAGACTATATGCAAATGTGGCTCTTGTGCAAGACTTGGCGTAAGTTGGGGCCTTAAAGTTCTGTTTATTATTATCGTTTGTGAGATTGGATTGACAAGATTGTAAGTAAATGCATTGCTCTTGTGCAAGACTCAGCGTAACTGTTGGATCCTTATAGTCCGATTTTGTATGACACATTTTTATTAAACTTGTATTTCTATTTTAAATAAAGTCAGGCTGAAGCCTATAAAATAAGCACTTATTGGGAGACAATCCAAGTTATAATTTTTTGTGTTAGTTAATCTCAGGTACCAAATAGCTACGAGCATGATTCGCCAACGAATCGCCAAGCAAAGCAATGGGCAAGGCATGTCAAGGCACACGTTAAGGCCAAAAAGAAGGCGCACGCGATTGCTTGAATTTTGTTGGTGCTTTTGAATTGGAATGACTCCAAAATGACTTACGGTGGTGAGGATGATGTCGATGACGATTGGTACAACCTCAGGGAAGTCCTCAGTTTTAATTTAATCTATCTTTACATTGAGGACAATGTTTGTCTTAAGTTTGGGAGTACTCGTGATATTCTTGGTACTTGAGTTAGTATTATGTCAGTTATTTTGATGTTATTATGTTTAGTTGTGCATATTAGTTAAATTTTTTGAAATTTTGAAAAATTTCCATTTTATGTTATATCTTAGCTAATAGTAGACGTCGGTTGCGGAAGGTAACAACTGATAAATGATCATGGAAGTCTTTTGCATTGAATTCTTTTATTGCGTTTAGTAAGGACATTGTCAGTTTCAAGTTTGGGGGTCTTCTACGTTTTGTTTTATTATGTTTTTTTGTGTGGGTTTAATTGCATTTCTAGTATAGGTTGTCTCTTGAGCATTTATTTAATTTGAATTGAGCTATAATTTATGATCAGACAAATGATTGTTAAGGTTATAACTCATGAAAAATGGATAAATGTTGCTTAGTTTGGGTGATTGACTTATTATTGGTTATTGCTTTGCTTATGACTCCTACTTTTGAGCACTCATCCATTTGTAATGAACTAGTTGTATAATTAGAGAAGGGTTAAATACAATTTTCCCCATTCTACTAGGGGTCGGCTTACAAATGCATCATTGAACTAAATTTTTTTACAATCGAGTCAGTGAACTACAAATATTTATCAAATCATTATAAATTCCGTTAAATGACTTTGACTTTTAACAGAAAATACACATGTATGCCACGAAGGAGAGAGAAACTTGAAGTGGTCAATGGTTGAGGAAAGAGAAATCTGATATGGTTTTTGACTAGGAAAGAGAAAAAAATGTTAATTCATCAAATGTTTAGAGAGATCTAAAATCTATTATCATATCTAAGCATTATCATCCTTCATCAACAACCCAGATTCTCAACACAATCCCCATCCCTATTTTATCTTCAAACATGCCACCCAATTCTTTTAATTTTACCTACACAGAACATGATCGGAGTATACAAAGCAATCTGACAAAAGCAAAATTTACCTACAACAATGGCGGAACTAAATTATGATTATTTTTTTCCTCTTCACCTCCTTTTTGCTTCCACAAATTGTTACTTTTGTCGTTTGATATATAAGAACAACTTCGACAATGTCTTCGGCATCGGATCTAAGATATTTTGATGATGGTGACGAGTTTTGAAGTTTATGGAAAGAGATTCACTCTGTTGATGTTAGTGGTAAAGACTTTTGATTGAAGCGCCCAAATGATTTTGGGTACCAGGAAGGAAATAATTAAAGTATAAAGAATTAAATCTTAAAAAATGAAATGAATTTAATTAAAGAAACCCAGAGTAGGAAGCAGAGAGAGAGTTGCAGGGTGGGAAAAGAAAAGAAAAGAAAAACCCAGATTCGGATACAACATCAACACTAAATCTATTATAAATTGAATTCAAAATTCAATTTGTAAGAACTCAATAAAAATCCCTAAATTATAGAACCTAAATGAAAACCCAATATTCACATACATATATACATATAGAGAGAGAAAGAAAGAGAGAGCTACAGAGATTTTCCTACCTTGATTTCCTCTTTGAATCAGTTTTTTTGAGATTTGGATGATGAAAGTGAAAGTAGTATGCATACAAGCCAATCATGTTTGATGATAAAGCATATACTTTGTAACAATCTTATTCATTTATTAATAAAAAGTATTCATTTATTAAAGGCTTTTAATTATCTACATGATGCTGTTTTATAATATGTGATAAACCCATAGTTTTAAGCAATGCTTTTAGAATAATGATGATGATCATTCTAATGAGATCTAAATTCTTTGAAAGCTTAAAACTAAAATAGTTCCCAATCGTTGGATTACTAAATTGGGGATTAGTGAATCCGGATAGATTGGTACATACGTTGCTTGCTCATTGGATGAGGATGATTGATCTCATGATCATTTGTGTGGAGACACTAAAGCAAGTATATAGGTGCTTATTAAAGAATAAGTTCTTTGAGCGTGGCTCGTTAAGGAATACCTAATGGAGTTTTACTTGCTGTCGATAGGAATTCTCAGTAGTGATAGTAGTACAAGTGATCCTTGGACTTGAGGCCATCATAGTATCTTGTGTATGATGAGTTATACTTTGACTTATTCCTTAAGACCCTTAGGGTATATCAAAGGGTATGCTTGGGTATAATAAGTTGTACATGGAGATAATGTATGATCAATAAAGAATCTACCACTTCTAATAAAAAAAGAAGAGAAATGTCCTATGTGATTCGATAAATGACAACCCAAAGAGTCCTTGGTTAAGGAGAATGAAATTAGAAAGGAGTTTCTAATTTGCATTATTTGGAGTTATGCATTTAAGGATCGAAATACATATAATTAAATAAAATAAGACTTGACAAAGTAATTCCATGCCTTATATTTAATTGGGACATTGTATGGTGGAAGGATTGAATCAGACGGTAACTATTTACTCAAAGGTTCTTTTATGATTAATGTTGAAATCTATATTATCCGAAAAGTCGTTGATCGCTAGGAGGCTTATCCTATTGTAGAATAAAAATTATTTATTTAAATAAATTAATATTTTAATTTATTTATTTAAATAAGATTAGAATTGTTCTAATTGATTTATTCACAACCGGTTTAATATAGAGAACCTAAAGGGTCACACCATAAAAGGAAGAATAATTATTTAAGAAGTTAATGGCATAATCGTAATAATATGTTAAGTATATTTAATTTAATCTATGGTGATAGAATAAATTAAATAGCTTAATATTTATTATTTAATATTTTAGAAATATTAAATATAAATTAATAAGAGGAGTCTTATTAATATTATTACAATTATTATTATTTTAATTTCTAAAAGAGTTTAGAAATTAATTTAATATAAGTACTCTCATTTATTCTTAATAGGATTAGGAGGGAAAATTAGTTAAAGGAGTTTAATTAATTATCCCTAATAAGATTAGGGAGCCCATTTAATTAAAAGAGTTTAATTAAATAATACCTTATTTTATTAAATAGGGTTACCTGATATCTTTATAAGAGGAGTCTTATATCAGATATCAAAATATACGCAATTTCAAAAGTTGGAGAGTGCGTTCTTTTCTATAGAGATAGAAAACTAGGGTTTTGCCAAATACCCATCTTCTTGAATTCTTCTTCTTCCTTGGTGGATCACCTCTAGAGGCCAAACACTTGGGTGGCTAACGTTGATCAAAGGAACGAATCAAACCCGGTGGATTCAAGTTGAACGCGAAAAGGATTGGAGGTGAACTTGTACCTGAGGAAGCTCGGATCTTCAAGGGTATGATTCTTGTTCTTTCTTTTTCGTTTAATTAATAATTGTGCATAAAGGGTGATCCGGTTAGAATATAGTATTCTATATGTGCATGCTTATACTATATATATATATTATATATTAAATGAATTTGTAATTAACAATATTTTAACATACATTCTTTTATTAATTACCAAAATAAATTATGTCTTGTTTTAAATTGGTATCTCCCACTATTTTCTTCAAACTATATTACCCTCAATATATATAGTTCGACAATATCTAATTAAAGATTTGCTAGTGAGAATAAGGATCCCATTTCAAATGTATATAGCCTTGTGGTGACACAACAAACTATATATAAATAAATAGGTAGACAACTCTTGTCAATTACATCAACTATGCAACTCCTTGTATTTTGCCTCTTAGATTATTTTGATCAAGTGGTGGCACATCCAAATCAAAATTATCCAAGTTAAGTCCAACCTAGCACTCCATATATTCAAAAAAGAAAAATATTGTCCTTGTGGTGACACAACAAAACAATACTGTTCAATTTTCTTTATAAGCATCAAATGTGATAAATTGGATTTCATGATAACTAATTGGAGTTGAAATTGGATTCCATGTTTCCTTTAAATAAAGGAGTTTATTTTGATATGAAATAAGATTTCATATTATTCAAAATAAAGGAGTTTATTTGTGAATAGGAAAGAGAATCCGTATTTCCTTAAATAAAGGAGTTTATTTAGATATGGAATAAGATTTCATATTATTCAAAATAAAAGAGTTTATTTGTGAATAGGAAAAGAATCCGTGTTTCTTTGAAATAAAGGAGTTTTATTTTTATTTTTTTTACATGGAATTGGATTTCATAATTAATTAAAATAAAGGAGTTTATTTTGATTAAAGATTTTGATTAAAATAAAATAGTTTATTTTATTCAAAATTGGATAAATTAAAATAAAATAATTTTATTTTAATTTAAATTTGGATTAAAATAAAGGAGTTTATTTTGATTCAAAATTAGATTTTATACTAACTAAATTTGCCCATTAAATGATATCAATATATATATATATATATATTGAATGTTTATTATTCATGAGATGAATATTATTTATTGATGCATATGGTGATGTGTATGATAATAAATGGGATTGATTATGGACTATTGACCAATGTGATTGGATTTTTTTTTAGATGGATGCATGAATGTATGGGTTTTATTAAATGGGGTCACAGACCTCGCCTTCTCTAATTTTTTCTTAATGTAAATTCTATCTCCTCCTATGTACTTCCTCTTGATCACGATCAAGGTTTCTATTTATTTTAAATAGTTTTGTAATAGGAATAGTTAGAATTAATTTTGAAGAATTAGAGATCAAGGAGCAAGGAGCGCTTGAAGACCCGTTTGTAATGGAGCCCGGGTTTAAATGTAATAGTTATATTTAAATATTAATTCTTGCACCCCTAGGTTTGACCTTTTGGTTCACTTGGTGGCTCTAGTGAACCAAATTAAAATAAAAGTCCATAATCAATTCGGGTAGAATATAGTATTCTATATGTGCATGCTTGTACTATATATATATATATTATATATTATGCAAACATGTTTCGCATGTTAATTAATATGACGCGTATTTTATATATATATTTGCATGCGCGCTAAATAAGATGAGACAAATTAATAACAAATCCCTCAAATTTTTTATATTAAGTCCTAAGCGTTCAAAGATGTTTGGAATATCCAACGTCGCCTTCTAGCATGATAAAATTAATAGAGTATTAAATATTTAATATGAGTTTGTTGTGTCACCACAAGGCAAGTATTAAGTATTTAAGATGTTAATTTATCACATTTGATGCTTATAAAGAAAATTGAATAGTATTATTTTGTTGTGTCACCACAAGGATGATATTTTTCTTTTTTGAATATATGGAGTGCTAGGTTGGACTTAACTTGGATCATTTTAGTTCGGATGTGCACACACTTGACCATTATGATCTAAGAGGCAAAATACAAGGAGTTGCATAGTTGATGTAATTTATAAGAGTTGTCTACCTATTTATGTATATATAGTTTGTTGTGTCACCACAAGGCTATATACATTTGAAATGGGATCCTTATTCTCACTAGCATATCATTAATTAGATATTGCCGAACTATATATATTGAGGGTAATATAGTTTGAAGAAAATAGTGGGAGATACCAATTTAAAACAAGACCTAAATTATTTTGGTAATTAATAAAAGAATGTATGTTAAAATGTTGTTAATTACAAATTTATTTACAGATTTTTACAATGTCTAAATTACTATCACTGCGAAACATATTAGATGTTAATTAACCGGACTGAATTACTCAGATTGGTTATGGAATTTGAGAATAGTTCTCACAATTTGAAAAGTTATCTTATGTTCTTAATCGCCTATCCTCGCTGATGGTTGCGAATGATAACCTCGAGGAAGAGATTGCTACTTTTAGAAAGTGGCAAGATGATGCACAATTGGCTCAATGCATTATGCTCGCATCCATAAGTAACGAGCTTCAGCGTCAGCATGAAACTATGGATGCTTTTACTATATTCCTGCACATCAAGTAGTTGATGGTAAAGAAAGTAGGACTAATAGATATCGGATATCTAAGGAGCTCTTCCGATCTAGAATGACCAACGACACTATAGTACAGACACATGTCCTAAACATGATCAATTTGATTGAACAATTAGGACAACGGGTTTTGTCATGGATGGAGAGCTGAGCCAAGATTTGATCTTGCACTCACTCCCGGACTCCTTTCACAATTGTTGTGAATTTTTCATATGAACAAGCTAGACATCAGCCTCGCTGATTTGCTTAACATGTTGAAAAATGTTGAGAGTCACTTTCCAACCAAGAAAGACCATGTCTTACTGGTAGGGGCCAAAGATCTTCTGAAAAGAAGAACGATTTTAAGAAGGTAAATATAAAGGCAAAAACAAAGGATAATAAGAACAAAACTGATACGGATAGCAAAGGAGTTTGCTTCCACTACAATAAGCCAAGACACTGGAAAAGAAACTGCGAGAAGCATCTTGCAGAGGCTAACCAAAGAAGCTTAGTGAAGTTTTGATTACAATACAATTTTTGTTCATGATTGAAATAAATTTTCTTTAAGTCAAGGTTCTACTTGGGTATTTGATACCGACTTTGGTTATCATAAATATAGATTTATGAAGGGACCAAGCAGAAGTAGAAAGCTAAACAAAGATAAGCAATCCTATGTGTGGGAAATGAAGCAAAGGTTGCTACATTAGCCATAGAAACTTATAGTTTAGCACTGCCTACAGGCAAGTCTATTAAGTCAATAAGTTGTTATTGTATTCCAGTTCTTGTTGGAAATATTATTTCATTTTATTGTTGGACAATGAAATCTTTGGTATTATATTTAAGAACAATTGTTGTTCTATTTATAATAATATTAATGTTTTGTATAGAACTGGAATATTATTTAATGGATTTTATATACTTGACTTACGTGAAAATAATTTTGCAAATTGAACAAACTAGTATAAGAAAAGGAGATGATCATTCAAAGAGTTGAATGTATGTATTTGTTGAAATACAAGTGTGAATTCTTTGAAAGGTTCAAAGAATTCAGAAGTGAATTAAATTGACAAAGTATTAAGATTCTTTGATTAGATCAAGGAATAAATACTTGTGCAATAAGTTTCTAGATCATCTTAAATGGTTTTCTCATAATGAACGCTTCCTGATACGCAATAATTAATTAATGTATCTGAAAGGAAAAATCGTACCTTGTTGGACATGGTACGGTCCATAATGATTTTACTGACATTCCAGTATCCTTTTAGGATCATGTCTTAGAAATGGCTGCATATCTACGGAAAAGGTAACCTCAAAATCCGGCCCCAAGACTTCATAAAAGTTATGGACAGGGAGGATTCCTAATCTTAAGTATGTTAAGATAAGGGGTTGTCCAACTTATGTGAAACGGTTTCAAAGGATAAGCTTGGGACAAGATTTGACATGTACAGATTTGTGGGACATCCTAAAGTAAGTTTAGGGTATATGTTCTATAATCCTACTTAGCAAAAGGGTTTATTGAGAAACATGCTGCCTTTTAAGATAAAGATGTTTATCATTTTAGGGGCTAGTGGGAGGATAATAGATCTTAAAGAGTTTAAGAACCACAAATCATTATAAGTCAAATAAGAGGAACCTGTAGATAGACCTATTGTACCATAACCAAATTATAAATCTGAAATAGTACCGAAGATACCTAGGAGGTATAGATTCATCATGGATGATGATGATGAGGTACGCATCATAGAAGATGATGATCCAGAGTTATATACGATGAGGTAAGAGTTCTAGTGTGTACAAAAGGGTCAGTGGGAGCGTCGTGAAATTTCTAGTATTATATGTTGATATACTACGGATGAGGAATAACATACCAATGCTACAATCAGTAAGGATAAAGTTGTCTAAACATTCCTCTATGAATGATTTGGGAAGAGTATCTTAATTGGGGATGCAAATCTATATAGATAGATTTAAAAGGATGCCCGACTTAACCCAAGGAACGTATATTCATTTGATGCTAAAGTCGTTTAGCATGGCAAACTCCAAGAGATGTCTCATGTTGATGAGCCCTGGATTGTATCTCTCTTAATAGTCCCCATAAACTCCAAAAGAGAGATCGCATGAGTAACTATCATGTATACAATGAAATGTACGAGACCTGATGTTGATCAGTCATATTCTGGAGAAGTTCACTGTGAGACAGTGAAAAACATCTTAAAGTACTTAACTGGAACTAAGGATGTGATCATGTTCATGGTGGGTTAGAATTAAAACTAGATGGCTTAACAGACTCAAGTTTTTCAGACAGACCAAGACGACAGAAAATCCACTTTAAGGTAAAGTGTTACCTTGAACGGTGGTGCAGTGAATTGGAAAGGTTCCAAACAGTAAAGAGTTGCTGGTTTAGTGATAAAGACAAAGTATATAGCTGTAAATGAAGCTGCAAGTTGATTGTTTGGATGATAAGTTCATTACAGAACTAGGAATAGTTTCTAAGTCTCATCTTGGATCTAAACATGTGTTTGGCACTTTCATTTGATTATAAGAATCATTGAAAGATGGGAAAACACTATAGAGATAGTGGACTCTCAAGAACAACATTACATATCCATTAACTAAAGCTTATCCAACAGCAGGATAATCGTCACTTAGAGAAGAAGATTATGATATACCATGGCGATTGGCTTTAGTGCAAGTGGGAGATTGAAAGTAGTATGCATACAAGCCAATCATGTTTGATGATAAAGCATATACTTTGTAACAATCTTATTCATTTATTAATAAAAAGTATTAATTTATTAAAGGCTTTTAATTATCTACATGATGCTGTTTTATAATATGTGATAAACCCATAGTTTTAAGCAATGCTTTTGGAATAATGATGATGATCATTCTAATGAGATCTAAATTCTTAGAAAGCTTAAAACTAAAATAGTTTCCAATCGTTGGATTACTAAATTGGGGATTAGTGAATCCAGATAGATTGGTACATCGTTAACTTGCTCATTGGATGAGGATGATTGATCTCATGATCATTTGTGTGGAGACACTAAAGCAAGTATGTAGGTGCTTATTAGAGTATAAGTTCATTTGAAGCGTGGCTCGCTAAGGAATACCTAATGGAGTTTTACTTACACGTCAATAGGAATTCAGTAGTGATAGTAGTACAAGTGATCCTTGGACTTGAGGTCATCATAGTATCTTGTGTATGATGAGTTATACTTTGACTTATTCCTTAAGACCCTTAGGGTATATCAAAGGGCATGCTTGTGTATAATAAGTTGTACATGAAGATGAAAAGAAGAGAAATGTCCTATGTGATTCGATAAATGACAACCCAGTAGTCCTTGGCTAAGGCAGAATGAAATTAGAAAGGAGTTTCTAATTTGCATTATTTGGAGTTGTGCATTTAAGGATCGAAATACATATAATTAAATAAAATAAGACTTGACAGTAATTCCATGTCTTATATTTAATTGGGACATTATCTGGTGGAAGGATTGAATTGTACGGTAACTATTTACTCAAAGGTTCTTTTATGATTAATGTTGAAATCTATATTATCTGGAAAGTCGTTGATCGCTAGGGAGGCTTATCCCTATTGTAGAATAAATATTATTTATTTAAATAAATTAATATTTTAATTTATTTATTTAAATAAGATTAGAATTGTTCTAATTGATTTATTCACAACCGATTTAATATGGAGAACCTAAAGGGTCACACCATAAAAGGAAGAATAATTATTTAAGAAGTTAACGACATAATCGTAATAATATGTTATGTATATTTAATTTAATCTATGGTGATAGAATAAATTAAATAGCTTAATATTTATTATTTAATATTTTAGAAATATTAAATATAAATTAATAAGAGAGTCTTATTAATATTATTACAATTATTATTATTTTAATTTCTAAAAGAGTTTAGAAATTAATTTAATATAAATACTCTCATTTATTCCTAATAGGATTAGGAGAGAAAATTAGTTAAAGGAGTTTAATTAATTATCCCTAATAAGATTAGGGAGCTCATTTAATTAAAAGAGTTTAATTAAATAATACCTTATTTTATTAAATAGGGTTACCTGATATCTTTATAAGAGGAGTCTTATATCAGATATCAAAATATACGCAATTCCAAAAGTTGGAGAGTGCGTTCTTTTCTATAGAGATAGAAAACTAGGGTTTTGCCAAATACTCGTCTTCTTGAATTCTTCTTCTTCCTTGGTGGATCACCTCTAGAGGTCAAACACTTGGGTGGCTAACGTTGATCAAAGGATGGAACCAAACCCGGTGGATTCAAGTTGAACGCGAAAAGGATTGGAGGTGAACTTGTACCTGAGGAAGCTCGGATCTTCAAGGGTATGGTTCTTGTTCTTTCTTTTTTGTTTAATTAATAATTGTGCATAAAGGGTGATCCGGGTATATGGTTTGTAAAATTTTTAAAACTCTGATTTTCCACGTTTCCGCTATTTTGTGCAATTTGATTCCGTTCATAAATATTACAAACCTAACAGAAAGGACTTGTTGATGGTGATGATACTAGAGGGGTTGGTAGCATCAATTAAGAAGAAGTTATGGCGGTGAATGTGGTGGTGGTGGCGGTATTGCGGTGAATCTGTATAGTATGTAATGTGTTTAAAGTTTTTAATTTATTCGATAAATATATACATCATTTTTATTTTTTAATAAAACAATAAGGATTTTTTTCTCAATTTTATTTTATGTTTGAATTATACATTAACATATCTTATTATATATTAATATATTTTATTATTAATTTATTTAATTAATATTTTTTTATTAATTTAATTATTTGTTATTTTAAAAAAAAGAGAGAATTCAAACTTTAAAATAAAAAATTTAAACTAAAGCTATTTTGTTATTATTATTAAAAAAATCTATGGTGGGTCTTATACTCTACGTAAGCGTGGCTATGTGGTGCCACGTAGACTTTCTGTTAACTTTTAACACTTTTAGACGAAAATTTTAATTTTTGTAAAAAAGTTATAGTTCAATGATTTGACCGTAAAAAAAATTAGTTCGGTGATGCATTTGTAAACGGACCCCTAGTAGAATGGGCAAGGCTTGTGACGACCCCAAAATTCATACAATTTAATTCTCAACTTTGGTCGTTAATAACACATCTACCTTCTGATTTTACATCATTATTCGATGCTAAACATTATAAAATACGGAATAATTTAAACTTTTATGTCTTCTTACTTTAATTCCCTGAATCAAAACCTTTATCATCTACATGTCTTTGAATCAATCTTATTTTATGATTCGCTTTATCACTATTATTATATAAAAAATTATATTTCAATCCGATAACCTTTACATATCAGATAACTCTAACTTTAGCTTTACAACTCAACATAAAATTATACATCATAAAACATTTAGTACATCTCATGAATCTTAATCACGGTATAAAGAAATAACAACTTTAGTTAAAATATTAATCTCCGTGTATTATTTCTGATCCACGTCATTCAAGTAGCACATAGTGTTACCTTCAATCCTTAACCTGCAAAAATGATTATTTACAAGGTTGAGCTCGACAGCCCATCAAAATCTAACAGTTTTCATGCATCACGTAACACATAATAACATGCTCAACATATATCTCATAAACCTTGGACTGACATAACATACATGTTACAGTTCATACAACAAGTATAAAGATTGAGTTCCTTACTCAATCAACATGCTTTACTCAATCAACGTAGTCATAAGTTTACTTTAACATTTCATACATTCAACATGCATATAACACATCATGCATTTTGCAATAAAGATTTAAAACAGCTAATCACCAAGTTCACATAGCAAATATAAACTGAAAGACTCGCCTTTATCGACGTTTTACTAACACGCTAATACTTCGCGTCCTTGCACAACCTACATTGTATGTGAGATTGATAATAAATAAAATCAATACTCAATCTCATGGTCAAATTTATTCTAAGACCTTACTTTATCTTATTATCCTTTATAATGTCTTTATAGACATCTAACTATTTTATATACAACTCGGTTTTATTTTCATTTTCATCACCACACATGCTAGACTATCGCACTTGTAGTTTAATGTGTGTATATCACACCATTTTATTATACCACTTTGGTTTCAAAAATGCATATTCAACACATTGTTTACATGTTTAATTTTCCTTCAAAAATCAAAAATTGCCCTTTTCGATCTCTTTCCATTATTATTCTTGTATTATCATCTTTTCATACTCAGATATCCAATATTAGCAATTAGTTTGACACTTTGTAACCAAAGTTTAGAAACACTATTACTCTTAGGCATTTTATCAAGCACGTTATGTGCACACATTAACTTATCTCAACTCTTGATCTTAAATGGTTAATTATGCATAGAATATGATAACACATATCTATACTCATTACATATGTCAAAACATATTTTTAATCATCAAAATATACCATCACCCAAAATCTTAATTCAAACAGAATTATAAAACTCATCTTCACAATTTCTTTAACAAAACGTTGTTTTCGTTTTTAACGTAACTCCTTCGTTACATGTCCGTTTTTGTTCCTTCTTATATAGAATTAACCTTTACTCAGTGTACTACAACCTCATCTAGGCCTTAAAGTCAGACCCTTATCCATCTAAACCAGATTCTATAATTCATCAACTAGTCTAGAAAATTTCATTTTTTGGACATCCTTACTAAACAATTTATTTCGGACATGATCTGGTCCATAAAATGGCTCAATCTTGCGAGTCTGGCTAGTAAACTTCCATATCTACAACTTTTCAGTTTAAAGTTTCTTCAGATTCAAAACACACAAATATTTATGAATTGTTCAAAGTCAGAAACCGTAATATTTTTAATTTTCTTGGCAGATTATTTTCCCTTCGGACCAGCCTTACTAAAATAATCTACAAAGAGTTTTCATGGGATTCCACTTTCAGAATATAGCTTACTTCCATATCTTTGATTTGATATACACTTTCTAACTCATTATACCTAAAGAGGTATGAATTTCACAAGATCTGTTCACAATTACTCAAAACCTACGAATTTTGTTCTTCAAATTTTCTTTCCATTTCATTTTCTTTCTTGAATCCTCTTGTTTGATTCTTGATAATCCAAGATTAAACCAATACAAACAAGATTAAGCATGATCTACTACCCTAGAACATAAATCTACCAAAAAAAAATCAAAGATTAAATAAAAGTTTAGAAGTTACCTTCTTCTAGCCTTTTCTTCTTCTTCTTCTTCTTCTTCTAGCTCATCTCAATTCCTCTATTTCTCTCTATCTCTCTCAATTTCTCTATTTCTCTCTTCCACCAAGACTCTTGCTATAAAAAAACTCTAGGATTTCTTCTTGTGTAACTCCTCATTTGGGTAATAGTTATGTTAATAATTAATATAATAGTAACCCCCCACTAATAACATAAGGCTTATGTTACAAAACTCTTACATGCATGACCAATATCACATTAAGCCATCTTAGTAGCATAACCTCACTTTTCCATCATTAGTTAAGTAATCCAATGGTTAGGCTATTCATTATATATTATTATTACTTTACTATGACATATAACATATTTCTAATGTCACACTTAAATAATTTAAAATTATTTTATTAGTACAATCAATTAAACTTTAATAATAAAATGCACATCAATTATAAAATTATCTATCAAATTATAACGCTTAATTAAATTAAGCCATAATAACCAACATCAAATATTTATTATTCAATAAATAAATCAACTAAAATATTTATCTAACTCAAATAAATATTTTAATTAATTATAAAAATCGCATTCGTTACATTTTTCCCTCCTTATTAGAATTCCGTCCTCGGAATCACCAAAATCTCCCTTACCTAGTTTTCATCTCGTCTCTTTTAGAAGTCTATTGTAGAACAACTTCAACGCATTACCTTAACTTAGGTTCTATATTTTCTGTTCCTCTCAACAATTCTTGAAAGTTTTTATTTCATAACATTCACTTGAACTCAATTATATTTTGAGTATTATATATTCTTTAACCCATTCATTTCCTTCTCTAAGGATCGTTATCATAAACACTCAGGATATTACAAGGCTTATATGACCGGATGCTTGTGGGAGATATCAATAAGCTCTAGAACTCGTTTAAACATCACTCGAAGCAATATACTTAAGTTTTATAAATTGGTCATGTGGTGGGTTGTGATGGAGCGTATAACACACTCACTCATAAACACATACTTAGGGAGATAGAGCGTAAAACACATTCACCTATAAAAAAAAGGTAGAAATAAAAATATATCAAAAATCTCGCGGTGGGTAGAGATGGACCGTAAAATGCACTAGCCCATAAAAGCAGACTTAGGGTAAGATGGAGCATAAAATGCACTCACCTAAGAGTCCTTTGATCTCAAATTTTTGGAATGTTTGATTTGTCTACAATTGCGGTGAATGATGTGTTAAGCATGTAGTTTTTGAAGTTTATTTCTTTTATAAGGTAATATGGTTGCATAAGCCAATCCGAGCTATAATTGTTTTAGTGCAAATGGATACACACACACACACACGAAAAAGATCTTAAGCAAAGTATGACTAACAAGAAAGTTGAACCTAGATGTTGTGACATTTTGAAAGTTTTCTGGACTTATCATGTTTTGACATCTTTAAGGCCATTGTTTAAACTTATTGATTCATTGCTCAAGTAGTTGATTGTTAGAATTTATTTTTATAGTTTTTGTTCTTAGTGTTTTGCTTGAGGACAAGCAAAGATTCAAGTTTGGGGGTATTTGATGAGTAGTTTATTACCTAAGTATTGAGTACTTTTTGCCTTGATAATTTGTAAGTCTTAAGGTATTTCATTTGGTTAATGTGTGTTTTTAGCTTATTGTTGTATAATGTGGTTTTATATTATTTTCATATGATTTTGTATTATTTTTATGTGTTTTTACATTGTTTTGTAGGAATTGGAATAAATGTCACTTGGATCGACATTTGGGGTTGCTAGATTCGCATTTTCGGCTTGCCATTTGCATAGAAGTTACTTCAAAGCGAATTTGAGCATTTCTCCAACCATTATTTCAAAGAACTCAAATAATGAAAAATGTAGATCTACGTCTTCTCTTTCCGGATCATCTTGAATTGCCTCAATCAGAGTTCGTATAAAGATGTTAAGGCTATTTTCCTAACAGGTGTCAAAGGTGAAAATTCCAGATTTTTGCCTTGCAGACCGCAGTCACTTCTTCTTAGTAGTATTTTCGGTATTTGCGATTGCTCAAAACAAGAGGGTCAACCCGTTTGAAGCTTTCTGCGGTTGCGTTTAAAGTTAAACTGAAAGCCATGCTACCGCCACAAATTTTTGATAGATTTCAGTGTTTAAATGCCTAACCTAATGACCCATTACCTCATTCCTTCACTTCTTTTAATTTTTATCTTCATTTTTGATATCAAAGGGAAGAGGGAGGTGGCTAGACATCAAATAGGGAGGCCTTGGCCTTTGGTCATGGTTCTTCAAGAGCTTCAATGGATGTGCTCTAATGGAGTTTTATCTACCAAAATGAGGAAGCCACTCCTTTATCTTTTCTTTGTTTTTCCTTTATATATTTATTAGTTTGGGATCCTTGAATGTAATTGAACCCTTTGCTTAGCTTGTATTGAATAACTTTCTCTTTGATTGACACCATATGAATTCGTTCTCTATATTTTGTGTTTAATGTTTAATTGCTAAGGAATTAGTAATTAATTTGGTAGTCTATATGAAATTTGAAAATGGATTGTAGATGTAAACCATGAATATATTGAAATGTGATTATGCTTGTTCTACATGTGTTGGAATACATTATTTGTGTGTAGGATAGGAATATACCTAAATGCCATGTGTAGCCAATTTGAGAATCTAAGCTTGAATTCCTTGTCTAATGTTAATTCACATAGGAATATGATGGGTTATGTAGCTAGGATGTTCCTTTTCATTCTATTCCCTTTTGGGTGGATCTAGAGAGGATATGCTTATATGAACCTCGGAAGAGGCATATGAATACTAATGAATTCTCAGTTGACAATTCGTTGTGACCATTATGATCAATTGGATAGTTAGGAGATGTAAATGAAGCATTGCACACCAAATGTTCTACAAATGCTTGTGTGGGGATATTATGTTCTTAGCTCCTTAACTATCTATTTATGTTTTGTAGCGTAATTCTACTTTTTAGCTTTTATCCCTTTAATTAATTGTTAAAATAAGATTGAGACGATATAAAGTTAGTACTTGGTAAATTATTAGAGATAATTTCTCGTGAGTTCGACAACTTTCTTCTCATTATATTACTCATTGACCACGTATACTTCCGCGTGTTTATTGGTTGAAAAATTGACCAACACCTACCCTGCTGGTAGTTGACAACGATGCCTACCCTGCTGGTAGTTGACAGCGGTTGATCACTGGACTGTCTCGATGCCTACTCGAACGGTAGTTTTTGTAATACCCGTGAATTTTATAAATAATATTAATAAATGTGTGAATATTTATTCTAATATAAATATTTATGTGGCATGAGATTGGATAACTCATTTAAATTAAATTAAATTTATAATAATTTAGGAATGCGAAGGTTTTAATGAAAAACTAAATTTAAAGCTTACGGGAATTGCCTAGCGTGGCATAATGGAAGACTAAAAAATTCATTAATTAAATTAATGAAGGAATGATTTAATGAGTGGAAGGATTAATCTATATTCTTTAATTAAATGTTATTATGAGTAATAATGTGACACCCCCAAATTCTGGTACTTTATTTTCTCAAGATTTGGTGTTCACTTAATCAAAACATTCATTTATAACTACCCAATTATAATAAAATTGAATAATAAAACCTGCCCATACAGGATTAAATTTAAATAAAAATCTCCCAGGTTATCTAACCTTTAACAACAATCATTCAAATGCGGAAATGAAATAAACTTCATTACAATCTTTAAACCAAAGTCTGAAAGTAAACTATCAAAACTATTACAAGTCTTCAATATTTATTCATCTTCCCTTTGCCCTTACTGGTGCTAGGTACGTCACCCGTTTTAACCTTAGCTGTAAGAAATTTTACAGGCAAGAGTGAGCAAACAAGGCCCACTTGAAATAATAATAAGTAAATCTTTAAACTTTTACATCAACTGCTAATATAGGCTCAATAGAACTGAACAATATATTCTATTAACTTTCTGAAAATTATAACATTCACTGAGGGTCTAATGACCACGAATCATGTCCACAGTTATAAGTAATCTTTCAACTTTAACTTTAACAGTCATAAGACTATAAGGACTCCACGTTCTTAAGGGGATCAACCCTTCGTACAATGTATTGTGCACAACCATTTCAACGCTAAGTGTAAACCTCTATTAAAAGAGTTGTTCATCTCAATATTTAGAATACAAGTTCGCACCAAAGTAAGTTTGGTTTGGATACATTACAGGGTAATTTAGAATTCAACGGTAATCAACTAAGGATTAGTTGATTACAAAAGAAATAACTGTATGCTATGGAATAATCATAACTGAATTGATATTTGTAAATTAACATCATGCCTTAGGAATAATCTAATAGCATAAGCATGGAATAATCATAACATTCAAGGTTATTGAGGATTGGGTACTAAACATGCATCATGAATAGTAAATTAAACGACAAAGTTGCTCATCACTAGAATACAGTGACTCGCATGCTAACTAACGAATTACATATTAAAGAAACTTGTTCAATAATAAGATGTAAGATGTAGAATACTTGCATCCTCATGAACCAATAAATACAAGAGCTTTATCAATAATAAACAATCTAACTCCACGAAAGTGTAGAGTTAGCAAATTGTATAATTGAAATGGAATTAAAAGCAATAATATGCTCAACGAAATTAAACTTGTACAACGAAGTTTTAGAGTTAGAAAACTTGCCTTTAGCACAAGCTAAACCTTACAACTTGAATCAATACCCTATACATATGTCATCATGACATAATTAGTCATCACCAACATTTTATATCTATATAAACAAATATATACATCATGTAGGTCAAATCACCCATTCACATAATCAAACTATGTTAATACTAGTTAACACTTGATAACATGCTCATTCATAGTTTAATACTACTGAAATCATCATTTAGCATTCATATTATTAACACATAACCTTTATTTTCAAAATTTGTATACTTAAACAAAACCTGTGAATATTCTCGCTTAATCTTCATGCTATGGCTACGATTTACATGTGGTTCGTATTACGCAATACTGAGTTGGTGCTACGGCTCGGGTCACAGGCCATTGGTTGGTATTATGATGTGGTGGCGCCGACGCAATGATGCGATATTTATATCAGCCAAGGCCAACAAGCGTGAAACTTCAGAGATCGACAGATGCATGCCTTTCTAAGCAATAGTACAAGAAAAAGCCAATTTGGCCAAAAAGCTCGAATCTAATAGACTGATTAAGATGTAATACACATATAGACTTCATATGAACATATTGTGAAGACTTCTAACATGTTTCTACTCATAGAATAACATAAACATCAAATTTACAACATCCAATTTCAATGTTTTTAGCAAAAACTCTATTGTTGACATTTTTAATGAAAATCAACACTGTGATTTTATTTTTAAATCAAAACAAAAATTTCAAAACATCATAGTTATGATTATACATGCCCTATCAATTTCCATAATTAATTTATCAATTTAACAACTAATTAAACCTTAATTTCTATTTTAAATTAAGCCATATTCATATATATTTTCATGTAAACACTTTGTAATATGATTTTCTTCAGAAAACACATACATACATGAACTAGTTTTCTATAATCATATATATAAACTCATGTAATCATTTTATAATCAATAATTTATCATATAACCATAAACACCATCAATTTATCTTTTATAAAATTTCACAAGAGAACTTTTTGGAAGAAGAAGAAAACTAACTTTTTAAAGAAAAGATTAAGCTTCTACCTTTGATTAAGAAGATGATGGTTATTCTCAAGCTTCTTCTCTCCAATTCCTTTCTCAAAAACCTGTTAGAATCACTCACTTTCTCTCTAGAGTTTTCTCAAATTTTCTCTGTGTTCTTCTTCTTCTTCTCTCTTCTCTCTTCTCCCAACTCTAGTTTACGTATTATCATATAACGTATAATAATAATAATAATAATAATAATAATAATAATAATAATAATAATATAGATATTAAGTATATGATTTTAACTGACATCAGTTATAAAATTTTGAAAATCAAAAGTCATAAGGCTTGTTTGGTTAAGCTAATAAAATAACTCTTTAATCCTTACACCTTGTTTGGTAAGTCTAACTAAAACAAATGGATTAATCCTTATACCTTGTTTGCTAAAACATCATTAGATTAAAGACTTATTATGCAATAAGACATGTTTGGCAAAAACTAAATTAAAGTCCTTTAATTTATTTTAATAACTCCTTTATAGTAAGGTTATTAGTCACACTTTTATTTAATTAATTAATCAATTAAAACATTAATCTATTAAATTACTTTAGCACATAATTTAATATCACATAACTATAATTTCTTTTATAATTGTAATTTTATTCGACCAACTAATATTTTAAATTACAATTTCCCATTTAAAATATTATAATTAATTTAAATCACTATAAGCTCTCTAGCTTACTTATTAAATTAAATTGGTATATAATCTCATAACAATTAATTTTCTTAGCTCCTTAATTATTTATTCAACAAATAATTAACTAAACCACATCAACTCAAATTGAACAATTAAATACTTATATAATTCATTAAATATTTAATATTGCAAATAAATATTTAATATTTAATATTTAATTATTTATTCAACAAATAAACATATCCATTAAATACTTATATAAATCAATAAATATTTAATATTACACTTTAAAATTCGGAATGTTACAAATAACATATTAATGAGTAAATAATTTAAGTGGTATGATAGACTAATATTATTCATATATGCATAATAATAAGTAATGTGTGATCATATGTTATAAAGTTGCTACATCCATTTAATATAAAATAAGGTGTGACATTACAATGTGATTACATGATATATAAAACTATATGATAAAATTAGGTGAATCATATAATTCAATTAAGTTACATAAATGAGCTTATGTGACAAACATGATGTGTGGTGGGTTAATTAAATGTGTATTTTAAATATATGGGAGGAAATAATTTTTTGTAAATAAATATTTATTATTAAATATTTACTTTAACATTTATGTGGATTTGAAATAATAAAGTTTTATGGTAATAATGGTTTGCTAATACCCAACTAAATTATATTCAGACTTATAGTAAATATTATTGGGACTAAACCAATGTACATGGATTATATGATTATGTATATAGGTACCCCCCCAACTTATCACAATGTAATAATATTATCTCATTAAAGTTACATTTGTACACCCAAAAGGAAAAAAGCATAAGTAAGCTAGTAGCCATTTTGCATATGCTGAGTTTTAAAGAACTTTGTCCCATTTTCATTGTCCCATTTCTCTCATTCACGTGTAATGGCCATTAGCCTAGTCTACCTCCCATTCTCAAGCTAGCTTGTAAATGATGGTGATGATGGCAAGGGGAGTGGGTTGATGGGGGTAGTTAGCCACTATTCTACTAAACCTTCATTGCCCATTGGCTTCTCCTTTCTTCCATTGAATTCAAATATTGGGCAATGGTTTTGTATACAGTAATATATTCTCTATATATAACAATCTCCTCTTCTCAAATTCAATTTGCTAGATTGTTGATTAAGTTAAGTTAGAGAGAGTGTTGCTGAGAATTGAGGGAGTATAATCAGACAATTGAGGGAGTTCATTTCAAGCTTCAAGAGGTAACATTGCTTTAGATATGTTCTATGTTTACAAGTTTTAAAAGTTCTTAGAAATATCATGAAATACTTGTTATTTGAGTCAAAAATTGAATACTGAAACTTGTTGCTATCTATGAATTGATGCTAGACATTGTTAATATGGTTGAATACGAAAACAATGAAAGTTAAACGAATCAATTTGGTCCAGAAACGATTCTGAAATGAGAAAAATTGTTAAACATGTTAAACATTGGAAAAATAGCAAGAACTGTGAATTTGATTCATGAATTTTGTTGTTTAATTGGTTTAAGTTGTTAGAATGGTTATGTATATGTGTTATGATGTTTTGGTAAAGTCTATGGCATATGGGCATGTTTATTTTGTTGTTTAATTGAAGAAATTGGGAGTTTTTGGCTTAGAGCAGAGTCAATTGCGAACCTGCAGTAGTTGAGTCTGGGCTTCTTCACCCCGGCGAAGTTTTCCAAGTCAAAATATTTGCCCTGATGTAGATCTCGCCCCGACGAGATGATTCACAGTATAAAACCTCGCCCCGACGAGGTACTGGCAGAATAGACTGAAATATTATTTTGCTTGTTTAGGAAGATGCTTACCTAACCAAACCTAATCCAATGAACATAAGGAAACTTTAAAACATGTATAACGTTGTATCTTGAGTTATTTTAGTTGGCTTAAAGTTTGATTTAATAGCATCGTTCAAGAAAAGCTAAAAGTCGAAAACCACGTTTGACAAGCCTTATATTGAAATCTAACCTTTTGAGCATATGTTTGCAACTTAGTTAGGTTTATAAATAAGTATGAAATGTGGATTCAATGTTCTTTTATACTTAGTTTGTTTAACATGAGATTTTCAAGAAAACTCAAAGGTCTGAAAACCATTTTTTGTTGAAAACTCTACGACTTGTATTGTGAACTTTTGAATAATTATAATAGGATAATTTATGCCTCTAAAGATAACCGACATGTTCAAACATCTAGTTAGCCACGATATAAACTATGCAAGTATGAACAAAAATGAGTTTCTAAGTAGAGAGTTATACTAGTTACGTGCAAATAAATCTAATACGAGCAAACATGCATAGAAAAGGTTGTTTAGCATTTTTATGTGGTTTAATGAATACTGTGGTTAGTCTTTGACGTAATGTACTCTCTTAACTTGTAAAATATAAATTTTATGAGTAAAACTAACAATTGTTGAAAGTAAATCGAAAAGACTAAACCTAGTTTAAAAGTTCTTTAACATGTATGTATGAATAACTTGAGTTATAATGCGTTACTTATGTAATATTTCAAGTATACAAACATGAGACGACTATATGGGACTAAAATTTGCTAAAATGTTTCTAAAGGTTTCAAAAGTAAGAACAATGAGAATTATACATCTATGAATTTTAAATGTGTATCGAATACATGGATAGACATATGTGTAATAAATGTATGTTAATAGATATGTGACTAATGTATACCTATACATACATAAATAGGATAATATAGTTCATTGAGGTGATTTTATGTTATAAGTGGTAATCAACTCAAAATGCAAGTTCCCTAACTTAAACTCAAGTTATTATTTTTTTAGCATGTTAGTGAATAATTATTGTTGATTATTCCACATCTATGATTATTATTGAATATTCGCAATTATTGCAAGTTCCCTACCTTCATTCTTATAATTGAATGCAAGTATCTAGACCTTATTTCTTCTTGTGAAACTTCGGATTATTGTTATATCAAACATACTTATATTGAGCACATATCTATATTTGTATCGTTATTATTCATAATCGAAAATTTACCTGAATTGAACTTATTGTTCCTAAAAGTTGTCTAATGTGACACCCCCAAATCCAGGTACTTCATTCCCACAAGATTTGGTGTTCACCTGATAAAAACATTCATTTCTAACTACCCAAATATAATAAAATTTAACAATCAATCTTCCCATTAAAGGATTACATCAATAATTTCAATAAAATCTCCCAGGTCATCTAACCTTTAAATACAAATATCAAGTGCAGAAAATTAAATAAATTCATCACAATATTTCAAATAAAGTCTGACAATATAAAAATTAACATGTTTACAAGTGTTCAATACTTGTTCATCTTTCTTTTTCCTTTACTGGTGGTAGGTTCATCGACCTTCTCAACTTTAGCTATAATATTTATATAAGCAAGAGTGAGCAAACAATGCTCACTTGAAATGATAACGAATAAAACTTCATAACAACTACCAAATGAATATGCTCAATAGAATTGAATAATATGCTCTATCAATGATAATCAGAATCTGAAATATATATATCCGAGGGTCGTAAGACCACGAACTATGTCCATAGTTATAAGTATTCTTTCAATTTAAACTTAAACAGTCATAAGATTATAGGGGCTTCTCGTACTTAGGGGGATCAGCCCTTCGTACAATGTATTGTGCACAAACATCTAAACGCTTATGCGTAAGTTATCCCATGCAATAGGATTGTTCATCTCAATATTTAGAATACAAGTCTGTACCAAATTAAGTTTGGTTTGGATAAGTTTTAACGTAATTTAGAGTTTAACGAACATCAACTAAGGATTAGTTGAATCAAAAATGTAATAACAATACACTATGGAATACGTTATAAATGAAACAACATTGCATATTAAGGTCATGCTTTAGAAATGAACTAAAAGCATAAGCATTGAATAACGTAACATACCTTGCTTGAACAATATAAAGCTAAGGCTAGAATTTTGTTTAGTAATGGATTGAGTTATTGAGCATGCATAATAAATAGCAAATTGAACAATAAAACTTGTTCAACATAAGTATATCAGAATTTAGAAGCTTGCATGCTAAGAAACAAGTTAAAGTAGGAAACCTTCTTAAAGTAAGAGTTAGGTTAAATAGCTTTGCATGAACATAACTAAATTGTATAAAAAGGATTATGAATAACTTGCTCAATACTAAACAAGGTAGAGTAAAGAAAGGCAAAACTATGATTTTCACCACTAAACTTGGCACGTTTTACTTAATACACAACTGAACTTTTAATTTTTTGGATTACATCATTAAACTAATTAAATTTTTTTAATTGGGTCATTCCTTCCAAAATAGTTGACAGACGTTAAAGTGGCGCTGACATGGCAAAAAAAAAAAATTGCTTATGCGGCAAACAAAAATCAAAAACAGATTTTAAAAAAAAATGTAACATTTTAAAAATAACAAAAACATAATAAAATACAACAAAAAATTAAATTTTTTTTTTAAAAACAGAATTTTTTTAAAAATATATATTTTTTTGAAAACAGATTTTTTTTTTAAAAAAATAGAATTCTATAAAAATATATATATTTTTAAAAACAGATTTAAAAAAAAATAGAATTCTATAAAAATGAATTTTTTTAAAAAGTTTTTAAAAAATAGTTTTTTTAAAAACAATTTTTTAAAACAGATTTTTTAAAAAAATAGCTTTTTTTTAAAACAATTTTTTTAAAAAAAACAGAATTTCTTGGAAAAAACAGATTAAAAAAAATAGAATTCAAAAAAAAATTATTTTTTTTAAAAACATATTTTTTTATAAAAATAGAAATTTTTAAAACAGTTTTTTTTAAAAATAGATTTAAAAAAAAATAGAATTTTTAAAAACCAGGACTTTTTTTAAAAATATATTTTTAAAAAATTGATTTTTTTTAAAATAGTTTTTTAAAAGATAGTTTTTTTTTTTAAAACAGATTTTTTTAAAAATTTGAATTTTTTAAAATATATTTTTTAAAAACAGTTTTTTTTCAAAAATCAATTTTTTAAAAACAGATTTTTTTAAAAAAAGTAGAATTTTAACAAAAATATAATTTTTTTAAAAGAGAATTTTTAAAAATAGATTTTTTAAAATGGAACTTTTAAAATATATTTTTTAAAAACAGTTTTTTCAAAAAATTTGTTTTTTGTAAAAATAGATTTTTTAAATAATAGAATGCTAAAAAAATATACTTTTAAAAAAAATATTTTTTTAAAAAAATTGAATTTTTTTAAAACTGCTTTTTTTAAAATCTGTTTAAAAAATTTCTGCCGTTTTTAAAAATCTTATAAATTCTAGTTTTATAAAAAAATTTAAAAATTTCTATCGTTTTTTAAAATTTCTACCGTTTTTAAAAATCTGTTTAACAAAAGTTCTACCGTTTTTTAAAAATTCTATTTTTTTAAAATCTGTTTAAAAGCTGTTTTTAAAAAATTCTATTTTTTAAAAATATGTTTTTTTTAAAAAATCTATTTTTAAAAAATCTACTTTTTTTAAAAAACTGTTTTTAAAAAAATATTTTTATAGATTTTAAAAAAAACTGTTTTAAAATCAAATTTTAAAAAGTTCTACTTTTTGAAAAATCTGTTTTTTTAAAAGTTCCTTTTTTAAAACATCTTTTTTTTAAAATTCTCTTTTTTAAAAATCTATTTTTGAAAAAAGCTATTTTAAAAAATTCTATTTTTTTAAAAAATATTTTTTTTAAAAGTATATTTTTTAGAATTCTATTTTTAAAAAAAAAAATCTATTTTTTTTTAAAAATTGATTTTTTGAAAAAAATTGTTTTTAAAAAATATATATTTTTTTATAGAATTCTATTTTTTTTAAAAAAAATCTGTTTTCAAAAAAAATATATTTTTAAAAAAAATCTGTTTTTTTTTTAAATTTTTTGTTGTATTTTATTATGTTTTTGTTATTTTTAAAACTTTAAATTGTTAATTTTTTTTTTAAAAAATCTGTTTTTGATTTTTTTTGCCACATAAGCAATTTTTTTTGGCCACATCAGCGCCATGTCAGCGCCACTTTAACGTCTGTCAACTATTTTGGACGGAATGACCCAATTAAAAAATTTTAAGTAGTTTAATGATGTAATCGAAAAAATTAAAAGTTCAGTGGTGTATTAAGTAAAACATGCCAAGTTTAGTGGTGAAAATTATAGTTTTGCCAGTAAAGAAACTTGCATAATCGTAACAATAGAGTTAAAGAACTTGCATACTAAGAAACAAGTTAAAGATAAGAAAACTAGCTCAATATCAAGAGGTAAGGTTTAGAAACTTGCTTTGCGTGTAAGCTAAACCGTAATAACTCGAATCACAATACCCTATACACATGTCATCATGACATAATTAGTTACTACATATACTCCGTATACAATTAAGTATCTACTTCATGTATGGTTTGGTTTTACTCATGTAGCAAAGTCACAAAACTCGTTAATTGCTGATAATATTCTCATTCTTAGTACTATAATACCACAATTAACGACAATCACATTTTAACAGTCATAATATTGCACCTTATCAACAATTACAGATTTTATGTAATTAAAATACATTTTCGCTATTTCGCTTAATCCCAATACTGCGAGGCCACAATTTACTTTGGGAACGACGTCATACATGCAGAGATTGGAGTCAGCGATGATGAGTCAGTGTTCTGTGATAAATAAGGGTATGTCGAATTACGATTCTAGGCACGAAGAAAAGAAACAAAGCTAATTTGACTTGCATCTTAATTTCTAGCACCCAATTTAACACGTATAACTTACATAGATTACACATAAAAATTACCCATCATATATATACTGATTTAAAACAACTAAATAACAACTTCAGAAAATTTAAATCCTTGAATGCCATGTTTTAAACCAAAAACTCCTTTTTTGACATTGTTGACAAAAATTAACAATGCGATCACAATTATACACCAAATTAATTCATTCAAACTACTTTCTCTTCGTTTCTTACCGAATTAACATATTCAAGGCTCAATTGATCTATAATCTTACAAATTAACTATCAAATTTGGTACTTTCACAAGTCATGTTCATACACATATTCATTGTAAAACTATTTTTCTTGTTTTTGAATATGTAGAAAGTAATTGGTATACTAAATCCTTATTTAGAGCTAGTTCTAACATCACGAATACATATAAATACAACAATTCAGTTTATAGCAACAATTCACCCAACATGAATTCACAGGAAACATAAGACTCGTGAATATAAAATATTCATATATATAATATTAAGGCTTTGAAAATATACCTTCAATTGCTTGGATAATCCTTGCTAACCACATAGAATTGTTTTAGAATCACAGTACTCTCTCTCAAATTCTCACAAACTTCTCTCTGCAAACTCTCTACCTCTCTTCTTTTCTCTGTATTCTTTCTTTTCTTTCCTCTTCTTAGGCTTAAGCCAAAAGCTTTTCACGTAAATAAAACAGACGCTAACAAATTATGTATTAAGAATAAAATCGATAATAATAACTCTATACTTAATAGATATCAGTTACAAAATTTAATATATTTTATTTATATTTATATTTTATTTTATTTTTATTATAATTCAAATTCAAAATTCAAAAGCTATAAGGCTATGTTTGGCAAACACTTTTAAAAATTAAAGACTTAATGTCTTTAAGTCTAGTTTAGCAAAACTAAATTAAACTTCTTTAATTTATTTTAATAACTCATTTATAGCATAGTTTATTGTCACACTTTTATTACCCAATTAAATTAAAAATATTATAATAATCCATTTAATCCCTATCAACTTTCTAACTTAATTATTAAATTAAATTAGAATATTATCTCATAATAATTAATTTCCTTCATTCATTAATTATTTATTTAAAAAAAAAATAATCAAATCAAATTAAATTAAACAAATATTTATTCCAATATAAACACATCAATTAAAATATTTATATAATTCAATAAATATTTGAAATTACAATTTAAAATTCTGGATTGTTATATCCTTCTCTCCTTACAATGATTCTGTCCCCAGAATCATAACTCAAACAAATCATTCGTCACATTCTTCTCTACTTATAAAGATTTTGTCCCCATAATTGAAGACACAAATTAAACAAATAACTCAGGGTAATCTTTCATCATTTTATCTTCGAGTTCCCACGTAGCTTCTTCAACATTGTGGTTCCTCCATATCACCTTCACGGAAAGTATTAGTTTATTCCTTAGCATTTGTTCTTTCATGTCAACTATCTGGATAGGAACTTCCTCATAGGATAAGTTCTTATCGAATTGCAATGGTTCGTACTCGATCACGTGCTTGTAATCGGGTTTATACGGTCGTAACACCGAAACGTGAAATATATTGTGAACGTTTTCCAACTCTGGAGGTAGAGCTACCTCGTAAGCCACTTCTCCTACTCTTCGCAACACTTCGAAGGGTCCAATAAACCTCGGGCTTAGCTTTCCCTTTTTACCAAAATGAATTTTTCTCTTCCAAGGAGAAACTTTTAAGAATACGTAATTTCCTACGTCGAATTCACGATCTTGTCTGTGTTAATCAACATTCTTCTTCTGTCTGTCTTGAGAAGCTACCAATCTTGTCCTGATAGTTGACGTTCACCGACTTCATTCCAGCACAGTGGACTTCTGCACTTTCTGTTGTACAATGCTTAGTAAGGCGGCAAGCCGATGCTTGCGTGGTAACTGTTATTGTAGGTGAATTTTGCCAATGGTAAATGTTCATCCCAGCTCCCTTTAAAGTTCATGATGCATGCTCTAAGCATATCTTCCAATGTCTGGATTGTTCGTTCGCTTTGGCCATCTGTTTGCGGATGATATGCCGTACTCATTCTCAGCTGTGTTCCCATGCATTCTTGTAGTCTCTTTCAGAAGTTTGATGTGAATCGCGGATCTCTATCTGACACAAGAACTCCATGTCTCAAAATGATCTCTTCAACGTATAACTTTGCCAACTGATCAATATTGAATCTAATCTTTATTGGCAAAAAGTGTGCTGATTTTGTCAGTTTATCCACTATTACCCAAATCGCATCGTATCCTTTCTGAGTAGTTGGAAGACCCACCACAAAATCCATTGTGATGTATTCCCACTTCCATTACGGTATTTCCAACGGTTGAAGTAATCCGCTTGGTCTTTGATGTTCGGCCTTGACTCTTTGACATGTTAAGCATTTCGCAACACATTCTGCAATATCTCTTTTCATGTTTGGCCACCAAAAATGGCGTCGTAAATCTTGATACATCTTCTTACTTCCTGGATGGATCGAGTATCTTGAGTTATGATCTTCGATCAAGATTTCGTATTTAATATCTGGTACTACTGGAACCCAAATTCTTCCCCCGAACCTTAGTAGTCATTCGGTATCGATCTTGTATTTCACCTCACTACCCTTAACCACTTTCTCTTTGATTTTTCCACATTCTTCATCTTGTAGTTGAGCATTCTTTACCTTGTCCACCAAAGTTGGACTAGCTTCTTTCTGGAATAGTCGTTCACCGGATTCTTTTAGAAATATTATTTCCAAATCTAACTTTGTCATTGCTGAAATAAGCTCCTCCTGAGTGGTTATCAACATCAACTTTTCCCGACCTTTCCTACTTAAAGCATCTGCAACCACATTTGCCTTGCCTGGATGATAAAAGATCTCACAATCATAATCTTTTATTAATTCCATCCATCTCATTTGACGCATTTTCAGGTCCTTTTGAGTGAAAATATACTTCAGACTTTTATGGTCTGTATATATCTCACATTTCTCTCCATAGAGATAGTGTCTCCATATCTTCAGAGCAAATACCACTGCAGTCAACTCTAAATCATGAGTCGAGTATCCTTTCTCATAGTCCTTCAGTTGCCTTGACACATATACAATAACTTTGTCGTTCTGCATAAGGATACAACCTAACCCTTTATGTGATGCATAACTATACACCACAAAGTTTCCTATATTATCTAGTAATGACAACACAGGTGCCACACTTAACTTCTTTTTAAAGTCTTGAAAACTTTCTTCACTCCTCTCCGTCCAAACAAATTTTACAGCTTTCCTTGTCAAATTTGTTAACGGAGTGGCAATCTTGGAAAAGTCCTGAATAAACCGTCTATAATAGCCGGCTAGTCCCAGGAAACTCCTCACCTCCGATGGTGACCTTGGTTGTTCACAATTGATTACGGCTTCAACTTTTGATGGATCCACTGAAATCCCGTCTTTGTCAATCACATGCCCCCGAAATTGTACACGATCTAGCCAAAATTCACACTTAGAGAATTTCGCGTACAACTTTTCCTTTCTTAGTGTCTCCAATATCAAACGTAAATGTTCCACGTGTTCTTCTTGAGATTTGGAGTACACCAGAATGTCGTCTAAGAATGGTTTAAACACCCTGTTCATCAAATCCATGAATGCAGCAGGGGCATTGGTCAAACCAAAAGATATCACCAAAAACTCGTAATGTCCATACCGAGTTCTGAATGCCGTTCTAGGTACATCCTCCTTTTTTACCTTTAATTGATGATACCCACTTCTCAAATCTATTTTTGAGAAGTATCAAGCACCCTTCAATTGATCAAACAAGTCATTTATTCTTGGCAACATATATTTATTCTTAATAGTGACTTTGTTTAATTCTCTATAATCAATGTAAAGACGCATTGATCCATCCTTCTTCTTCACGAATAACACCGGTGCTCCCCACGATGATACACTAGGTTGAATATACTTCTTGTCTAATAACTCTTGCAATTGTACCATTAGTTCCTTCATCGCTACCGGAGCCATTCTGTGCGGGGCCTTCGATATTAGAGCGGTTCCAGGCGCTAAGTCGATCACGAACTCAATCTCTCTGTCAGGCGAAAGTCTTGGCAAATCCTCCGGAAACACATCTAAAAATTCCCTAACCACTGGTATCTCTTCCAGTTTCACCCCCTTCCTCTGAGTATCGACTATGTAAGCTAAATAACCCACACAGCCTTGACTCAATAACTTCTTGACCTGCATAATCATCAGACATCTCGCATGTCTAGGCGATCTGCTACCATAGAAAACTACCTTTGACGGAGTCATAAGGTTTACACATTTCTTTTGGAAATCAATTATCGCTCAATAATTGAATAGCCAATCAATTCCCAATATAACATCAAACTCTCTAAGTTTAATCGGTATTAAATCTACCATCATGACATTCCCCTTAATATTCACCCTATAATTCTTGTATACGAACCTAACAGGAATCACTTCCCTATTCGTAATTTCTATGTTTAAAGGAAAATTCAATTCTTCATTAGGCAACCCTAACCTCTTAGCAAATTCATCAGATATAAACGAGCAAGTAGCACCCAAATCAAATAATACATAAGCATCTATATCATTGATTGGGATAATACCTGACACAACATCTTTTGATTGTACAACATCATGCATAGTCATGTTGAAGGTTCTGGCTGTGGGTCTGTTTGATGACGTTGGTCCAACAATGGTCAATGTACCTCCACTGCTACCTCCCTTGCTTCCTGTTGTCTCACCAACTTTATTCTTAGGGCACTCACGAGCAAAATGATCGTTTGACCCGCACGTGTAGCAAACATTCTTCTTAGGTTGATTGCAATTTGGGGCAATGTGACCCTCCTGGCCACAGTTAAAGCATACACGCTTCCCCCTTAAGCACATACCTGTGTGAAACTTCCTGCATGTAGCACATGCTTTGAACTTCTTCCTCTGCTGGTTACCCTGTTGGTTTCCAGCACCCACATTTCCATTCCATTTTCTCTTCAGGTTATTGTTACCATTTCCACCACTACCACCACTCTTCACCTCGCTTTCATTCTTTTTCCTTCTTTGTTCTTGATTAAACTTCGTTACAGCCTCACCTCCACCTTCAGCGAGAATTGCCTTCTCCAGTACTGCTGTAAATGCCTTCAGCTGAAACATGGAGACCCTACTGTACAACCAAGGTTTTAGTCCCTGCTCAAACCTCCTAGCCTTGCGCTCATCTGTGTTGACTTGATATGGCACAAACCTCGCCAATTCATTAAATTTTGGGGCATAATCCGATACCGTCATTGATCCTTGCTTCAGTTCTAGAAAATGCACCTCCATTTGATTCTTCGAACTCTCTGGGAAATAAGTCTCGAAGAATATCTCCTAAAACCTATCCCAAGTCATCACCCCTTGTCCTCCTCGAGTTTTATTGGCTTGCCACCAATAACTAGCCTCTGCTTTCAACATAAATGTTATAAAAGCAGTCTTCTGATTCTCACCTACCCTAGCTACATTAAACACTTTCTCTATCTCAATGATCCAGGTCTGTGCTTCAACTGGATTTATGGACCCACGGAATTCTGGTGGTCCAACCGCCTTGAAGTCCTTAAATGTCACAACTTGATTATGCAGTTGATTTTGTAATGCACACGTCTGTAAGACCCCAGCTTTTATAAATAAAGATGAATTTTTCTATAAATATTATTTTTGAATATTATGGAATAAATTTGATATAATGTTATAGTTGTGGGTAATATTTATAAATTTTGCAAAGTATGCAAGTTGTTATAAAATATTCGTTTGGTCGGGGAATATTCTTTTTGTTAGGGAATATTCGTATAATGGCTCAATCATTGGTGGACCCCTATTAATGTAATTATTGTCGGATCGAGAAAACGACAAAAATATTTTATAAAAAAATAACGGCGGGAGGTGTTACCGTTAAAACTGTTGAACTACCCGGTGGTAAAGTAAAGTACGATGTCTGGCGTGGTTGCATAGTAGCATTACAGTATTGATTATTGATGCTTATGAGAGAAGTCACTCACTATTCTCAATTATTACTACGAGAATTAACGTGATCATATCTCTTATATTATTGATTCAATTATTGTCACAAGATCATCTCGTATAATATGTTATAGTATTAAATCAATAAGCGAGACGACAAGTTATAAATGATTAATAATTGTTGAAAGATTAAATATGTGTTGATGAAAAAAATGATTTGTGGTAAGTTTGATTATTTTATGGGGGGCTCATATGTCATCATCTAAGAGTCTCTTCGTCAATAGTATTTACCTTCGTCAATAGTAATTACCTTCGTCAATAGTAATTACCCTTGTGAATAGTATTTACCTTCGTTAATAGTAATTACCTTCATCAATAGTAATTACCCTTGTGAATAGTATTTACCTTCGTCAATAGTATTTACCTTCGTTAATAGTAATTACCTTTACCAGACGTCGAACCACTTGTCGTTTCACATTACAGGCGTCGAACCACTTGTCGTTTCACATTACAGGCGTCAAACCACTTTTCTTTTCACATCATTAGTCGTCAAGCCACTTGCCTTTTCACATGGCAGGTGCTAAGCTAGAAATCTTCTATAAATAGAGGCCTAGGGCTTCATTATTTTCACTTAATTCATTCAAGCTATAGAGAGAGAAAGTATAGAGAGAATAAGAGAGAAAGAAGAAGAGTATTTTGTTACTACACCGCCGCAAAGATTCAATCTCCTACCAAATGTAAGGGGTGTTATTCTTTCTTATTCATGAAGAAGCTGTTGTTATTCCATCGCTTATTATTCTGCATTGGAATAACTTCAGATCGTGGTTTACCCTATACTTGGTGACATTCTTCTATTATTCTCGTTGAAACATCACGTGCGTGTGTTTTACACGGACTGGTTAAAATCTTTATTATTACATTGGAATATCCACATGCGTGTGTTTTACAGGACTGGTTAAAATCTTTATCATTACATTGGAATATCCTATCGTGTGTTTTACACCGGATCCGGTTCCATCTTTTTATTATTCGTTGGAACATCCCGCTTGATTGTGAATTTCACACGACCTGGTTCCGTTATTTATTATTCATTGGAATAACTCCGTCTGTGCGATCTTCTATCGCATGCATGGTGATTTCTTTTGTTATTCCATTCTTTATTATACCCGGTTGGTTAAAACTTTGACTTCTATACTCCATGAAATTAGTGGAATATTCTTGATATTTGCGTTTCATCCAAAGATCTTTTCATGAAAATATTCTTCGATCATTCTTGAATTTTACTCTACAAAACAAGATTATCATGTTGATAGTTTGGATGTTAATAATTCTGGATAAAATAATTCTTGAACTTGTTTTATTGAATTCTTATATCATTGTCATCATCCTCATGTTTATATTTTTTTAAAAGTCATCGTGGTGGCTGTAGTGCATAGATGGACTTGGTATGATTATGACCAGAGACTATTCGATTGTAATCATGGACCGTAATGTTACAAATGATGTGGTAAAAATCCTCAATTAGTAGTAGTGCATTGATGGGACGATTGTTGGCATGATCATGACCATTAATGAATACACAAATATTCTTCGCCCGTAGTGTATGAATAATTGTGGTCGTGATACTAAAGAATATCCTTGGTCAGTAAAAGCGGGGTGATTCGATGATGTGGAATATTTATTAAAGTCGAGTCTCAAATTTATAACAAATGATGAAAAACCTTTTAAAACCTAAAAAGATAGTAGACTTTATTTTCTACTTGACTCTTTTAATGGATTGCATATTCGCTGCAGATTAAACTGGTTGTCTATTGTATTTTATCGGTTTAACATTGTTGAAGACTATTGATAATTTATTCTACATTATCTTTAGTCATAATATTTCTTCGGGCTAGTTGAGCTCACCCTTTCTTTCTTTTTCTTCGTGAAATGAGAATATAGCCGGGACGAGCGAGTGGGAAACGCAGTGATGGTCCCGAAGATAGCATTAGTAGTCCTCACTATTCTATGAAATAGTGTGATAATAATTGTAATGAGGACTCTTTTTGAGTTTGTATAATATCTAGTGTAGCGATATTTGTATTTAAACTCACAGTTTATGTCGTATTGTATACGGCGCTTATGTTAGTAAGTTGTATTTAAATTACATACCATGTAAGTGGCGACCCAAGATGGGTGATGTATACCTAATTTTGGGGGCGTCACGGTTAATATCGAGCTTAGGATATGATCCCCGGCTCGAGATGTGAGAATAGTACTAGAGGGGAGGACGGGAATACCTTCGCTAGTATGACCTACCTAAGTTTATGTGCTATTTTATTGGTTGGTCGGAAGATAGGGATAATTTGTTTAATGTCAATTAACCTTTTGTTTTGTGGCATGATTCGAAAATGACATCCGAGAATGTTGAGAATAGCAATGGAGCGCAGCGATCGTTGATTCACCACATATCAATAATCGAGGATAATGTGCATCGTGAAGGCGACAATCCTCATGCAAACAACAACACCGACCAAATGATGGTGATCAAATGTTCAGAGCTTTTATGCGAATTTATGCAACAAGAAAGTAGAGCGACTCTGCCCAAAACGTGAGGAAACACGAAAAACTCTCGGGTGGTCACCGCTAAACAATTCAAGGAGCTGGGACCACCGGAGTTTAAGGGAGAGCCAAAACCACTTCTAGCGGAAGCATGGATAAAGCAGATTACCAAGATATTTGATGTCATGGGATGCTCCGAGGAGAAAAAGGTTCCTTTGCCGCTTTTATGTTCTTGCGGAGAGGCGGATTCTTGGTGGGAATCGGTAGAAACGTACTCAACTTCTTTCAGATCAAGATATCTTGGGAGAAGTTCCAGAGTTGTTCAACGACAAATACTTTCCCGAAAGTATTCGCCATACGTGAAGGAGGTGGAATTTATCAAGTTGGAACAAAACAATATGACCGTGTCGCAATACGAGGCAAAATTTGCGGAGTTATCACGGTTTCGTCCCACTTGGTGGATAATGAAGAGAGAATGGCGCGAATGTTTTTAAGAGGTTTGAAGTCGGGATACGTCAACATCTTATTTCTCATAAACCGTGTTTGTATTCGGATGTTGTAAATAGGGCTCGATTAGTGGAACGCGATAATGAGTCAACACAACTAAAAGAGAGCAACGGCAAAATTATAATACCAATGAGAGTAGTCATCAAGCGGTGACAACAAGCGTGGAGGGAATCAACGGGCGGATATGGTAACCACTTTGGTGGTAATCGGGGCAAAATAATAAGAATGGACATTTCAAGAAACGGAGATTCAACAATGATGGAAAGACGTCAAGACCAAAGACCCATTGTTAAGGAAGGAGAAAGACCACCTATCATATGCTTCAAATGCGGAGGAGAGGATACATCATCAAAGCTGCGTCATGTTAGTCAAAGCATGTTATAATTGTGGAAGAGAAGGTCACTTAGCTCGATTTTGTCGCCATCTAGAAGATAAATTCACTAGGATGGAGGCACCAAAGGCCATCCCGGAAAATTCAAAACCCAGGTAGTGCAAGGGAGAGCGTTTGTTGTGACCTCCCAAAGAGCAAGGAATCTGAATGAGGTCATCACGGGTAAGCTTATCATAAACTCTAATGAAGTCTATACTTTATTTGATACCCGGTTCTACCCATTCTTTTATTTCTCCTACTTGCGCTCATCGATTAAATTTGACTCAGGAGAAATTAGACTTTGACTTTATCTGTGGAAACTCCGTTGGGAGAAACCTTTATTACATCCTTTGCTTATAAGTCTTGTTTGGTTCAAATCGGTACCCTCACATTACCGTCGATCTTATTTCATTAAAAATACTTGCATTTGACGTGATTCAAGGATTGATTGGTTAACTACTTATCATGCAAAATTGATTGTTTTCGTAAGGTTGTTAGCTTTCATATTCCTAATCAACCTATTATGCTAATTCAAATGACCAAACCATTAAAATCAATCACGGTCATCTCAAGCCATAAAGCTATTCGTTTATTGAAAAACGGATGTCAAGCTTTCTTAGCTCATGTCCTGATTTAAATAAAAATACGCCGCTTTTAAACGATATTCCTATTGTTAATAAATTTCCGACGTATTCTCGAAGAACTTCCCGACCTACCCCAGAGGCGTGAAATTGAATTTTGTATCGACCTTGAACCCCAGACAAAACCTATTTCCAAAGCCCCATATCGAATGGCTCCTATTGAACTTGAGGAGTTAAAGACCCAACCGCAGGAATTGTTAGACATTGGCTTTATTCGTCCCTAGTACTTCTCCTTGGGGTGCCCTGTTTCTATTCGTGAAGAAGAAAGATGGGAGTATGCGACTTTGTATTGATTATCGGAGTTGAATCATGTCACCATCAAAAATAGGTATCCATTGCCACGTATTGATGACTGTTTGACCGATTGCAAGGAGCCAAATTCTTTTCAAAGATTGATCTTTGTTAGGATATCACCAATTGAAGATTAGAACCACCGACATTCCAAAGACGGCTTTTAGAACCCAGACGGGCATTATGAATTCCTAGTCATGTCCTTTGGATTGACTAATGCTCCCCGCCGCCTTCATGGATATGATGAACCGAGTATTCAAGGAATATTTAGATCACTTTGTGGTCATCTTTATTGATGACATCCTTATTTATTCCAAAAGCCGTGAAGATCATGAGCAACACTTGAGGCTGACACTCCAAAAGCTTTGTGAATATAAGCTTTATGCCAAGTTGAAGAAATGCGAGTTCGGCTTGAAGAAGTAGCATTCCTTGGGCACGCGTGGTATCAAGTCATGGAATATCCGTTGACCCAAAGAAAGATTGAAGCTATTCAAAGTGGGAACAACCAAAATCATGGATCAAGTACGTAGCTTTTCGGTTTAGTTTGGTTATTATCGGAGATTCGTGGAAGGATTTTCTCGAATCGCTACTCCATCGACTCGGTGACTTGGAAAGATACAAAGTTCGGTTGGAGCGAAGAATGTGAGAAGAGTTTTCTAGAACTCAAGAGGAGACTTATTTCAAAGACACCTATTCGACAATACCATCCGCCGGAGGATTTGTCATCTGATGATGCTTCTCAGCAAAGGGTTGGGATGTGTTCTTATGCAACATGGAAAAGTTATAGCCTATGCCTCGCGACAACTCAAAGAATATGAGAGGAATTATCCTACTCATGATCTAGAGTTAGCATTTGTTATCTTTGCACTTAAAATTTGGAGGCATTACTTGTATGGGGAGAAAGTGGAGATCTTTACGGATCATAAAAGCCTCAAATATTTCTTCACTCAAAAGGAACTCAACATGCGACAAACGACGTTGGCTTGAACTCATTGAAAGATTATGATCATACCATCCAATACCATCCCGAAAAGCGAACGTGGTAGGCGGCGATTGAGTAGAAAATCATATGCAAGTACGAAAAGCGATATTGTCAACGAAAGGCCCATTTTGTGTGACTTGCAAAGGATGGAGATAGAGTTAAAGACTCAAGGACGTATGTGATGATAGCGAGTATACGAGTAGAACCGACTTTAATCGATAAAGTTAAAGTCGCTCAAGCTACGGACTCCAGAAGTTGATGAGTATGAGGAAGAAAGTGCAAGAAGGTGCTACGCTAGGAAGCAAGAATCGATGAAGAAGGAATACTTGAGTCAACTCCGGACTTTGTGTTCCTAACGACCACGATTTAAAGTATAATATCATGATGGAGGCGCACAACACACCATTTGTAATCCATCTCGGGAGTACCAAAATGTATCATGATATTCGCCATACATTTTGGTGGAGCAATATGAAGAGAGAGATACTGTTTATCTCAAGGTGTCTAACTTGTCAACGAGTTAAAGCGGAGCATCAAGTACCAAAAGGTCCATTGCAACCACTTGAAATTCCGAATGGAAGTGGGAGCACATTACCATGGATTTCAAGCACGGCCTTCCTAAGGTTTCTCAAGGCATTGATGCGATTTGGGTCATTGTTGATAGATTGACCAAGTCTCCGCTCATTTCTTATCGACACGAGAAACTTATACACTTGAACGTCTTGCTCGTATGTACATAAACGAGATTGTAAGATCGCATGGTATCTTGCAGTATCCATAGTTTCCGATCGAGACCCAAGATTCACTTCACGATTTTGGGTTAGTTTGCAAAAGCTATGGGCACAGATTTTACGATTTAGTTTTCGGCATATCATCCTCGACAGACGGACAATCGGGAGAGGACTATTCAAACTCTTGAAGATCTATTAAGACTCTGTGTCCTTGATTTCAAGGAGTTGGGACAAGTTCTTACCATTGGTGGAGTTTTCCTACAACAACAGCTTATCAAGCAAGTATTGGCATGGCTCCATTCAAGCGCCAGTATGGAAGAAAGTGTCGTTCTCCAAGATTATCTTTGGGATGAGGTAGGTGAAGCAACGTTGTTGGGACCGGAGTTGGTACGTATGACTACGGAAAAGATTCAAACGATCCGACAACGATAAAAACCTCACAAAATCGAAAAAGAGTTATCTTGATCTTCATCGAAAGGACGTGGAATTCGATATAGGAGATCATGTGTTGTTAAGAGTTACTCCATGGAAAGGAGTTACAAGATTTGGAAAGAGAGGAAAACTTAATCCTCGATTCATCGGTCCATTTTTAATCCTCGATCGAGTAGGAACTGTGGCCTATAGACTCACTTTACCGCCAAATATGTCTCGTGTTCATAACGTTTTTAACATATCTATGTTACGTAAATATGTGAAAGACCCAAACCATATTATTGAGTTTGAACCGGACGAAATAGCGGAAGATTTGACGTATGAAGAGGTTCTTGTTCAAATTTTGGATAAGAAGGAACATATTCTACGCCCAAGGTTATACCTCAAGTCAAAGTTTTGTGGAGGAACCACGGTGTTGAGGAAATGACTTGGGAGTTAGAATCGAAATGAAATCAAGGTATCCTTACCTCTTCGACATACCAGTGTAACGCACTCTAATTCCGAGGGCTTAAATTTCATAAGAAGGGAGGTTGTAAGACCCCAAACTTTTATAAATAAAGATGAATTTTTTATAAATATTATTTTGAATATTATGGAATAAATTTGATATAATGTTATAGTTGTGGGTAATATTTATAAATTTTGCAAAGTATGCAAGTTGTTATAAAATATTCGTTTGGTCTGGGAATATTCTTTTGTTAGGGAATATTCGCATAATGGCTCAATCATTGGTGGACCCCATTAATGTAATTATTATCATTTGATTGAGAAAACGACAAAAAATATTTTATAAAAAATAACTACGGAGGTGTTACCGTTAAAACCGTTGAACTACCCGGTGGTAAAGTAGTAAAGAATATGCTATGCGTTAGACAAGTAGTAGCACACGGTATTGATTATTGATGCTTACGAGAGAAGTCACTCAAACTATGCTCAATTATGCTACAATAATTCACGTGATCATATCTCTTATATTATTGATTCAATTATTGTCACAGTATCATCTGTATAATATGTTATAGTATTAAATCAATAACCGAGACGACAAGTTATAAATGATTAATAATTGTTGAAAGATTAAATGTGTTGATGAAAAAAAAATGATTTGTGGTAAGTTTGATTATTTTATGGGGGGCTCATATGTCATCATCTAAGAGTCTCTTCGTCAATAGTATTTACCTTCGTCAATAGTAATTACCTTCGTCAATAGTAATTACCCTTGTGAATAGTATTTACCTTCGTCAATAGTAATTACCTTCGTCAATAGTAATTACCCTTGTGAATAGTATTTACCTTCGTCAATAGTATTTACCTTCGTTAATAGTAATTACCATTACCAGACGTCGAACCACTTGTCGTTTCACATTACAGGCGTCGAACCACTTGTCGTTTCACATTATAGGCGTCAAACCACTTTTCTTTTCACATCATTAGTCGTCAAGCCACTTACCTTTTCACACTCAAGAAAAGTGCTAAGCTAGAAATCTTCTATAAATAGAGGACTAGGGCTTCATTATTTTTCACGAATTCATTCAAGCTATAGAGAGAGAAAGTATAGAGAGAATAAGAGAGAAAGAAGAAGAGTATTTTGTTACTACACCGCTAAAGATTATTCAATCTCCTACCAAATGTAAGGGGTGTTATTCTTTCTTATTCATGAAGAGAGGCTGTTGTTATTCCATCGCTTATTATTACATTGGAATAACCTATATACGTGGTTTACCCTATACTTGGTGACATTCTTCTATTATTCATTTGGAACATCCCATCTGTGTTTTACACAGGACTGGTTAAAATCTTTATTATTCGTTGGAACATCCCGCTCTGCGTGTGTTTTACAGGACCTGGTTAAAATCTTTATCATTCTGTTGGAACATCCCGCTTGGTGTGAATTTCACCGACCGTTCCGTTATTTATTATTCATTTGAATAACTCATTCGTGCGGTCTATCGCATGCATGGTGATTTCTTTTGTTATTCCATTCTTTATTATACCCGGTTAGTTAAAACTTTGACTTCTATACTCCATGAAATTAGTGGAATATTCTTGATATTTTGCGTTTCATCCAAAGATATCTTTCATGAAAATATTCTTCCGATCATTCTTGAATTTTACTCTAAAACACAAGATCATGTTGATAGTTTGGATGTTAATAATTCTGGATAAAATAATTCTTGAACTTGTTTTATTGAATTCTTATATCATTGTCATCATCCTCATGTTTATATTTTTTAAAAGTCATCTCGTGGGTTCTGTAGTGCATAGATGGACTTGGTATGATTATGACCGAGAGACTATTCGATGTAATCATGAATAGTAATGTTACAAATGATGTGGTAAAAATCCTCAAGGGTAGAAGTGCATTGATGGATGATTGTTGGCATGATCATGACCATTAATGAATACACAAATATTCTTGGCCCGTAGTGCATGAATAATTGTGGTCGTGATACTAAAGAATATCCTTGGCAGAAAAGTGTAAGGGTGATTCGATGATGTGGAATATTTATTAAAGTCGAGTCTCAAATTTATAACAGTTGATGAAAAACCTTTTAAAACCTAAAAAATAGTAGACTTTATTTTCTACTTGACTCTTTTAATGGATTGATATTTCGGCCGCAGCTTAAACTGGTTGTCTATTGTATTTTATCGGTTTAACATTGTTGAAGACTATTGATAATTTATTACGCATTATCTTAGTCATAATATTTTCTTCGGGCTAGTTGAGCTCACCCTTTCTTTCACCGTTCTCTTGAGAAATGAGAATATAATTTGGGATGAGTCTGGAAACGAGTGATGGTCCCGAAGATAGCATTAGTAGTCCTCACTATTCTGTGAAATAGTGTGATAATAATTGTAATGAGGACTCCTTTTTGAGTTTGTATAATATCTAGTAGACGATATTTGTATTTAAACTCACAATTTATGTCGTATTGTATACCTTACGCTTATGTTAGTAAGTTGTATTTAAATTCTGTACCATGTAAGTGGCGACCCAAGATGGGTGATGTATACCTAATTTTGGGGGCGTCACAACGTCAGTAACGTCACTAACTCCTGAACTGGGTTAGCCTCAACATTGTTGTTATTGGTAGATCCCTCAGGGGTTCTTTGTCGCGGTTAACGTCTTGGAGCCATTTTCTGTTAAAATATACTCATTAGATTATTACTTAATTCCTTTAAGTATTTTCTACTTAACTTGCACACCATAAAAGATCATCACATAACACATATCACCTTGAATAAAATAATAACTTTTATTCATTCATAATCTTTTAGAAAACATAAGAACAATAGCATTACTGCTATTTACATTACTTTCCTGAACTACTAAAGTTTTAGGATAACATCAACATCATATCCCATTGATTACATATCACTAGGGATTTACATATTATTTATCATATTATTAATCGCATATTAGGTACATTTCCTACGATGTCCTACTAAGATGATGCGTAGCCTTACGACGCTCTTCTTCCATAATACGGAACATTGTTCGGTGATCCAACATGTACGACGGCAACGTCTCGAACTGAATCAGATAATACATAACTCGATCTTGAGCTCGATTAATCACGGTGTTGAATACGTTATTCATCTCCTCCATCTTGATCTTCTTTGCTTGTGCTTCCCCCTCTGCTACTCCTGCACGCTGAGAAGCTTTCTCAAACGCGTCTTCAGTTCTTGCTCTCTTATAGGATTCTTCTTTTAATTTGTTCTTCAGCTCCGCGATCTCCTCTGTCATTTGCTCGTTCTCTCCTTCAGTGTGAATCAGCTTCCATTCGACATTACTCAAGCGTCCATCAAGGTCTCGGATCTCGTTGTCCTTTTATGCCATTGAGGTTTGCTGTTAAGCTATTCCAACTCCTCGACTCTATCCTGAAATTCCACATTGTGGTTGTATACTTTGTCATACATACGGGCTGAAATCAAGTTTGGTGGAAACTCTTCTTCCTCATCATCCTCATCCCCATCCGACCGTGGCAGCTCAACGGGATCCTCCTCATCCGTCTCTACCTCATCATCCTCATCCTCATCAGGTAAGCCCTCCTGCTCAACCACTGTCACCAACGAAGATGACTCCCGTGGCAGTAGTTGCTCCCAAACCACTTGAATGTCACGAGGCTCCTCCTCTCTAGGCATCTAGGGTCCTTCCTCCCTAGCCTGACTGGATTCTCCTACATTAGCCATCCTGACAACAAATTTTTTTAAGTATTAATTACTAATCATTACTACTCGACACTCACGAGCTCATATGTTGCAATCACATAAGCACATAAGTGTTTTATTACTTCTTCCTTAAAACTCGATAAGAGTTTATCACCACTATCTTTTAATGGTTACTTCCTAAGGTTTTTTCCACCTAAGGTTCATAACCTAAAGCTTAGATACCAACTTGTGACACCCCCAAATCCAGGTACTTTATTCCCACAAGATTTGGTGTTCACTTGATAAAAACATTCATTTCCAACTACCCAAATATAATAAAATTTAACAATCAATCTTCCCATTAAAGGATTACATCAATAAGTTCAATAAAAATCTCCTAGGTCATCTAACCTTTAAATACAAATATCAAGTGCGGAAAATTAAATAACTTCATCACAATATTTCAAATAAAGTCTGACAATATAAAAATCAATATGTTTACAAGTTTTCAATACTTGTTCATCTTTCCTTTCCCTTTACTGGTGGTAGGTTCATCGACCTTCTCAACTTTAGCTATAATATTTATATAAGCAAGAGTGAGCAAACAATGCTCACTTGAAATGATAATGAATAAAACTTCATAACAACTGTCAAATGAATAGGCTCAATAGAACTGAATAATATGCTCTATCAATGATAATCATAATCTGAAATATATATATCTGAAGGTCATAAGACCACGAACTATGTCCATAGTTATAAGTATTCCTTCAACTTAAACTTAAACAGTCATAAGACTATAGGGACTTCTCGTACTTAGGGGGATCAACCCTTCGTACAATGTATTGTGCACAAACATCTAAACATTTATGTGTAAGTTATCCCCTGCAATAGGATTGTTCATCTCAATATTTAGAATATAAGTCTGCACCAAATTAAGTTTGGTTTGGATAAGTTTCATGGTAATTTAGAGTTTAACGAACATCAACTAAGGATTGGTTGAATCAAAAATGTAATAACAATACGCTATGGAATAAGTTATAAATAAAACAACATTGTATATTAAGGTCATGCTTTAGAAATGAACTAAAAGCATAAGCATTGAATAACGTAACATACCTTGCTTGAACAATATAAAGCTAAGGCTAGAATTTTGTTTAGTAATGGATTGAGTTATTGAGCATGCATAATAAATAGCAAATTGAACGATAAAACTTGTTCAACATAAGTATATCAGAATTTAGAAGCTTGCATGCTATGAAACAAGTTAAAGTAGGAAACCTTCTTAAAGTAAGAGTTAGGTTAAATAACTTTGCACGAACATAACTAAATTGTATAAATAGGATTAGGAATAACTTGCTCAATACTAAACAAGGCAGAGTAAAGAAACTTGCATAATCGTAACAATAGAGTTAAAGAACTTGTATACTAAGAAATAAGTTAAAGATAAAAAAACTAGCTCAATATCAAGAGGTAAGGTTTAGAAACTTGTCTTGCGTGTAAGCTAAACCGTAATAACTCGAATCACAATACCCTATACACATGTCATCATGACATAATTAGTTACTACATATACTCCGTATACAATTAAGTATCTACTTCATGTATGGTTTGGTTTTACTCATGTAGCCAAGTCACAAAACTCGTTAATTGCTAATAATATTCTCATTCTTAGTACTATAATACCACAATTAACGTCAATCACATTTTAACAGTCATAATATTGCACCTTATCAACAATTACAGGTTTTGTGTAATTAAAATACATTTTCTGGCCATTCTGCTAACCGACGCCTTCTCTGGCCACAGTTTACATTAGGAGCGGTATTCTGCGACATGGTCAGTGTCTTTGTGTGTGTGACGCAAGTCACAAAGTTCATGATAAATATGCTACTGCCTAATTACGCTAGGCACGAAGAAAAGAAACAAAGCTAATTTGACTTGCATCTTAATTTCTAGCACCCAATTTAACACGTATAACTTACATAGATTACACATAAACATTACCCATCATATATATACTGATTTAAAACAACTAAATAACAACTTCAGAAAATTTAAATCCTTGAATGCCATGTTTTAAACCAAAAACTTTATTTTTGATACTGTTGACAAAAATTAACATTGTGATCACAATTATACACCAAATTAATTCATTCAAACTACGTTCTCTTCATTTCTTACCAAATTAACATATTCAAGGCTCAATTTATCTATTATCTTACAAATTAACTATCAAATTTGGTACTTTTACAAGCCATGTTCATACACATATTCACTGTAAAACTATTTTTCTTATTTTTGAATGTAAAGAAAGTAATTGGTATACTAAATCCTTATTTAGATGCTAGTTCTAACATCACAAATACATATAAATACAACAATTCACCCAACATGAATTCACAAGAAACATAAGACTCGTGAATATAAAATATTCATATATATATATATATATATAATATTAATGCTTTAAAAATATACCTTCAATTGCTTGGATAATCCTTGCTAACCACAGAGAATTGTTTTAGAATCACAGTACTCTCTCTCAAATTCTCACAAACTTCTCTCTGTAAACTCTCTATCTCTCTTCTTTTCTCTGTATTCTTTCTTTTCTTTCCTCTTCTTAGGCTTAAGCCAAAAGCTTTTCATGTAAATAAAACAGACGCTAACGTATTATGTATTTGTCGACATTGGGATTTTTAATTGTCCCTTTCCGTTACTTGTTCTTTGGTGTTCTCATTTTAGGTGAGATTTATTAGAAAAAATAAGTGAAAAAGGTCCGACATGTATAATGTCGACGATGGACTGTTAAGAGTCGCCAGTTGATTTTTTAAATGGTTATACCAACACAACCGAGAAAAGGTTTGCACATTGACCCAGTGATGTGACACTGCTAAACGGGTCGGTGAAACCGAGATTTATTAGGGTCCGGGGACTTGGTAATGCAGAGGGAAGGTGTTAGGCACCCTCCGACATCTGTGTTACCACGGTGACCGCCTCTTTTCAAGAAATTATTATCTGAATGTGTGTGTGTGGGTCAATGTGCTATTATTTGGAAGTAGTGCGAGGCCTCGTTCGCACCTATATACACAGGGTTTGAATTTATGTAAAAATTCAGTTTTAACAAGATATAGCAGTGAGGTTTTATAAAAAAGGTTTTTAGACCTTTTGCATTCCCATTTTATTAAGTGTTTGGCTTGGTTGATTTTATTTTATGGATGCGAGGCATCCATATGAAAATAATGTACAAAATAATGCCGACTTCCTCATGGGTATGAGAACCATCTGAGGAAATTCAGACACTACAGAATAATTTACAAGCTGCTTACAGCTGAAAACGTCCATCACGAGAACCGAATCTAGATCCAATAGGTTGAATCTGTGATCACATGATTCCTAAGCTATATGATACCGCATAATTTGTATGAAAGCGATGGCGGTATATATATAAAAGCTGTAAATATATATATACAGACATGATCACCAACCACGAAGCACCTCCATGGGGGATCCAAAATATAAATAAAGCTGTAAAAGCCATCAACCACCATGGAGGAAACTCTAGGTGGGACAAAATGTAAAGAAAGCTGTACAAAGCGATCAACTACCATGAAGTAAACTCTAGGCAGGACGAAACGTAAAGAAAGTCGTAAAAGCGATCAACCACCACGAAGTGAACTCCAGGTGGGACGAATATATATATATATATATATATATAAAAGCAATAAACGCACTGGATGTAAAATCTAGGCTCATCGAACAGTGTTTGACAACAGTTCATATATATATATATATATAAAAGTGAATAAACGCACCGGATGTAAAATTCAGGCTCATCAAACAGATTTCGACAACAGTTCATATATATATATATATATATATATATATATATATACAAGTAAAAGCTCCGGATGTAAAATCGTGCTCATCGAACGAGTTCGACACACAAGTAATATATAAGTATATATATATATTAAAGCGAAAGAACGCCTGCATCAAGTTTAGGCTCATCGAACAAAGTTTGATACACATATATATATATATATATATATATATATATATATATATATATATATATAAAAAGCAAATAAACGCCTAATCAAGTCTCAGCTCAATCGAGGCATAACTCGATAATGTTAGTCAATATATATAAATATATATATATATATATATATATATATATAATATATGTATATACAAATGAAATAAAACCACGGATCGAAGTCCAAAGGCAAACGACGCAAAGACGACTCTCAACGTGAAGAAGGGTGTGTGCAAAACTGAAGAGAAATGCTTTAAAGTGTGTGAGAAGGCTTACAGTTGGCTGCCAAAGAAGAATTTTATATATTTAAAGTGGATAAACACTTGCTTTTGTAGGTACAAAAGAAGCTATATATGAGCTCACATGTGTTTATAATGAGAAAGTACACTGTATGGGGTGAGTTCAGAGCAAATTGGGCAGGGCTTCCTCGCTATTTTCTCTTGCAAAATGGCCACCCAAGCCCTCTATTTATAGAGGGTGGAGCCGCAGGTGTACCAGAGGCAACCCGGGTTGGTCCGGGTTTCTCGGGTCGGGTCGTCTCGTAGTACGTGCACTCAGGCAATGTAATGTCCGCTCGAACTTTCAGAAGTGCAATCCGGGCATCCGATTGAGGTATACAGGACCTATTTCGGACCGCCTTTGTCGAGAGTTGTACAATGGCATAGGATTAGAGTTTGTACGAAGTCATTGAAGATGGGACGATACCCTCCGGTCTTCAAGCTTCAAATTCTATCCGTTACCCTGCATAATAGTCACTCGAGATTGGTTTTCCTTGATTCTTGTGGGACATCGTTGTGTAGAGATGTGTATGAAATGTTGAGACGACGCGGCGTGGCATCGTGTTGGTGAGATGACGATGTTTCCCTTCAGGGTGTTATCACGGATTCAATGATAAAGCGACGCGTTGCTCGTGGCTTCACCGAGATTGGACTGCTGCAATTGTTGAAGGTCCTCAGTGTCATCTCTGAGGTGTGCCTGTCCTCCCGATGTTATCTCCGGGTTGGTACGGAGTATCTCATTGTGAGAGCCGAGATTGAAGCTGGTTGCATTTGAAACAAGCATTTCCGGTGTTATCACCGAAACTGCATTCCTTGGGGTGATCACCAAGGTTGGTGGCTATTCCCATGATTGGGACTGAGACTGGATACCTCAGGGTTATCTCTGAGATTACTTGGTCTTCTCCGGTGTGTGTTTCGTTATTGGATCCGCACGCCTCGGGGTTATCTCCGAGGTTGGAATTGTTACTCCCAGTGTGTGCTCTGGGGTTGATGCTGAACTTCCGGTAGTATCCGGAATGGATATGGATTGTCTTTCAGGGTTCCCTCTTAAAAGACGAATCTGCCCTCCTACAATGTTAGTGACAGGTGTACAAAAAATTTCGAGTGTCTACAGATGCCCCTCTTTATCATACTCATGCATGGCGATGCATGGGTAGGATAAAGAATCCTAGAAACTTGAAATGCAACAAGATAAACATGGTACTATATGTAGTAATATGATGCAAATGTATGATGCATGTGTATGGGGTTGTAGCCTAACATGCTGGGGATGATTGTTGGCTCCCTGTTGCTTCAACTGGGGATTGGCAATGATGACCAGATTTGATGTGTAATCCGAATCTGTTAGGATGTTGATGTTGGGGTTATCACCACATTCCTGGGTCCTTGATAATGACTTGATCCTGGAGATGTACCTCTTATGCGTAAGAGATCTGTGGGGATAAAGCTTGGTCTGTTTGAGGATGTGTATAACATATTCCATCATCGATCCTCTTTGATAACATTGACCTTTCCTGGTTGGTATCGCCCGGACATGTCAAGATTCTGTTGGATTTACTACCAATAGCAAATGCTGTCAGGGATGCCTGACCTTCGTTGACGTGTACTTCACCGACAAGTGAATCAACAGCCGAAAAATCCTGTGGGATATACTGTCAAGGTTGTTTGACCTTCGCTGACGTGTGAATCAACAGCTAATACTCTGTGGGTAGATTGTCAAGGTTGCTTGACCTTCACTGACGTGTGGATCAACTACATATTGCATTATGACCCCCGCCGGGGATCCGCTGGGGAATATGAATAATCGAGCATGAAATCCTCGAATAGCTCTAGAGCTCTAATAGGTTTAATCGCCATCGCCTGAGATAACGTCAAGGCTGTTTGACCTTCGTTGATATGTGTGTCAACCACTTGAATGCGCGTTTTAATCCCCTGCCGGGGCTGTGACGCCCCCAAATTCGGGTATCTTCCAACCCGACAGATGGTGCTCCACTGTACTAACATCCATACAATCATTCTATTGAAATACAACAAAATGAAGGTAATTACTATCTTCTTATTACAATCAAAGTATAATCCTTCCCAGGTTCATAAATCGGTTACATCGTTCATTGTTCATAATGTATAATACATACAAACTTACTAAACTATTACACAATGCCTAAGCATCCATCTTAGCTTTGCCCTTATCTCTCTTGGCATTCACAATACGTTCATCTTTAACTGCAGTTATATAATTCAATCAAGAAGTGAGCATAACAGCTCATCAAGTTTAATCAAGGATAACAGGAATACCACATTCATGAATTATACAACAATTCCAACATAATTGAACAATAGTTATGAAGTATTATGAATCAATAATACTCTAACAGTTCATAATATCAATTCACAAAGTATAGAATAGATTAGGAATTCTGAACCGGTCGATAGACCATGAACAGTAAATTTCAGTTTTCACACTTGAAAAGGAGTCCACAGCACTAAGGCCGTTCATCCGTATAACTTATGAGCACTTCTAGGTAATCAACCTATAGTACTCTATGTTGATCAACACACATTTATTAAACGTATTTACGTTTAATATTTTTGGCAAACTCGCGTGCCCATCGAATAATCGATGAAAAATACTTTTGTTTGTTCATAGACAAACCTTACCTTCACGTCCGTACCAATTACTTGACATAGGATAGCGTTAACATTTCTATATAGAATGATATGAATAATAATCAATCTATATATTATGAATAGTCTAGTCAGGTTAAAATCTGGCATCGACCCTTTCTTTAAAACAAGTCTTGCAATTCAGTTCAAAGAATCACATAAAACTTGGCTAACATGGAAGTTAGACAAGCGTTAAGAAAACTTGCCTTTCAGCGTCTTCAAATAACTTACTCATTGACCACGGCCTTTACAGAATCTACATGATATATTCACATAAAGACAATCGTAATTAGCTATCAAACAACTATTCACATTGTTACTACAAGCTTCTTTCTCTTCTATGTCTTTGTTAACTTAATATCTTTATTAAAGTCAACAGGACTTATTACCCTTCGTCCCGGTTTATCACTTAACTGACGTTTATTAACCGGACTCAAACATCGTTGATAAGGTACCAACTTTGTTCATTGTTCATATCTTATTAACATGCATTACATTCCTAAGTTTCATACCCTATACCTTAGTATAGGTAATATAGGATTAGTCTTAGTACATTTATTGAGTTTATAAACTCAACTCAGGTAGGTCTCTAAACAACTGAAGTTTAAAACCTAACTTGGTCAATTTTTTTCATTTATTGGCCATGCGGCGCAGCATCCTTTCAGATTTTAGTGGTGCCTGCGGTATGAGTTAGCAGGATACTCCTGAGTCGAGTCCTGTGTCTTGACGCCACCACTTTGTACTGGTTTTGGCGCTCCAACGCCGAGTCTGTGCACCAGTTGGCCAACCTAGTTTTGGTTTTCTAACGAAACTCCCGGCTTCCTAATTTGTTCATTTTACATCCGAATTGACCCATTCGAATTCCTACAAGTCAGGAATTACATCCTTTACGTGTTCATATAAGAATTCAACACTTTCAAATCCGTTAACTCAGAATTCACTATTGAGTTCATTTTATATACATTCGTAAACGTTAATGAGCGTTCAATGCTCATTTTCTTCGTTCTAAGTCGGAATTCGACGATTCTCGAACCCACAACTCTTAATTACGCTATCTCACATGTTGACATTGAAAACTAACGTTTTCAAGTCTCACGGCAACTTTCGACTACCATTCCAGAATTTCTACGTTTTCGACGTTTAACGTCTATTTCCGTAAAATTCGCCATAACTTCGTTACTAATGTTCTCTAAGCCAAATCACATGGAATACTCCATGGATTTCATATCTACATCCTAACCAAACCAGATGCATATACTAACGTATTGATGGAGCTCAATTGTTTATCAACAATCGATCTCAACTATCAATATTTTCATGATTCAAAACTATATTAAACCTTATGATTCTTATAATCTCATGACTTATAGAGATTGAATCTATGGTAAGTCATCTTTAAATCCTCACTCAAGATATATACCACCCCTTCATGATTCTCTAAAATGAAAGAAAATCTAAAACAGATGGAGATGAAAGGTAAAGATTATACCTTAAGAACTCTTGATTTTCTTTCTTGGAAAACTCTAAGATCAAGCTCCCAAAGTGTATGTTTTGCAAGTATAACTCTCTTTCTCTCTCAAATAATCTAGGTTTGCAAGTTGAAAACTCCCAAATGAATCAACCTAGCTTTCTATTTATAGAAAACCATAATGGAGGGCAATTTGGACTTTAAACCACCACCTCCTTACTATTCATTTATGGTCACCAAGTAAAACACTTGGTGACCAAGCCTTATGCTTGGCTTCCACACCAAGGTGGTCGGCCCACCACCCCATGTGACATCCCATGGGTTGCCCCATGGGTTTTACCCATTCGGTGACCCACCGGTTCGACCCACGGTTCAGTTTTAATGAATTGGGCTTAACTAAATTAACATTGGGCCTTGATCATTCAAATGATTGGATTATTTAATAATCCAACTCAAATGAATTAGCCATTAAGTCTTAACTTAATTCTATAATACTAATCGTGCCACATACGTACAATTCTTAAAATCTCAAAAGGTCTTACAAACCTTGGACTTAACTTCCCTTTCTTTCCAAAACGTATCTTCCCTTTCCAAGGCGATACTTTCAGAAAAACAAAAGTTCCTACATCGAATTCTCTATTCTCTTTGTGAGGATCTGTATACTTCCTTTGCCGATCTTGAGCCGTAACTAATCGAGTACGTATTAACTTTACCATATCCACCGTCTGCTGAACCATCTTAGGTCCCAACATCGGACATTCACCCACCTCATCCCAACACAATGGAGTTCGACACTTCCTCCCATACAACGCTTCGTAAGGCAGCATGCCTATAGTAGCATGAAAACTACTGTTGTATAAAAATTCCACCAACGGTAGATATTCGTCCCAATTCCCTTTGAAATCCATAACGCAAGATCTTAACATATCTTCAAGCGTTTGAATTGTCCGCTCACTTTGACCATCCGTCTGAGGGTGATACGCCGTACTCAATCTTAACTGCGTTCCCATTTGCTCTTAAAAACTTCTCCAAAAGTTCGATGTGAATCGTGGATCACGATCTGACACAATCGAAACAGGCACTCCATGTCTAGAAATAATTTCCTTGACATACAGCCTAGCTAACTAATCTAGGTTATACCTAACTCCTATTGGTAGAAAATGAGCCGATTTCGTCAATCGATCCACTATCACCCAAATAGCATCGTATCCTTTCCTTGTTGCTGGAAGTCCCACTACAAAGTCCATCGTGATGTGCTCCCACTTCCACTCTGGAATTTCTAACGGTTGTAACAACCCACTCGGTCGTTGATGTTCAGCCTTAACTTTTTGACAAGTTAAGCACCTACTAACATATTCTGCTATCTCCCTCTTCATATTCGGCCACCAAAAGTTCTGACGAAGGTCTTGATATATCTTCGTACTACCGGGATGTATCGAGTACCTCGAATTATGGGCCTCCATCATAATCTCTTCTTTTAATTCGGGATCATTAGGAACCCAAATTCTTCCCTCAAAACGAAGTAATCCCTCCTTATCGAGGTTATACTCAGTCTTTTCTTCATCTTCTATCCTCTTCTGCATCTGCTTGTACTCCTCATTGCTCAGTTATACTCCCCTAACCCGCTCCACTATGGTAGGTTAGGTTTCCATAGAAAATAACATCTCTACTACTTCCTCCGGTAACTTAACTTCTAGCTCCATTCTTGTTATCATTTGTTACCAACTCATTCTGAGGTCGTTAACATTGATAATTTCTCTCTACCCTTCCTACTTAGCGCATCGGCTACTACATTTGCTTTCCCCGGATGATATAAAATATCACAGTCATAATCTTTTATTAACTCTAACCACCTTCTTTGTCTCATGTTCAACTCCTTCTGTGTGAAGATATATTTTAGACTTTTGTGGTCCGTGTATATCTCACATTTCTCACCATAAAGATAATGCCTCCATATCTTTAGGGCAAAAACTACCGCTGCCAATTCCAGGTCATGAGTAGGATAGACCTTCTCATAATCCTTCAATTGACGTGACACATACGCAATGTCCTTGCCATGCTGCATGAGCACGCAACCCAGTCCTTTATGCGAAGCATCGCTATACACTACAAAATTTCCTGTATCATCTGGTAAGGACAATACAGGTGCCTCACTTAACCTTTTCTTCAACTCTTGAAAACTGTTCTCACATTTTTCAGTCCATACATACTTCACCGACTTTCTTGTTAGATTGGTTAACGGAGTAGGTATTTTAGAAAAGTCCAAAATGAACCTTCTATAGTATCCCGCTAACCCCAGAAAACTCCGAACTTCAGTTGGCATTTTCGGTTGCTCCCATTCGTTAACTGCTTCTACTTTTGCCGGATCTACGGAAATGCCATCCTTTTCAATAACATGCCCTAGAAACTGCACCCTCTCAAGCCAAAATTCATACTTTGTGAATTTCACATATAACTTCTCCTTCCGTAGTGTCTCCAACACTATTTTTAAATGTTCTGCATGATCTTCTGGCGTCTTTGAATAAACTAGAATATCATCAATGAACACTACGACAAACTTGTCCAAATATTATTTGAACACTCTGTTCATCATATCCATAAATGCGGCTGGCGCATTAGTCAACCCAAACGACATTACTAGAAATTCGTAATGACCATAACGAGTTCTAAACGCCGTTTTAGGTACATCTTCCTTCCTCACCTTTAACTGATGATATCCCATGCGCAAATCTATCTTAGAAAAATACTTTGCCCCTTTCAACTGATCAAATAGATCATCGATCCTGGGCAAAGGGTATTTATTCTTAATCGTTAACTTGTTCAACTCTCGATAGTCGATACAAAGTCTTAACGACCCATCCTTTTTCTTTACAAACAACACCGGTGCTCCCCAAGGAGACACACTCGGTTGAATGTACTTCTTATCTAATAGTTCTTGTAATTGAACCATTAACTCCTTCATCTCAACTGGCGCCATTCGATATGGTGCCCTTGAAACTGGTGCCGTTCTCGGTAACAGATCAATTACAAACTCCACCTCCCTGTCTGGTGGAATGCCCGGTAACTCCTCCAGAAATACATCCGTGAACTCTTGCACAACAGGTATTTGATCCAAGGATGTTCCCACTCTTTGGGTATCCACAACATGGCACAGATAACCTACACACCCTTTCTTCAACATCTTCCTAGCTTGTGTCATTGACAGACACCAAGAGCGTCTCGGTGAATTACTACCGAAGAACACTACCTTGGTTTTCTTAGAAAGCCGAAGGTTTACACTTTTCCTATGGCAATCTATAATCGCCTTATGGTAAACCAACCAATCCATACCAAGAATTACGTCAAATTCTTTTAGCCTTATCGGTACCAAATCTACCGATAACTTATTCCCTCTAATTTCCATGTAACAATCCTTATGAATATGTTCACCGGGGATTATCTCTTCGTTTGCTACCTTAACGTCTAAAGGTATAGGTTACTTCTCAGGGATTAAACCTAATTTCTTAGAAAATTCACATGCTATAAAAGAACAAGTAGCACCCGAGTCAAATAGCACATAAGCATTTATCTCATTGACCGGAATGATACCTGCTACCACATCTGTTGATGCAACCGCATCTTGAGCAAATCATATTAAACGACGAAATGAGGGTCTACCCACCGATGGTGTTGGTCCGAATGGCTAATTTACCACTACCGTAACTCTTATTCCCTCCAAACCCTTCTTGGGCAATTTCTTGCCATGTGGTCCATTGACCCACAGACAAAATACCCCTGGTTCTTCTTAGGGTTAGGACAGTTGGGTGACAAATGCCCCTCCTGCCCACAGTTGTAGCATACTGCTTTCCCTTTTAAACAGACTCCCATGTGAGATTTTCCGCATGTCTTACATGCTTTCGTCCTCCGTTTGGGATCTCCCTGCTTTACCCTGGTATTCCCAAGGTTAAAACTCTTCATCTTTGGCAAGTTGCCACTTCCGCTGGCAACTTCAGCCTTATTACCTCCTTCTAACTTACTCTTAATCTTCCGCTCTTTATGGTATTGAGACAAAGCCTCACCACTACCTTCAGCTATTATCGCCTTCTCCAGAATGGTCCCGTAGGAAGCACTCTGGAAAATCGATATCCTACTATAGAACCAGGGTTTTAAGCCCTGCTCAAATCTGCGCGCCTTTCTTTCCTTTGTATCCACCTGATGTGGAGCAAATCTCGCCAATTCGTTAAACTTAGCGGCATTCTGGGGAACTGTCATATCCCCCTGCTTAAGTTCTAGGATTTTAATTTCCATCCTACCCTGCATGCTAGTAGGGAAATAGTTCTCGAAGAAAACCTTCTTAAACTGTTCCCACGTAACAGCCTCTGTCCTAGCCCCACCCTGGTGAGCTTCCCACTAGTAATTGGCTTCCCCCTTCATCATGTAAGTCGCAAAAGAAGTCTTTTGCGCCTCACCTACATTTGTTATCACAAACGCCTTTTCAATCTCTCTAACCCATGTCTGGGCTTCTAGTGGATCCGTCGTTCCTCGGAACTCGGGAGGACCCACACTTTTAAAGTCCTTAAAGGTAGTTGTTCTTGCTACCCCAGGAGCTACATGAATCCCAACCCCCACTTGGTTAAATGCAGTCGTTAATAAATTAACGAACTCTTGCATAGGGTTGTTAGGACCCCCCTGATTTTCATTATGAGACTCGGCCTCTTGGTTCTGTTGTCTCCTTCTCGGCGGCATAATTATGATTAAATAAATAAAGCTTCATTATTATCTATTTAACTACTCGGTTATCATTTTAAATTAACAACAACCATTCATACCACAACAAGCATTTTAAATAAAAACTTCATTATATAAATATTCTTTCATAGTCAAAACTATTTACATCATGTTCCCTTAGCCAAAAGCTATTACATACTATCCCGCGATTGCCTTCTAAAAAAATTGGGATTTATAACAAAAGACTACCCTTAGTTATACAAAAGAGGGTTTTACGTCACTACTTATATACAAAAAGATCTAATGATCTGCTAACACTGTCGAACGACATTCTCATATTTCTGATTTGCCAGAATCGACACTATATCTCGACTTATGGTATATCGAGTCTGCCCGGACTCAATAGAATAACAAGCATTTTTTAGCTTAAAATCCTCATGAGCGCATTCATGGATGTATGACATCGTAGTTATTTTCTGGTCTTTCTCAACCAATTTCTTTTGTAGCTCAAGGACCTCATCCTTATAGTCATGAGCCTTATCAGTCATAAGCACTTTCTCGTCATGCTCTGACTCAAAGTCTGCCTCTGCAGATTCTTTCGCCTCATATAAGGCAGTTATCTCCTCAATCTGTGCCTCTACCTTAGTACGCAAATTCACATTCCTATCCAACACTGCCAGATATAATGCTCTAGTTGCATCCAGAGATGTTGTCTCCTGAGTAGGTAACACTGTGTTAATCGATGTCACCTCCATTTCCTCCTCCACATCTAGCATCTCGTTAATGTATGATGCTAATCCCATAGTCTCCTCAGAGTATTCCTCCTCAGAGATGTACTCCTCAATGTCTGAGTCGTCTAGTACAACTATCGGTACCTCTGCCACTGGCATTGGTATTACCTCAACTTGGTTAACTGAGTCCTCACTTATCATTTCCACGTTTCTAAACATCAAGCTATCGGTTGACATCTACAAACACATAACACGTTGATTAGTACATAATACACAATAGTATAAGCATAAATCACATTTAATATCTTTAAGATTAATTTTCATCTTTTAATCCTTTTGATACTGAGTTATCTCAATATCTTTTTAATTCAATGGACTTGAATTTCATTCCTCGGACTTTACCTTCCTTACGAGGATATTAGCCTAAGGTTTTCCCCCCTAAAGTTTTATAACCTAAGGCTTTGATACCAACCTGTGACGCCCCCAAATTCGGGTATCTTCCAACCCGACAGATGGTGCTCCACTGTACTAACATCTATACAATCATTCTATTGAAATATAGCAAAATGAAGGTAATTACTATCTTCTTATTACAATCAAAGTATAATCCTTCCCAGGTTCATAAACCGGTTACATCGTTCATTGTTCATAATGTATAATACATACAAACTTACTAAACTATTACACAATGCCTAAACATCCATCTTAGCTTTGCCCTTATCTCTCTTGGCATTCAAAGTACGTTCATCTTTAACTGCAGTTATATAATTCAAGCAAGAAGTGAGCATGACAACTCAACAAGTTTAATCAAGGATAACATGAATACCACATTCATAAATTATACAACAATTCTAACATAACTGAACAATAGTTATGAAGTATTATAAATCAATAATACTCTAACAGTTCATAATATCAATTCCCAAAGTATAGAATAGATTATGAATTCTGAATCGGTCGATAGACCATGAACAGTAAATTTCAGTTTTCATACTTGAAAAGGAGTCCACAAAGACTAAGGCCGTTCATCCAGTATAACTTACGAGCACTTCTAGGTGATCACCTATAGTACTTCTATGTTGATCAACACTCATTCATTAAACGTATTTACGTTTAATATTTTGGCAAACTTCAGCGTGCCCATCGAATAATCGATGAAAAATACTTTTGTTTGTTCATAGACAAACCTTACCTTCACGTCCGTACCAATTACTTGGCATAGGATATCATTAACATTTCTATATAGAATGATATGACTAATAATCAATCTATATATTACGCATAGTCTAGCCGAGTTAAAATCTGGCATCGACCCTTTCTTTAAAACAAGTCTTGCAATTCAGTTCAACGAATCACATAAAACTTGGCTAAAATGGAAGTTAGACAAGCATTAAGAAAACTTGCCTTTCAGCGTCTTCAAATAACTTACTCGACTGACCACAACCTTTACAGAATCTACATGATATATTCACATAGCACACTGTAATTAGCTATCAAACAACTATTCACATTGTTACTACAAGCTTCTTTCTCTTCTATGTCTTTGTTAACTTAATATCTTTATTAAAGTCAACATGACTTATTACCCTTCGTCCTGGTTTATCACTTAACTGACGTTTATTAACCGGACTCAAACATCGTTGATAAGCAACTTTGTTCATTGTTCATATCTTATTAACATGCATTACATTCCTAAGTTTCATACCCTATACCTTAGTATAGGTAATATAGGATTAGTCTTAGTACATTTATTGAGTATATAAACTCAACTTAGGTAGGTCTCTAAACAACTGAAGTTTGAAACCTAACTTGGTCAATTTTTACTTCGCAAGGCGTTGTGTGCGGCATCCTTTGTATTTTAGTGGTATGCATTTGAGTTAGCAGGTACTCTACCGAGTCCGGGCGCATGCGGTGCCACCACTTTGTCTTTGTTTTGGCCACTGCTGGCGAAGTCTCATGCACCAGTTGGCCAACCCAGTTTTGGTTTTCTAACGAAACTCCCGGCTTCCTAATTTGTTCGTTTTACATCCGAATTGACCCATTCAAATTCCTACAAGTCAGGAATTACATCTTTTACGTGTTCATATAAGAATTCAACACTTTTGAATCCGGTAACTCAGAATTCACTATTAAGCTCATTTTATATACGTTCGTAAACGTTAATGAGCGTTCAATGCTCGTTTTCTTCATTCTAAGTCAAAATCCGACGATTCTCAAACCCACAACTCTTAATTACCCTATCTCATGTGTTGACATTGAAAACTAACATTTTCAAGTCTCACGACAACTTTCGTCTACCATTCCGGAATTTCTATGTTTTCGACGTTTAACGTCTATTTCCATAAAATTTGCCATAACTTCGTTACTAATGTTCTCTAAGCCAAATCACATGGAATACTCCATGGATTTCATATCTACATCCTAACCAAAGAAGACGCATATACTAATGTATTGATGGAGCTCAATTGTTTATCAACAATCGATCTCAACTATCAATATTTTCATGGTTCAAAACTATATTAAACCTTATGATTCTTATAATCTCATGACTTATAGAGATTGAATCTATGGTAAGTCATCTTTAAATCCTCACTCAAGACATATACCACCCCTTCATGATTCTCTAAAATGAAAGAAAATCTAAAAGAGATGGAGATAAAAGGTAAAGATTATACCTTAAGAACTCTTGGTTTTCTTTCTTGGAAAACTCTAAGATCAAGCTCCCAAAGTGTATGTTTTGCAAGTATAGCTCTCTTTCTCTCTCAAATAATCTAGGTTGGCAAGTTGAAAACTCCCAAATGAATCAACCTAGCTTTCTATTTATAGAAAACCATAATGGAGGGCAATTTGGACTTTAAACCACCACCTCCTTACTATTCATGTGTGGTCACCAAGTAAAACACTTGGTGACCAAGCCTTATGCTTGGCTTCCACACCAAGGTGGCCGGCCCACCACCCCATGTGACATCCCATGGGTTGCCCCATGGGTTTACCCATTCGGTGACCCACCGGTTCGACCCACGGTTCGATTTTAATGAATTGGGCTTAACTAAATTAACATTGGGCCTTGATCATTCAAATGATTGGATTATTTAATAATCCAACTCAAATGAATTAGCCATTAAGTCTTAACTTAATTCTATAATACTAATCGTGCCACATACCTACAATTCACGTATTATCTCCGTATACTACTCGTATAATAATCGTATTGTACTTCGTATTTACTCAACTTATTATACATAGATACTAAATAGTATCACCTAATGTACAACACTCGCATTAACCCTAACGCCATTCCTTCTACGCATATTATTTCCTTCTCGGAAATCAATATACTCAACCCTTAGGTTTTAAGTCCGCAGGCGAAAACTGCGTTTGTCATAAATGAAATATTATCATATATTCCATCTTATCACGATATTCTATCATTACGCGTTTCTCGAAATTTCAAAATAATTCCCCGAACAGAAATGGATGAATAGTGTTTTTACGGAAATTTCTCGAAAAACAATTATTTTCGTCTTGAAAATTCCAAACAATTATTTCTAACACATAGCCAGAATACTAACCATGTTAGCACATTCTAGGTCATAGAACGACCTTCATATAGCTTACTCACAAAGAAATCAATTAAATTCATTTAATTCACATAATCAAATAAAAAATTAATTGTCATAAAAATCCAATTTTCTCGGGCGTTATAAGGGCTTCACGTTGTAACCCCCGTCAGGGATCCACGTTGTAACCCCCGTCGGGGATCACGTTGATCTTTAGGGTAATGACCCGGAGTTGGCGGCATTGGACCTGTATAAGGTATTGCCGGATGTGATTTGTAACAAATGAGATCATTGGCAGGGTATACCTTGTGTTCGGTTGACTACCAATGAGCGATGTATAGACTCAAAGTTTCATCTGAGAAGACCAGGATTGTATGCTGTTTTGCTCAATCGCGTAGCATTTTTATTCCCGATTTGACCTTTCTAGTCCGCAAGAACTCCTTTGCAACTAGAATTGGACCGAGCCAGAGGGGTGGGGCCCACATAGGGGTGCCGCAGGTTCACCTGCTTCAGCCGCAGATGAGCCTGCGGCCAACCGTGGATGATATGATCCAGCAGGTTGGTCTCATAAGTCATTTTCAACTTGATCCGCTAAGAGAAATCTGTGAGCCTCCTTCAGATTTGCTGAGTTTGGGCTATTTTCTGCAAATTCTGTCACCGTACAAGTGTTCTGCACTATCCTGGTAACGTATGCATGTATTTTTTCCAGTTTTTATCCGTTGCAATTTGAGTTATCGCATGAAATGCATCTAAACACATTGTAGTGATTATGTACACACAAATGACTTGATAAAAAATATTCAACATAGTAAATGTTAGTATTAAACCATGCTGAACATAATGATGTAAAAAAATTTGACTTTTGAGACAGTCAAATTGGCACCTTTTCTGCTATTTTTTTTGTCCTATTTGAGGTCCAATGAGCAAAAGGTAGAAATGCAAAATACTCCTGATATTAAGGTTAACCTTATGCATGGATGATTTTGATTTTTAATGCATATATTATGTATATGACTTTGGGGCAGGTGTGCTACTGAATGGCCACCTAGTCATGCCTATGTGCATGTGGATAGTCTTATTTTCAAATGGGAGTATGGAAAATTTTTTCAAAATGTAGGCATTGGGTAGTCATGCATTTTAACTCTATTGTATGTTAAAGTAAATGCATGCATGCATATAGTCATAAAATGCATTCTAGAAAGATCCAGGTAAGGAAATACCACACCCTTTCTGAGGTGATTTGGAGACTTGTTGTCCAGATATTATGGATTTGGATCAGTCGAGTAGTTCCCGTAGGAGCACTTGTGGTATACGGAGGAGGGCTTCTGAAGTACCTCGACCCCGTTCTGTCAGACAACCTCGTCGATTGGTGGAGGCCGTGATTCGTCCAGTCCGGGCTGATGTGCCAGACATTGAGGACGAGGATGACGATGTTCCGATTGAGGATCCCGCTCCTGCTGCACATGTTCCCCGTAGGGAGCTCCCTTGTATTCAGGTGGCAAACCCAGAGCTTCTGGGCGACTTGTGCAGACATCCCTCGATATACTTGCATGCTAACGAGGTATGACGTTAGATCTTGATCTTCCTTCTTTCCTATTGACTCCTATAAAGGATTCTGATATTGATCTGCATTTCATGCAGGTTCCCGGCTTCACACAACCTCAAGGGAATTGGTTTAGCATACACTCCATGTATCAGGCTCTTCATCCTGATACACTCCATGTTTAAATTAAGACTAATTTGATTGAAATTAATATTGCTAACTAATTATTAAATTAATTCCCCGACAGCGACGCCAAAAACTTGTTGATCGATTTCGCAATCAATGAATACGTGCAAGTATACACGGTCAATAAGTAATAAAGTAAAAGTAGAGTATCGTTCCCACGAGGAATTATTTAATAAAAATTACCAAGTACTAACTCTTAACCAAATCAATTTTATTTAAACAATCTCAAATCGTGATTTTTCTAATTAAGAAAACTAAATTAACTAATTAAACTGAATTGCTTTATGATTGAATTCAAATAAATAAAGGTTAAGACTTCAATATCCCCAATTATGAACTATAAATCAATTATCCAATTATCCCAATTATTATGTCTACTGAATTGTTAACAAGAATTCTCAAATGCCAAAAGTCCTTTTCCAAGTGATCAATTGCCTTCTATTTAATCCAGATTAATCTTGCTATATTCCTATGCAAAACAATTGAATTAAACTCCTTCTAATACCAATTCCTTATGTGTTACATGTGGTGAATAGATATTTCCATTCAATTCACAAACCTAATTATTCACTTTGCAAATAACTAAGTCACATGATATCATGCCCAGTTCTAACCCTAGAATTCCTCTTTCAATTCCTTCTAGAGTAACAAAGTAATTACTAATCAGATAATTAATCAATAAGCTCAAGACAAGATAAACAATTCACTTTGACATAAATAATTAGAATAAATCAAATAATTAATTCATAGACATAAAAGGTTCAATTGAAATCTTAATAAAAGAGTTAGTTCATATTAATGAATTGAAACCAAGAATCCACAATTGAATAGATATTAAAAGATAAAAGTATGATAAGAGAAGATAATAGAATCTGTTGTCAGTAAATCTGATGCTCCCCTCTTGCTCTTGCTCTTGATCTTCAGTGTTCTTCAATTTGTTTCCATCTCCAATGGCTAATTAAGAACTAGGGTTTATATTCTAATCTAATGGAGTGTTTTCTCTAAGCTAATCTATGTAATCCCCCTTTATTTTATGCCTTACATCATGTATTTATAGGTTACAAGTCCAAATTTTAGCTTAGGAACAAACCCAATCCTATTTGGAGTCAAAAAGGTGTCAAAATTCGCCCAATAACGCGTCCAAGCCTTCCCAGTCTCTTCCCTAGTGCCCCAGCGCTAGGCACGATGCTCAAACTCTGCTCCCCAGCGCCCCGACCTAAAATGGGCGCCCCGGCGCTGCCACTTTTTGTGACATTTTCTACTCCGACGTCCTTTGGGAAAATGGCCATAACTTCTTCGTCCCAACTACGATTTTGATGATTCAAGATGATCCGAAAAGAGGAGAAGTAGATCTACAACTTTCATTCTTTGAGTTTTTTGAAATAAGGTTCCGAGCAATACTCAAATTGGCATTAACGTGATTGCTATGTAAATGGCAAGCCGAAAACGCGCATCTAGCCACCCCAAACTTTGATCCAGGTAACTGTTGTCCCAAATCCTACAAAACAATGTAAAACATTCATGAATGGACACAAACACTTAAAAACTATTCTAAAAGACTTGAGAACAACAATAAATTAAGCCCGAATGTATCCAATTCATGTGTATAAAACTCACTCATCAGGGGCATTCTTCTCCATCCTTCCCCGTCATTGTCCTTGGGGTTACCTCAGGGCATTGTTTGAGCGATGGTTTCATCAGAATCAGTCACTCCATCTGCTGGATTGCGAGGTGATGATGACGCCGATGGATTGGCGATTTATCACAGGTATAGAGTTTGGAGGGGAGCCAGTGCCTTGCATGATGAATATTACCCCTACTGCCGTCAGATCCTTGTTAGGAGTTCTGGTGGAGGCGCTCAAGGGCAGGACTGTCCGTTCAGGTCCTTTGAGCGTAGATACTATGAGCGGGCTTTTGAGTGAGCCCATGCCTGATGATGTCAGAGTCAAGGATCGCATTCTCCGGTGATTGTTCTCGATGATCATTAGAGGCTGCTTCATAGCAGATAACTCTTCTACGGTGTCGTTCGCTTTGATCAGCGCCATGCGTCATGTGGACCGTATTAGAGAGTATGATTGGGGTTCCTACACCTTTGCCTATTTCCTCCGGGGCATGCGTATGCGCTCATAGGGTTTGACCTAGGCTTGGCTAGGCTTCTACCCATTTTTGCTGGTGAGTATTTCTCTTGTCATTTCCCACTTATAGGTTAAGAATGTTTACGGATCACAGATGTTTTGCCATTGTGTTGGTAGTTTTGGCCTACGAGAGGCTCCCATTCTTGCCTATCCACAAGGACGACGATGGCATCATTCCATTTTGCCGGAGGTCCCTGTAGCTAAGGGTTTCACTCATTGCCGTATGCAGCTGGAGTTATTGACAGCTGATATCATCACATGGATTCCCTATTCAGGGGAACACTTGACCATCGGATTTGAGGATGGGTACCCGACTGGCGTCGAGTACGTGATTTCCACCAGGAGAGTTCCTCTCTTCACAAATGGAGGATGGGAGCTCTATTTAGGAGAGCGTGCTATTAGGAGCACCACAGGGGAGATTCGTATGCCAATCTTGCCTCCTGTCAGGCGTCATTGGCCTGTATCGTAGTCAGCCGTCACTGATATCCCATTGTTGGGGTTTGACGACTTTACATTATCAGAGGGTCCTTGCACTCAGGAGATATTCCAGCGTTGGTGGTTCCCTCATACTATCGGAGCCCAGTCCCGCGCCACTCAGTTCATGGGGGATATGGTTCCAGGATCCGTGATGATGACGGATTGGATAACTTGTGTCCGAGATCTGACTCATATGACGCAGATTGATAGTTTGACCCGGCAGTTGGACCAGGCACACATATTTATCCGGCATTTGGGAAGAGATCCGGTAGAGGCAACTTCGTTTGATCCTTCCAGCTCAGGCGCTGGCCCCCTCAGATGACCCATTCGGTTTTGCCGGTGCAGATCCTCCTCTATATAGGCCTGATATCCCTGTTGATAGAGATCCAGTGACTCAGGAGGAGTTACATCAGGTGGACAGGATTGATGATGTGGACATCGACACCATTGTCTTCTTCTGATGTGTATTCTCGTTATATCTTTTAATAAGGCCTCTGTTAGATATTGAGTGTCTGTACCCCATTCTCGCTATATCTTTTGTTAGGCCTCTGTTAGTAGTAGGGCGTCTGTGCCCCATTTCCCTGTATTTGTAGCTGTACAAAGATGATGTTTTAGATGTTGATATACTTAGGAATGTATGCACAGTTTTTCATTCCCTATATCATATTGCCATCTATTATCTGCTATGCATGTATCATGTTATGCATATGTATGTATGTCCAGAGATATTCAGCATTGACCCTTGGATGGTCTTATGACACGGCCCATACAGATGTCTTCTTCGACAGTTAGTCTTATTGATCATACCCCACCATCATTGGTGGCATCGGGTATGCGATCGTGATATGATAGTATGTCACCATCAGACAGGGTGACCGTAGATCATTTATTGCAGTATACCATGACCTTATTGATGTTTCAGGTTCCCACATGATTTGTGGATGGCATGCTAGAGCATTGGGTATTGGATAGGCAGGTTTTTCGATTTGGGACCCATGAGTTGACTCCTACTTTGGATGAGTATGCACAGTTTCCGATGCTGCCGCTGGACAGACCTTGCGTGCATATAGCTTTGGGGGACATGAGTAGATGGTTCATGACCCTAACTGGTGTGAGGCGCAGAGTGGTGCAGGATGAGCTTACATCGAGCCACGTTATATCCCAGCATTTTCTGTTTGACAGATTTGGCAATGAGGATAGTTATTCACGACATTTCAGGGATTTCACCGCACCGGAGGATCATTGGCGTCTAGCCAGAGTTGATGTACTGCTGTTGTGCGTACTGTCGTATGTCTATATGGCACGATACATGGATGAGATAGAGATTGGTGTCATCATGGCAGTGAGAGCTCTTAGGGAGGGTCGCACCATTATACCGATGATAATAGTAGAGACCCTGTGGTCAGCCACATACTGCTGCACTTATCCGACAGGAGTGTTCACGGGCAACTCGATCATGCTATATGTGTGGTTTATGTCCCACTTGAGACCGATTGGCACTCTTAGACATCATGGGTACTGGTTCACCCATGATATAGCCATGTCGTACTCCTTTCAGCCATCGGAGTGTGCAGATGCTATGTCTTGGTCCATATTCTTGGCGGATGTCAGAGATCCATTTGTCATATTGCCGTGCTCGGGGCTTAGCTCACCATACAGCTTTATTACTCATGCTCCGGGCATGGACTACCTCCCTCTGGCTAGTTTGAGGGGGCGTGACTACTTATCACCCGCTGGCCGTGATGTCGCAGTTTGACCAGTTTCAGGATTTTCATCCTTTCGAGGGGGTGATAGGCTAGCATTCAACTTCTCGCTATCTTTTAGCAGAGGACCGATCCCGTGTGTATGCATGTTGGGATCAGCGTGAGATAGCTGATTTTTCTATTAGTCATCCAGGTTGTTCTGCAGAGTATTCCGCATGGATGGAGACAGAGATTTTATCTATTTGTGGTAGTATCCACGCGATCTGGGATAGTGAGTCAGATGATGTAGAGCCCATGGAGGACATCGATTCCCACATCGAGGAGGAGCCCGCTGCTGGGTTGCCAGCATTTCCTCTAGATTCTCCTAGTACCAGTACTGTTGTGATTCAGCACTCGGCACAGTACCTTGAGCAGAGTCTTCATCTGATGACCTTCAAGAGAGATCATGCTCGATCCTTGATGTTGACTGCCCTTGATGGGAGAGACGCAACTCTATTAGAGAGAGACGAGGCATTAGCTCACAGAGATGTCGTTGTTATTGAGCGGGATGAGGCCAGATCAGCTATAGATGCAGTGATAGTTTAGCGGGATAGTGCTATATCTGCCCGGGATGTAGCCGTCACAGATAGTACTGTAGTGAGGTCCCTTACCACTGGTATGATCGCAGAGATGAACGCTTACATTGATGAGCATATGGTCACCATGCAGATGGCTGCAGATCTATTGGGTCGTGTGGATATTCTCGTAAAGGAGACAACATCTTTGCCTCCTTCTTCTGAGAGGGATGCCATGTTGGGCTTGTTAGCTCACATATACCCTAACTTGTAGATGAGCTTGTATTTACCTGCACAGACTAGCTTAGCCATTTTGTCATGTACAGTTTACATTGTATATATATCAAACAACATTATATATATGACAGGGAAATATATTTTTGGATCACTTCCCTTTTAGATATGCTTTGCTACTTGCTTGATATTTTGCCTGCTGCTTCATGGCTTGTGATCCTGATGTATTCTGAATTCCTCCTGGGTGGATGGACATTGAGTTATCTCTGGACAGTTCAGAATGGATCATCGATCTCTGTGTATCCCTACCATCTTTGGTGTCTTGGGACTGGTTTCTGAATGCAAATATAGAGAGGAGTGTGGCTTTCCTCTCTAAGATTGACCGCACCATAGATGGTCGCCAATACTTCTATTTAGGAGAAGCCTAGTTAATTCCATCTCTTATGGATTGGTATTTCTCTTCAAGGTGTGACCGCAGCTTAGATGGTCGCCGAATCTCCTATTTGGGAGGAGTTCGGGTAATTCCATCCCTTTGGTCTGAAGCCAAATGAAATGTAGTGGATTGAAGGATGATCCCAGTACCAATTGACAATGGTTTGTGTTTTGGTAGGGGGTGAGACCGAACCATGAATGGCTACCTACGTACTCCTATTGAAGAGGAGATCAGGTCTGCGTAGTTTGAACCTGGTGTAAGAGGTTCAACGCTGTATATGGCAGAAATGGTGTAGGAATGTTTTTGTTTTTGTAAGGAGAAGAGGGTAGAAATGTTTTTGTTGTTTTTGTTTTATTGCGACCGGGCCATACGAAATGGTTGCCTACGTACTCCTATTGAAGAGGAGATCAGGTCGACGTAGTTCGCCCCTCAGTGTGGATGAAAAGCGTGATCCCATGTGCAGGTCAGATTGTAGGGAGGAGAAAGTTTAATCCTAGGTTGAGGATAAACTATAGGTATGAGAAGTTTGATCCCATGTATGGGTAGCCAAACTGCAAACGCGAGAGGTTCAATCCGTAGTGGGATGACCTAAGTCGTAGGAACTTAAAGGAGCCAGGCTGCTGGCTTGAAAAGTATGTTTCCCTGAGGGGAAAAGTGTGGAAGAGTTTGTATGTGGTAAAGGGTTAAAGAACCGAAACAACTGGTGTCCTGATGGTCCAACACCAGGATGTTTGCTTGATGGAAACTTCAGACATAGTACCATTTCACGACGTCTAAATTGATGAGTTGTGGAAATTCATCACCGTCCATTTCTTGCAATCTGAGAGCGCCCCCTGTTAATATTTCCTTGAAAACAAACGAGCCTTCCCAGTTAGGAGCGAATTTTCCCTTAGACTGATCTTAGTTGTCAAGGATCTTCTTCAAAATCAAGTTATGCTGTTTAAACTACCGTAGCCGGACTTTTTTGTTGTAGGATTTGGCAATCCTTTGTTGGTATAACTGACCATGGAAGATAGCCGCGGTTCACCTTTCGTCTATTTGAGACAATTGGTGATACCTGTCTTGTACCCATTGGTCTTCATCTAGTTGAGCGTTTATCAACACTATGAGGGATTCCATTTCAACTTCTATGGGGAGTACTGCTTCCATCCCATAGGTTAATGCGTAGGGGGTTGCCCCATTGGAGGTACGCATTGAGGTTCTGTAGGCTAACAGAGTAAGAGGCAATAGGTCAGGCCAATCTTTGTGGTTGGCGGACATCTATTGCATAATCTTCTTGATGTTTTTGTTAGCCGCTTCAACAACACCATTCATCTTCAGACGATAGATGACAGAGTTAAGATGTTTGATGTGGAATTTACTGCATAATTCCTCCATTATTTTGTTGTTGAGGTTCTTAGCATTGTCTGACACAATCACCTCTGGTTGTCCGTATCGACAAACGACATTGTTTCTGATGAAAGCAATGATGACTTCTTTGGTAACCCTGGGGAAGGAGGCTGCCTCTACCCACTTGGTGAAGTAGTCGATCATGGTGAAGATAAATCGGTGACCATTACTGGCTTTAGGCTCAATGGGCCTGATAACGTCCATTCCCCACATTGAGAAGGGCCAAGGTGAACTCATGTTGTGGAGTTCCATTGGAGGGGCGCGTATAGCATTCCCATGAATCTGACACTAATAGCATCTCCTAATGTGGTCATTGCAATCAGCTTTGAGAGATAGCCAGTAATGTCCTGTCCTGAGGACCTTCTTGACAAGGAGGGGGCCACTCACGTGGGGGCCACAGACTCCACCATGGATTTCATCCTTAAGCCTTTGGGCTTAATCTTTGTCTAAACATCTGAGGAGACCTAGTCCTGCATCTCTTTTGTAGAGTGCATCTCCACTCAGGTAGAATTTCATAGCAAGTCGATGGATTCGCCTATTCTCAGTCGGGCTCGCTTCCGCGGGTGTAGATCCATCTCGTAGTTATTCCTTGATATGCTGATACCAAGGATGTTGGATGGGAGGTAGCTCATCCGATACTTCTCTAATGTAATTCCCATAGGCTGGGGCCTTGTGCAGGGAAATTGTGACGCTTGGCAAGTGTTCCTTATCTGATATGCAAATCAAGGAGGCCAAAGTTGCTAATGCGTCCACAAAGTCATTCCTATTAAATGGAATGTGTAGAAAGGAGATTTCTTCGAACTCCACAACCATCTGTAAAACTTGCCGATGGTAATGCAGCAAATGTAGTTCCTTGGTTTGATAGATTCATGTGGATTTTCTGATTACTAACTCAGAATCTCCAAAGACAGTTAACCGCCTGATGCCCATTGAACGGGCAAGTTTTAGCCCCATGAGACAGCCTTCATACTCAGCTATGTTGTTGGTCGATAAAGCGCAATTTGATGGCGACGGATATCGCTCCCGTGCAGATACTAGAACCGCTCCAGCTCCGAACCTTCCAGATTAACGACTCCATCAAAATACATCTTCCATGATTGGCGCGTATCGCATTGATGGTGTTCTTTGAAATCGTCATTACTCCTTCATCGGAAAATATGTTTCCAAGGGTTTGAAATCCCCTGAAGGTGCGGCGGCCAGTTGATCCGCAATTCCTTGACCTTTAATGGACTTTTGAGTCATATATACGATGTCAAATTGTTGTAGGATCAACTGCCATCTGGATATCCGGCAATTTAACATTGGTTTATTGAACACATATTTGAGAGGGTCCACGCGGGATATGAGATGGGTTGTGTGACCATGGAGGTAATGTTGTAACCTCATGGAAACCCATGCTAAAGCACAACAAGTCTTCTCAATCAGAGTGTACTTGTGTTCACCTTTCTTCTTGAACTTTTTTGGCCGAGGTAATAGATAGCTCGTTCTTCGCCTCTATCGTCTTTTTTGTCCCAAAGATGCGACTTCATGGCATTATCACTTATGGGACAGTACATGAAGCAGGGGAACATCATCCACAGGTGGTACCAACACACGGAGCTTTGACTAACTATTTCTTGATTGTGAGGAAGGCATTTTGACACTCATCATTCCATTTCATGGAGGAGTTCTTCCTTAATAGCTTGAAGATTGGTTCACAGGTTGCTGTGAATTGAGAGATAAACCTGCTAATGAAGTAGATTCTTCCCAAAAATCCCCGTATTTCCTTTTCTGTCTGAGGAATGGGCATTTCCGTGATGGCCTAGATTTTGGCAGGATCCAGCTCAATTCCTTTGTGGCTGACTAGAAATCCTAGCAACTTGCCTGATTTAACGCCAAAGGCGCATTTAGTTGGATTCAACTTCAAGTTGTACTTACGCAACCTGTTGAATAGCTTTCTGAGATGGTCTAAGTGGTCTTCCTCCTTTCAGGATTTGACAATGATGTCATCCACGTAGATCTCAATCTCTTTGTGCATTAAGTCGTGGAAAGAGCCATCATAGCTCGCTGGTAGGTGGCTCCGGCATTGATGAGGCCGAATGACAACCATCTATAGCAAAAGGTTCCCCAAGGCGTGATGAAAGCAGTTTTCTCACAATCTTCCTCAGCAACCATGATATGATGATACCCCGCAAAGCAATCAGCAAAGGAGTACATGTCGTATTGAGCAGTATTGTCAATGAGAATATGGATAAATGGCACGGGAAAGCTATCTTTTAAGCAAGCTTTGTTCAAGTCCCGGTAATCCACGCAAACTCGCACCTTCCCTCTGGGTTTAGGCACGGGAACAATGTTGGATATCCACTCAGGATATGTGGACACCATGATGATGCCAGCTTGAAATTATTTCACAATTTCTTCTTTTACCTTTAAACTCCACTCAGGTTTCAATCGCCTGAGCTTTTGCTTGACTGGCTTAAATCCATCTTTAATGGGAAGGTGATGATGTTAGTGGACAAACCCACCATGTCTTCATGAGACCATGCAAACACATCCTGGAATTGGGTTAATAGCGTAACCATGTCATTCCTTTGGTTTGGGGTAAAGTCTGAACCAATCTGGATTAATTTAGGGCTTTCTAAATTTCCGATATTAAAAGAAGTGGTTTGGTCAAGGTTGGGTTTAGGTTTGTCTTTGACCCATTCTTGAATTTCTGGAGGCACCTCAATGTCATCCTGTATTTCCATCAAGGCTGAATTCATCTCTACATCAAAGGTACAATCCTTATGGAGAAGAGGCAATCAGACGTCGTAAAAATACAGCACATCTAAATTCGTGGTCCCAAACAAAATATGCTTTCACTTAGTATATATGAAATGTTTTGATCATACACAGTGTTAGTATATACTGGCAAAATAAACCACTAATACTGTATAGAAAAGTAAGCAGTTATGATATCTACAGGGCAGAAAGAGTTCTCCCCGTTTTACCCTTGACGACCAATGCAAGGAGTGCTGTTCCAATTGGCAAGGGCAAAGTCCGGGTGGACTATAGTGATGGAGGGATTTTCATCATCCTCCCTATCCCGAATGATGGCCATTACATATGGGCAATCATCGTCTGGGGTGTATCTGTTGGTATGTTCATCATGAACGATGATGCGTATGCCATATATCATTCGGATGACGTCTTGCTTGATTCTTCGTTCCTCCTCTTCCATTGCGGGATTTGGAATAAAGACTTCTTTCTCCTTCACCGGTACCGGCTTGGGAAATAACATAGCCATTACATTGGCTGGCACCTTTACAGGAGGTTCTGCGGACTTAGAGTTTGAAGGCGAAGATAAACGCCGCGCGTTCGAAGTTGAAGGAATCTATTGATGCTTATGAGAATTCCTATGACTAGAACTGGCAGAATAGCCTAGTTCAGCTGTTCCAGTTTGCGTGGTTAATTGAATTGGGTACTTGATACCCTAGCAATCTTTACCCAGCCATTGTCCTGGCTTATGACCTAATGACATCATTTCTTCAGTAGCCGACATTACCTCGGTAGAAATCTTGGGTTCGGGAAATGGCGTTCCAACAACATGTATTGGGTATTGCTTATTTCCAAGGCATAAAAATTGACCGGTTCAACATCTGCATTGGCATTGATGAATGGCATGTCCCCGTGTTGAGGACACTCTGGTTCAGCGTTGACCGTGACTAGGCTATTATTGATAATGTATTTCAGTTGCTGATGAAGGGTGGAGGGGACTTCCCCTATCATATGAATCCATGGTCTTCCCAAGAGCAGGTTGTATCTCGAATCTATCTTGAGCACATTGAAAGATACACAGAATATATGGGGACCAATTTCGATTGGCAGTTCAATTACTCCGACCGAATTCTGGCGGGCTCCATCAAAAGTTTTGATGACAGTATGGCTACTTCGGATTCGGTTGAGATTGATATTCATCTTCACCAAGGTAGCGTATGGATAGATATTTAGAGATGAACCTCCATCTATCAAGACTCCAGCTAGCATGTATCTGAAGGACAAGACTGCAATGTGCAATGGCTTGCAATGACCTGTCCCCTCGGGCGGTATGTCATCATCAGTGAAGGATATCACATTGTTGTTGAAAATGTGATCAACTAGATGTTGAAGTTTTTCCTTATCAACTGATGTCGGTAGATAGTCTTCTTCTAAAACCTTTAGCAAGATCGTCCGGTGATCCTCGAAAGTTAGGACCAAGTCCATAATTGATATTTGTTGTGGAGCTTCTTTTAAGCTTAAAACCACCTTGGCTTCGTTATGACCCATAGTGCGGAGGAATTTTTCAATCTTCTCCATGGGTATTTTCTCCTTTGATTTGATGGTAGGCTTCATCACCCGTTGGGGAAGATATAGTGGATTTTCCTTCAACACTGTAGCAGTTGTATGTGAGGTGGATCCTTCACCTTCTCCATAATTCCACGGAACTTTGCGCAAGCTAACAATAGGATGTGCTCTGCACGGCAAGTTGATTGGCTCGGGAGCGGCCACTTTCAAAGGATTATTACTTCCCTTGAGTTGAATTGTTAGCATTGTGAGTGATTTGTTAGCCTTATCAGTTTCAGTGGATATGACTGCTACCAAACTCTTCCACTTAGTAGGACCTGTATTCTCACTCGCCCTTAACACAGTATCATCGTCCGCTAGATGCAAGACACCACTGTCAATTAGATTTTGGATGAGGTGGCGGAGTGCCCAGCATTCTTCTGTGCTGTGACCGCGAGACTGGGAGTGATATTAATATACTCCATCAGAGTTGTACCGTCCTGAACAGGGGTTGATTGGAGGTAGAAGGGAACTGATCCTTTCTTCATTGATTTAACATCTGAAGGATTTCCTCCATAGGTTGGCCTAAATAGGTGAATTCCCTTTTGTTGGCAAAATCCCGACGGGCTTTGGCATTTGCTCTCTTTGTCACTTTGTCTTCCAGCATTTCATTTTCTGAAAGTGACGAGGGAATATTCATGACAAAAAGTAGGAGACTAGCATGCTCCTGGCTGATTAATTGACGTGTCACTTGATGTTGATAAGTCACCAGTTCTGACAATTGTTCAATTTGCTTGCAGAGAGCTTTCATCTTTTGTTCCATTATGAACTGGAACTTGGCATAATCCCATTTGTCAACACCATCTTTGAGGGTCTGGGAGGATTCACAGCTGAAATTGGAACTCTGTCTGTTGCTCCAGTTGATTATTTTGACCTCTTCTTCTTTGTGTTGAGGAAAAGGGTTGTCTTGAACGTGAGGTTGATCTGGTTTGGTGACCACGATCCCTGTGACGGCCCCGAATCCAGGTCCTAAATCACCTCGGATCCGGTTCGATCATTCTATACAACTATTACTATTTACGGAAGATATAAACATAAATTGTTTATACATTAAACTTACACATAATCCCCAAGGTCGAGTAACCTTAACTTAATACACATTTCATAACTTATTTAATATATAACATTATCCTCATACATTACTAATACAAAACTAATCGCATACGTAAACTAAAGCTGGAACTGTCTTGGACCTTTCCTTGTATCCGACGCATTCGCCTTAATCTGCAATGTTTTATCATGATATAACAAGGATGAGCATAAGGATTGCCTAGCAAGTTTAAATTCAACAATATAACGATATATCATGATTGAAATGATTTGAATAATTGGCTGGCTATAATTCAACAATATAACTGTGAACTAGCAGGAACAAATTTATGACTGAACAAGTATTATACATGAACAAATATATCTGAATCAACTGATAATGAAGGTGATCAGCCTTTCATACCTAACTTATACATGCAATATGTACAGAGTACAATTCATGGCAACCAGCAATGATTAGCCAAAAGCTTATCCGAATAAAACACTCTTAATAGAGTTAAGTAAAACAAACTTGCCTGAACCGTTGATTACCGCTACACAATTTATATCGCCTTATTTGAAGACCTAATATTAGTAATATAGATCTTAAATATTAGAATAATATCATCACAATATACTACTACTATATATATAAACATAGAATAACCTAAACACATAACACATAACCCTATCAATCAATAACACACATAAGACTCATTATCAGGTCAAACTATTTCAGTCTGACTTGAGTTCGACAAAGTTCTAACGTCCCGAAGGTCTAGTCAGACTTTTATCGAGTCTAAGTTCAATTAAACTATGACTTAACACTTAACAATTATCTTAAATAATGTTATTAACAGTCGAAATATTTTTCGTAAGCTCGTAATAATTTTAAAATAATTATTACTATTTATCATAAATTTTTGATCATTAATATCGTATTTAAATAAATTAAATACCACATAATTCTTTTATCATTAATATTTATTTATTATCAAATATTAATGAAATACATGTCATAATATTATAATATATTTATAATATCACAAAGTATTTTTAATACTTTAAAATAACCTTTATATGATTTTTTAAACCGTTAAATTCATTATCCAGAAGTAATTAATATTAATATTAAAATATTAATATTTTCATGGTAAAATATCAAAAGTTATATGTTATAACTTAAAATATTTTTATAACACTTAAATCATTTTATATGATTTATAAATCATTAATTATATTTTTCCATAATTTATTTAATATAGTTATTAAATAAACTAATTACCATTAATATTAATTAATTAATGAAATTTCATCACAAAATATTAAAAGTCACTTTGAAAATAATCTGAAAATATTTTATTATACCATAATATTATTTTTCATGATTTTTTCATGAATTAAAATCATTTTAAATAATTTATTTAATATTGTAATTAAATAAATTAAATACCATTTATATTCCAAAAATATTAAATATTTATGAAATATACTTAAAATAATTAAAAACTATTTTTCAGACTTTAAAATAAATTTTTGGAATTTATTATGTATTTTTTAATAATTAAAAACCATTTTTATCAATTTTTAATTAATTTCTGAAAAATAAAAAAAAAACTGTCGCTAAAGGGCCCTATAGCGATAGAACCGTCGCTATAGGTGTTCTTGGTGTTCTTGATGCCTACCTAGAAAACGCATGTCAGTGTTCGAGGTTGGTGGTTTGACCAGTCTTAAATCGTATCTGTTGATGTAACTGGGTAGGGTTTTGGGTCAATGTTATAGTGTTGATGCAATACTACAACCTTAAAGAAACATCAAGGCCATAAAACACCAAATCAGTGAGATATAGTGCATCAAAGTCTTGTCAGAGACTGTTCTTCATTTTCTAGGTTACCCAGAAATGAAGAACAGCTCAAGGTGACACTTTTGAAGCTTTGTTACTTTGATTCTAGTAATTATTTCTGTGATCTAAACGTTCACACATGAAGTATACATGACAAGGTACAATTCTATTACATCATATCATAATAACATCAACACATATGTAAGATCAAGGTCGGTCAATCTCTGACAGAAAACTCGACTGATGAAGATCTGAGTTTTCCAGAAAACCTTCATCAGGCAGTTTGGTCAACTACGTTTGACCATATATTTCTACGTTCCTGTTACAGATCTGGGTGATCTAAGGACATATATATGTACTACTCATGACAGACTAAAATAATCAAACAAACAAATGGCTATAACATTTAACAGAAGTAAGATCTGGAGCCCAGAAAATGGTTGTCAGAGTTTCTGGAAAATCTGGGTTACCCAGAAACCAGACTTTGTGTTCGGTCAACGCTGTTTGACCGATCATAACATTCGATCTACACATGATCTGGACTTGATTCAAGTTCCAGATCAGAGTCCTTACAACATACTTCAAGTAAAAACTCTTAAAACACAAAAAAAACATTAACAAGAAAGGATCTAGAGGCCCTGACATTAGGCTGTCAGGCCTTATTTTCAATTTATTTTTCCAGATTTCTTAAAATGTTAGATCCGAGCACTTTGATGTTATTGATCTATGATCCAACAACCCAGATCTCTAATTGACACCTTATAACACATATCTAGCCAACAAATTACAACTTTTAACATAAGATCACTGATTTTCGAAATTTATGGTTCATACCTCTTTCTAACTTGATTTTTGATTCTGACTTTGTGATCTGATCTTGGTCAAGTTAAGGATTGATACTAGCTTATCCTATCTCACTTTTTCACTCTACAATTCGAAGATGAAGAGAGAAGATGGGTTTTGGAGAAAATAAAATGTAAGTTGCCTTCTCGATCTCTGTAATCTATATTAATGATAGCATACAATGAATTGGCTGGAAAGTGGCTGATTGCTGTGATATATTAGCACATTCTAGTCTAGGTTTTTGTTCAACAACCCACCATAGGTCTAGATTGAAAGTAGTATGCACACAAGCCAATCATGTTTGATGATAAAGCATATACTTTGTAACAATCTTATTCATTTATTAATAAAAAGTATTAATTTATTAAAGACTTTTAATTATCTACATGATGCTGTTTTATAATATGTGATAAACCCATAGTTTTAAGCAATGCTTTTAGAATAATGATGATGATCATTCTAATGAAATCTAAATTCTTAGAAAGCTTAAAACTAAAATAGTTCCCAATCATTGGATTACTAAATTGGGGATTAGTTAATCCGGATAGATTGGTACATACGTTGCTTGCTCATTGGATGAGGATGATTGATCTCATGATCATTTGTGTGGAGACACTAAAGCAAGTATGTAGTAGTGCTTATTAGAGAATAAGTTCAATTGAACGTGGCTCGCTAAGGAATACCTAATGGAGTTTTACTTGTTTGTCGATAGGAATTCCTATAGTGATAGTAGTACAAGTGATCCTTGGACTTGAGATCATCATAGTATCTTGTGTATGATGAGTTATACTTTGACTTATTCCTTAAGACCCTTAGGGTATATCAAAGGGTATGCTTGGGTATAATAAGTCAGATACATGGAGATAATGTATGATCAATAAAGAATCTACCACTTTATTAAAAGAAGAGAAATGTCCTATGTGATTCGATAAATGACAACCCAAAGAGTCTTGGTTGGTTAAGCGTAATGAAATTAGAAAGGAGTTTCTAATTTACATTATTTGGAGTTGTGCATTTAAGAGTCGAAATACATATAATTAAATAAAATAAGACTTGACAAAGAATTCCATGTCTTATATTTAATTGGGACATTGTATGGTGGAAGGATTGAATTGTATGGTAACTATTTACTCAAAGGTTCTTTAATGATTAATGTTGAAATCTATATTATCCGGAAAGTCGTTAATCGCTAGGAGGCTTATCCCTATTGTAGAATAAATATTATTTATTTAAATAAATTAATTGTTTAATTTATTTATTTAAATAAGATTAGAATTGTTCTAATTGATTTATTCACAATTCGGTTTAATATGGAGAACCTAAAGGGTCACACCATAAAAGGAAGAATAATTATTTAAGAAGTTAATGGCATAATCTTAATAATATGTTATGTATATTTAATTTAATCTATGGTGATAGAATAAATTAAATAGCTTAATATTTATTATTTAATATTTTAGAAATATTAAATATAAATTAATAAGAGGAGTCTTATTAATATTATTACAATTATTATTATTTTAATTTCTAAAAGAGTTTAGGAATTAATTTAATATAAGTACTCTCATTTATTCCTAATTGGATTAGGAAGGAAAATAGTTAAAGTAGTTTAATTAATTATCCCTAATAAGATTAGGGAGCTTAATTAATTAAAAGAATTTAATTAATTAAATAAATCCCAATTCCTTAATTGTTAAGGTGGGTTGCCCACATCTATAAATAAGAGGAGTCTTATTATGGGTGAGGTGGTTGTTGACTTTTACAACACATACGTATTTCCAATGGTTGGAGAGTACGCTCCTTTTCTATGAGATAGAAAAACTAGGGTTTAGCCAACCACCCATCTTCTTGAATCCTTCTTCTTCCTTGGTGGATCACCTCAGAGGCCAAACACTTGGGTGGCTAACGTTGATCAAAGGAAGGAACCAAACCCGGTGGATTCAAGTTGAACGCGAAAAGGATTGGAGGTGAACTTGTACTGAGGAAACCTCGGATCTTCAAGGGTATGTTTCTTATTCATCTTTTTCGTTTAATTAATAATTGTGCATAAAGGGTGATCCGGGTATATGGTTTGTAAAATTTTTAAACTCTGATTTTATCTTTCTTCCGCTTAATTTATGCAATTTGATTGCGTTCTTGAATATTACAAACAATAAGTGGCATCAGAGCCAAACTTTTATGCGAATTATTAATTGTTTTAATTTGATATGTATATTGATATGTGTTTAGAACAATTTAATTGGGCATAATTTTATCAGTATAAAATTTATTTAAAATAAAAAAGGAAGCTATTTTTATTTCAAAGTGATTCGTGAGGCCTTGTTTATGAAAAAAACCGCTATCTTGTAATTTTCTTAGTCCCTGCACTGCAAGTTAAAGTCGGGTTACTTGATATATATCTATATATAATATATAACTAATCAAGTAATCATATAAACAAGGGATATATATTGCAGACACGCGAATCATTAAGAAAGTTACAGGAGATTTTTAATTTAAAAGGATTTCATGAATTCAAGTGCAATTTTAATCAAGTTAATCTGGATTCATGTTACTTATATATTATATATATATATATATATATTATATATATTACCGTAATATATATTATGTATATGTAATATATATTTTAATAATTTTATAATTAAAATAAAAATTTATTTTAATTTTAAAATAAAGTTTATTTTAATTTTAAAATATAAAAAAAAGGTTTATTTTAATTTTAAAATTAAATTTCATGCTAACTAATTAGAGTTGGAATTGGATTCCATGATAACTAATTGGAGTTGAAATTGGATTCTATTTTTCCTTAAATAAAGGAGTTTATTTTGATATGAAATTAGATTTCATATTATTCAAAATAAAAGGTTTATTTGTGAATAGGAAAAGAATCGGTCTTTCCTTAAATAAAGGAGTTTATTTAGATATGAAATAAGATTTCATATTATTCAAAATAAAGGAGTTTATTTGTGAATAGGAAAGATAATCCGTGTTTCCTTTAATATTTTTTTTTTACATGGAATTGGATTCCATAATTAATTAAAATAAAGGAGTTTATTTTGATTAAAGATTTTGATTAAAATAAAATAGTTTATTTTATTCAAAATTGGATAAATTAAAATAAAATAGTTTTATTTTAATTTAAATTTGGATTGAAATAAAGGAGTTTATTTTAATTCAAAATTAGATTTTATACTAACTAAATTTTCCCATTAAATGATATCAATATATATATTGAATGTTTATTATTCATCAGATGAATGTTATGTATTGATGCATATGGTGATATGTATGACAATAAATGAGATTGATTATTGACAATTGACCAATGTGATTGGATTTTATTTTAGTTGGATGCATGAATGTATGAGTTTTATTAAATGGGGTCTGCGTACCTCGTCTTCTTTAATTTTTCTGAATGTAAATTCTATCTCCCTCCTATGTACTTCTCCTTGACTGCTGATCAAGGTTTCTATTTATTTTAAATAGTTTTGTAATAGGAATAGTTAGAATTAATTTTGAAAAATTGGAGATCAAGGAGCAAGGAGCGCTTGAAGACCCGTTTGTAATGGGCAGGGTTTAAATGTAATAGTTATATTTAAATATTATTTCTTGCACCCCTAGGGTTTGACCTTTTGGTTCACTTGGTGGCTCTAGTGAACCAAACTAGAATAAAAGTCCATAATCAATTCAGGTAGAATATAGTATTCTATATGTGCATGCTTATACTATATATATTATATATTATACAAACATGCTTCTCATGTTCATTAATATGACGCTTATTTTATATATATATGTGCATGCGCGCTAAACAAGATGAGACAAATTAATTACAAACCCCTCAATTTTTATATTAAGTCCTAAGCGTTCAAAGATATTTGGAATATCGAACGTCACCTTCTAGCATGATAAAATTAATAGAGTATTAAATATTTAATATGAGTTTGTTGTGTCACCACAAGGCAAGTATTAAGTATTTAAGATGTTAATTTATCATATTTGATGCTTATAAAGAAAATTGAACAATATTGTTTTGTTGTGTCACCATAAGGATGATATTTTTCTTTTTTGAATATATGGAGTGCTAGGTCGGACTTAACTTGGATAATTTTGATTCGGATGTGTCACCACTTGATCAAAATAATCTAAGAGGCAAAAGAAAAGGAGTTGCATAGTTGATGTAATTGACAAAAGTTGTCTACCTATTTATTTATATATAGTTTGTTGTGTCACTAGAAGGCTATATACATTTGAAATGGGATCCTTATTCTCACTAGCAAATCTTTAATTAGATTTTGCCGAACTATATAAGTGAGGGTAATATAGTTTGAAGAAAATAGTGGGAGATACCAATTTAAAACAAGACCTAAATTATTTTGGTAATTAATAAAAGAATGTATGTTAAAATGTCGTTAATTACAAATTCATTTACGAATTTTACAATGTCTTAATTACTATCAACTTTGTGAAATATATTAGATGTTATTTAACCGGAATAGTATTAAATGGATTGGTTAAGGAATATGAGAATAGTTCTCATGGTCGAAAAGCTATCTTGTGTCCTTAATACGCATATCCTCGCAATGGTTGCGCATAATGTCTCTAAGGAAGATATTGCTACTTTTAGAAAGTGGCAAGATGATGCATGATTGGCTCAATGCATCATGCTCGCATCCATGAGTAACGAGCTTCAGCGTCAGCATGAAACTATGGATGTTCCTACTATATTCCTGCACATCAAGTATTTGATAGTGAGGAAAGTAGGACATATAGATATCAGATATCTAAGGAGCTCTTCCGATCTAGAATGGCCAATGGCACTATAGTACAGACAAAAGTCCTAAACATTATCAATTTGATTGATCAATTAGGATAACAGGTTTTGTCATGGATGGAGAGTTGAGCTAAGATTTGATCTTGCACTCACTCCCAGACTCCTTTCACAATTGTTGTGAATTTTTCATATGGACAAGCTAGATATCAGCTTTGCTAATTTGCTTAACATGTTGAAAATGTTGAGAGTCACTTTCCAACCAAGAAAGACCATGTCTTACTGGTAGGGGCCAAAGGATCTTCTGAAAAGAAGAATGATTCAAAGAAGGTAAATGAAAAGGCAAAAACAAAGGATAATAAGAACAAAACTGATACGGATAGCAAAGGAGTTTGCTTCCACTACAATAAGCCTGGACACTGGAAAGAAACTGCAAGAAGCATCTTGCAGAGGCTAACCAAAGAAGCTTAGTGAGGTTTTGGTTACAAATACAAATTTGTTCATGATTTAAAATAATTTTTTTTAAGTCAAGGTTCTACTTAGGTATTGGATACCGACTTTGGTTATCATAAATATAGATTTATGAAGGACCAAATGTAAGTAGAAAGTTAAACAAAGATAAGTAATCATATTTATGGAAAATGAAGCAAAGGTTGCTGCATTAGCTATAGAAACTTATAGTTTAGCACTGCCTACGGGCAAATCTATTAAGTCAATAAGTTGTTATTGTATTCCAATTCTTGTTAGAAACATTATTTCTATTTTATTGTTGGACAATAAAATTTTTGGTATTATAATTAAGAACAATTGTTGTTCTATTTATAATAATAATGTTTTGTATGTAACTGAAATATTATTTAATGGATTTTGTATACTTGATTTACGTGAAAATATATTTTGCAAATTGAACAAACTAGTATAAGAAAATGAGATGATCATTCAAAGAGTTAAATGTGTGTATTTTTCGAAATACAAGTATGAATTATTTGAAAGGTTCAAAGAATTCGTAAGTGAAATAAATTGATAAAGTATTAGAATTCTTTGATTGGATCAAGGAATAAATACTTGTGCAATAAGTTTCTAGATCATCTCAAATGGTTTTCTCATAATGGACACATCCCGACACGCAATAATTGATTGATGTATCCGAATGGAAAATTGCACTTGTTGGGCATCATGCGGTCCATAATGATTTTACCGACATTCCAAAGATCCTTCAGGTCATGTCCTAGAAATGGTCTGCATATCACGAAAATGGTAACCTCAAAATCCTACCCCAAGACTCCATAAAAGTTATGGATGTGGAGGATTCCTAATCTTAAGTATGTTAAGATAAGGGGTTGTCCAACTTATGTGAAAAGGTTTCAAAGGATAAGCTTGGGACAAAATTTGACATGTACAGATTTGTGGGACATCCTAAAGTAAGTTTAGGGCATATGTTCTATAATCCTACATAGCAAAAGGTGTTTATTGTGAAACACCCTGCCTTCTAAGATAAAGGTGTTTATCATTAAAGGGGCTAGTGGGAGGATAATAGATCTTGAAGAGTTCATGATCCACAAAACACTATAAGTCAAATAAGAGGAACCTGTAGATAGACCTATTGTACCACAACTGAATTATAAATCTGGAATAGTACCGAAGATACCTGGGAGGTATGGATTCATCATAGATGATGATGATGAGGTACACATCATAGAAGATGATGATCCAGAGTTACATTCGATGAGGTAAGACTTCTAGTGTGTACAAAAGGGTCAGTGGGAGCGTCGTGAAATTTCTAGTATTATATGTTGATATACTACAGATGTGGAATAACTTATCAATGCTACAATCAGTAAAGATAAAGTTGTCTAAACATTCCTTCATGAATGGTTTGGGAAGAGTATCTTAATTGGAGATAAAATCAATATAGATAGATACAAGAGGATGCTCGACTTAACCCAAGGAACGTATATTCATTTGATGCTAAAGTCGTTTAGCATGGCAAACTCCAAGAGATGTCTCATGTCGATGAGCTATGGAGTGTATCTCTCTTAATAGTCCCCACAGACTCCTGAAAAGAGAGGTCGCATGAGTGACAATCATGTATGCAATGAAATGTACGAGACCTGATGTTGATCAGTCATATTATGGAGAAGTTCACTATGAGTCAATGAAAAACATCTTAAAGTGCTTAACCGGCACTAAGGATGTGATCATATTCATGGTGGGTCTAAATTAAAACTAGAGGGCTTAACAGACTCAAATTTTTCAGACAGACCAAGATGACAGAAAATCCACTTTAAGGTAAAGCGTTATCTTGAACAGTGGTGCAGTGAATTAAAAAGGTTCCAAACAAAGAAAGAGTTCTTTGGTTTAGTGATAAAGACAAAGTATATAGCTATAAATGAAGCTGCAAATTGATTGTTTGGATTAAAAGTTCATTACAGAACTAGGAATAGTTCCTAAGTCTCATCTTGGATCTAAACATGTGTTGTGGCACTTTCATTTGATTATTAGAATCATTGAAAGATGGGAAATCACTATAGAGATAGTGGACTCTCATGAACAACATTACATATCCATTAACTAAAGCTTATCCAACAATGCAGGATAATCGTCACTTAGAGAAGAAGAGTATGAGATACCGTGACGATTGGCTTTAGTGCAAGTGGGAGATTGAAAGTAGTATGCACACAAGCCAATCATGTTTGATGATAAAGCATATACTTTTGTAATAATCTTATTCATTTATTAATAAAAAGTATTAATTTATTAAAGGCTTTTAATTATCTACATGATCTTTGTTTTTATAATATGTGATAACCCATAGTTTTAAGCAATGCTTTTAGAATAATGATGATGATCATTCTAATGAGATCTAAATTCTTAGAAAGCTTAAAACTAAAATAGTTCCCAATCATTGGATTACTAAATTGGGGATTAGTGAATCGGATAGATAGATTGGTACATACGTTGCTTGCTCATTGGATGAGGATGATTGATCTCATGATCATTTGTGTGGAGACACTAAAGCAAGTATATAGGTGCTTATTAGAGAATAAGTTCATCGAACGTTGGCTCGCTAAGGAATACCTAATGGAGTTTTACTTTTGTCAATAGGAATTCTGTAGTGATAAGAAGTACAAGTGATCCTTGGACTTGAGATCGTCATAGTATCTTGTATATGATGAGTTATACTTTGACTTATTCCTTAAGACCCTTAGGGTATATCAAAGGGTATGCTTGGGTATAATAAGTCATACATGGAGATAATGTATGATCAATAAAGAATCTACCACTTATTAAAAGAAGAGAAATGTCCTATGTGATTCGATAAATGACAACCCAAAGAGTCCTTGGTTAATGAGAATGAAATTAGAAAGGAGTTTCTAATTTACATTATTTGAGTTGTGCATTTAAGAGTCGAAATACATATAATTAAATAAAATAAGACTTGTGGTAATTCCATGTCTTATATTTAATTGGGACATTGTATGGTGGAAGGATTGAATTGTATGGTAACTATTTACTCAAAGGTTCTTTAATGATTAATGTTGAAATCTATATTATCTGGAAAGTCGTTGATCGCTAGGGAGGCTTATCCCTATTGTAGAATAAATATTATTTATTTAAATAAATTAATTGTTTAATTTATTTATTTAAATAAGATTAGAATTGTTCTAATTGATTTATTCACAATCGGTTTAATATGGAGAACCTAAAGGGTCACACCATAAAAGGAAGAATAATTATTTAAGAAGTTAATGGCATAATCTTAATAATATGTTATGTATATTTAATTTAATCTATGGTGATAGAATAAATTAAATAGCTTAATATTTATTATTTAATATTTTAGAAATATTAAATATAAATTAATAAGAGGAGTCTTATTAATATTATTACAATTATTATTATTTTAATTTCTAAAAGAGTTTAGGAATTAATTTAATATAAGTATTCTCATTTATTCCTAATTGGATTAGGAAGGAAAAATAGTTAAAGTAGTTTAATTAATTATCCCTAATAAGATTAGGGAGCTTAATTAATTAAAAGAATTTAATTAATTAAATAAATCCCAATTCCTTAATTGTTAAGGTGGGTTGCCCACATCTATAAATAAGAGGAGTCTTATTATGGGTGAGGTGGTTGTTGACTTTTACAACATACGTATTTCCAATGGTTGGAGAGTACGCTCCTTTTCTATAGAGATAGAAAAACTAGGGTTTAGCCAACCACCCATCTTCTTGAATCCTTCTTCTTCCTTGGTGGATCACCTCTAGAGGCCAAACACTTGGGTGGCTAACGTTGATCAAAGGAAGGAACCAAACCCGGTGGATTCAAGTTGAACGCGAAAAGGATTGGAGGTGAACTTGTACCTGAGGAAACTCGGATCTTCAAGGGTATGTTTCTTATTCATCTTTTTCGTTTAATTAATAATTGTGCATAAAGGGTGATCCGGGTATATGGTTTGTAAAATTTTTAAACTCTGATTTTATCTTTCTTCCGCTTAATTTATGCAATTTGATTGCGTTCTTGAATATTACAAACCTAATAAGTGGCATGAGCCAAACTTTTATGCTAATTATTAATTGTTTTAATTTGATATGTATATTGATATGTGTTTAGAACAATTTAATTGGGCATAATTTTATTGTATAAAATTTATTTAAAATAAAAAAGGAAGCTATTTTTATTTCAGTGATTCGTGAGGCCTTGTTTATGAAAAACCGCTATCTTGTAATTTTGCTAGTCCCGTACCTGCAAGTTAAAGTCAGGTTACTTGATATATATCTATATATAATATATAACTAATCAAGTAATCATATAAACAAGGGGATATATATTGCAGGACACGCGAATCATTAAGAAAGTTACAGGAGATTTTTAATTTAAAAGGATTTCATGAATTCAAGTGCACGGACCGAAGTTAACGGGATTCATGTTACTTATATATTATATATATATATATATATATTATATATATTACCGTAATATATATTATGTATATGTAATATATATTTTAATAATTTTATAATTAAAATAAAAATTTATTTTAATTTTAAAATAAAAAGTTTATTTTAATTTTAAAATATAAAAAAAAAGGTTTATTTTAATTTTAAAATTAAATTTCATGCTAACTAATTAGAGTTGGAATTGGATTCCATGATAACTAATTGGAGTTGAAATTGGATTCTATTTTTCCTTAAATAAAGGAGTTTATTTTGATATGAAATTAGATTTCATATTATTCAAAATAAAAAGGTTTATTTGTGAATAGGAAAAAGAATCAGTCTTTCCTTAAATAAAGGAGTTTATTTAGATATGAAATAAGATTTCATATTATTCAAAATAAAGGAGTTTATTTGTGAATAGGAAAGATAATCCGTGTTTCCTTTAATATTTTTTTTTACATGGAATTGGATTCCATAATTAATTAAAATAAAGGAGTTTATTTTGATTAAAGATTTTGATTAAAATAAAATAGTTTATTTTATTCAAAATTGGATAAATTAAAATAAAATAGTTTTATTTTAATTTAAATTTGATTGAAATAAAGGAGTTTATTTTAATTCAAAATTAGATTTTATACTAACTAAATTTTCCCATTAAATGATATCAATATATATATTGAATGTTTATTATTCATCGATGAATGTTATGTATTGATGCATATGGTGATATGTATGACAATAAATGAGATTGATTATTGACAATTGACCAATGTGATTGGATTTTATTTTAGTTGGATGCATGAATGTATGAGTTTTATTAAATGGGGTCTGCGTACTCGCCTTCTTTAATTTTTTTCGAATGTAAATTCTATCTCCTCCTATGTACTTCTCCTCGATCACGATCAAGGTTTCTATTTATTTTAAATAGTTTTGTAATAGGAATAGTTAGAATTAATTTTGAAAAATTGGAGATCAAGGAGCAAGGAGCGCTTGAAGACCCGTTTGTAATGGAGCAGGGTTTAAATGTAATAGTTATATTTAAATATTATTTCTTGCACCCCTGGGTTTGACCTTTTGGTTCACTTGGTGGCTCTAGTGAACCAAACTAGAATAAAAGTCCATAATCAATTCAGGTAGAATATAGTATTCTATATGTGCATGCTTATACTATATATATTATATATTATACAAACATGCTTCTCATGTTCATTAATATGACGCTTATTTTATATATATATGTGTAAATGCGCTAAACAAGATGAGACAAATTAATTACAAACCCCTCAATTTTTATATTAAGTCCTAAGCGTTCAAAGATATTTGGAATATCGAACGTCACCTTCTAGCATGATAAAATTAATAGAGTATTAAATATTTAATATGAGTTTGTTGTGTCACCACAAGGCAAGTATTAAGTATTTAAGATGTTAATTTATCATATTTGATGCTTATAAAGAAAATTGAACAATATTGTTTTGTTGTGTCACCATAAGGATGATATTTTTCTTTTTTGAATATATGGAGTGCTAGGTCGGACTTAACTTGGATAATTTTGATTCGGATGTGTCACCACTTGATCAAAATAATCTAAGAGGCAAAAGAAAAGGAGTTGCATAGTTGATGTAATTGACAAAAGTTGTCTACCTATTTATTTATATATAGTTTGTTGTGTCACCAGAAGGCTATATACATTTGAAATGGGATCCTTATTCTCACTAGCAAATCTTTAATTAGATTTTGCCGAACTATATAAGTGAGGGTAATATAGTTTGAAGAAAATAGTGGGAGATACCAATTTAAAACAAGACCTAAATTATTTTGGTAATTAATAAAAGAATGTATGTTAAAATGCTGTTAATTACAAATTCATTTACAGAATTTTACAATGTCTTAATTACTATCACTGTGAAATATATTAGATGTTATTTAACTGGACCGTATTAAATGGATTGGTTAAGGAATATGAGAATAGTTCTCATGGCTAAAAAGCTATCTTGTGTCCTTAATACGCCTATCCCTGCAATGGTTGCATACAATGTCTCTAAGGAAGATATTGCTACTTTTAGAAAGTGGCAAGATGATGCACAGTTGGCTCAATGCATCATGCTCGCATCCATGAGTAACGAGCTTCAGCGTCAGCATGAAACTATGGATGTTCCTACAATATTCCTGCACATCAAGTATTTGATAGTGAGGAAAGTAGGACATATAGATATCAGATATCTAAGGAGCTCTTCCGATCTAGAATGGCCAATGGCACTATAGTACAGACAAAAGTCCTAAACATTATCAATTTGATTGATCAATTAGGATAACAGGTTTTGTCATGGATGGAGAGTTGAGCTAAGATTTGATCTTGCACTCACTCCCAGACTCCTTTCACAATTGTTGTGAATTTTTCATATGGACAAGCTAGATATCAGCTTTGCTAATTTGCTTAACATGTTGAAAATGTTGAGAGTCACTTTCCAACCAAGAAAGACCATGTCTTACTGGTAGGGGCCAAAGGATCTTCTGAAAAGAAGAATGATTCAAAGAAGGTAAATGAAAAGGCAAAAACAAAGGATAATAAGAACAAAACTGATACGGATAGCAAAGGAGTTTGCTTCCACTACAATAAGCCTGGACACTGGAAAGAAACTGCAAGAAGCATCTTGCAGAGGCTAACCAAAGAAGCTTAGTGAGGTTTTGGTTACAAATACAAATTTGTTCATGATTTAAAATAATTTTTTTTAAGTCAAGGTTCTACTTAGGTATTGGATACCGACTTTGGTTATCATAAATATAGATTTATGAAGGGACCAAACAGAAGTAGAAAGTTAAACAAAGATAAGTAATCATATTTATGGAAAATGAAGCAAAGGTTGCTGCATTAGCTATAGAAACTTATAGTTTAGCACTGCCTACGGGCAAATCTATTAAGTCAATAAGTTGTTATTGTATTCCAATTCTTGTTAGAAACATTATTTCTATTTTATTGTTGGACAATAAAATTTTTGGTATTATAATTAAGAACAATTGTTGTTCTATTTATAATAATAATGTTTTGTATAGAACTGAAATATTATTTAATGGATTTTGTATACTTGATTTACGTGAAAAATATATTTTGCAAATTGAACAAACTAGTATAAGAAAATGAGATGATCATTCAAAGAGTTAAATGTGTGTATTTTCCGAATACAAGTATGAATTATTTGAAAGGTTCAAAGAATTGAATGAAATAAATTGATAAAGTATTAGAATTCTTTGATTGGATCAAGGAATAAATACTTGTGCAATAAGTTTCTAGATCATCTCAAATGGTTTTCTCATAATGGACACATCCCGACACGTAATAATTGATTGATGTATCCGAATGGAAAATTCAGTACCTTGTTGGGCATTATGCGGTCCATAATGATTTTACCGACATTCCAAAGATCCTTCAGGTCATGTCCTAGAAATGGTTTGATATCTACGAAAATGGTAACCTCAAAATCCCACCAAGACTCCATAAAAGTTATGGACGGGAGGATTCCTAATCTTAAGTATGTTAAGATAAGGGGTTGTCCAACTTATGTGAAAAGGTTTCAAAGGATAAGCTTGGGACAAAATTTGACATGTATGATTTGTGGGACATCCTAAAGTAAGTTTAGGGCATATGTTCTATAATCCTACATAGCAAAAGGTGTTTATTATGAAACACCACCTTCTAAGATAAAGGTGTTTATCATTAAAGGGGCTAGTGGGAGGATAATAGATCTTGAAGAGTTCATGATCCACAAAACACTATAAGTCAAATAAGAGGAACTCGTAGATAGACCTATTGTACCACAACCTGAATTATAAATCGGAATAGCATCAAGAAGATACTGGAGGTATGGATTCATCATAGATGATGATGATGAGGTACACATCATAGAAGATGATGATCCGAGTTACATTCGATGAGGTAAGACTTCTAGTGTGTACAAAAGGGTCAGTGGGAGCGTCGTGAAATTTCTAGTATTATATGTTGATATACTACAGATGTGGAATAACTTATCAATGCTACAATCAGTAAAGATAAAGTTGTCTAAACATTCCTTCATGAATGGTTTGGGAAGAGTATCTTAATTGGAGATAAAATCAATATAGATAGATACAAGAGGATGCTCGACTTAACCCAAGGAACGTATATTCATTTGATGCTAAAGTCGTTTAGCATGGCAAACTCCAAGAGATGTCTCATGTCGATGAGCTATGGAGTGTATCTCTTAATAGTCCCCACGGACTCTGAAAAGAGAGGTCGCATGAGTGACAATCATGTATGCAATGAAATGTACGAGACCTGATGTTGATCAGTCATATTATGGAGAAGTTCACTATGAGTCAATGAAAAACATCTTAAAGTGCTTAACCCAAGACTAAGGATGTGATCATATTCATGGTGGGTCTAAATTAAAACTAGAGGGCTTAACAGACTCAAATTTTCGAGACGAGACCAAGATGACGAGAAAATCCACTTTAAGGTAAAGCGTTATCTTGAGCAATTAGTGCGAGTTGAATTGAAAAGGTTCCAAACAAAGAAAGAGTTCTTTGGTTTAGTGATAAAGACAAAGTATATAGCTATAAATGAAGTCGCAAATTGATTGTTTGGATTAAAAGTTCATTACGTAACTAGGAATAGTTCCTAAGTCTCATCTTGGATCTAAACATGTGTTGTGGCACTTTCATTTGATTATTAGAATCATTGAAAGATGGGAAATCACTATAGAGATAGTGGACTCTCATGAACAACATTACATATCCATTAACTAAAGCTTATCCAACAAACAGGATAATCGTCACTTAGAGAAGAAGAGTATGAGATAAGTGACGATTGGCTTTAGTGCAAGTGGGAGATTGAAAGTAGTATGCACACAAGCCAATCATGTTTGATGATAAAGCATATACTTTGTAACAATCTTATTCATTTATTAATAAAAAGTATTAATTTATTAAAGGCTTTTAATTATCTACATGATGCTGTTTTATAATATGTGATAAACCCATAGTTTTAAGCAATGCTTTTAGAATAATGATGATGATCATTCTAATGAGATCTAAATTCTTAGAAAGCTTAAAACTAAAATAGTTCCCAATCATTAGATTACTAAATTGGGGATTAGTGAATCCGGATAGATTGGTACATACGTTGCTTTGCTCATTGGATGAGGATGATTGATCTCATGATCATTTGTGTGGAGACACTAAAGCAAGTATATAGGTGCTTATTAGAGAATAAGTTCTTTGAAGCGTGGCTCGCTAAGGAATACCTAATGGAGTTTTACTTGCTGTCAATAGGAATTCTCTGTAGTGATAGTAGTACAAGTGATCCTTGGACTTGAGATAAATCATAGTATCTTGTGTATGATGAGTTATACTTTGACTTATTCCTTAAGACCCTTAGGGTATATCAAAGGGTATGCTTGGGTATAATAAGTTGTACATGGAGATAATGTATGATCAATAAAGAATCTACCACTTATAAAAGAAGAGAAATGTCCTATGTGATTCGATAAATGACAACCCAAAGAGTCCTTGGGTTAAGGCGAATAAAATTAGAAAGGAGTTTCTAATTTACATTATTTGAGTTGTGCATTTAAGAGTCGAAATACATATAATTAAATAAAATAAGACTTGACAGTAATTCCATGTCTTATATTTAATTGGGACATTGTATGGTGGAAGGATTGAATTGTATGGTAACTATTTACTCAAAGGTTCTTTAATGATTAATGTTGAAATCTATATTATCTGGAAAGTCGTTGATCGCTAGGGAGGCTTATCCCTATTGTAGAATAAATATTATTTATTTAAATAAATTAATTGTTTAATTTATTTATTTAAATAAGATTAGAATTGTTCTAATTGATTTATTCACAATCGGTTTAATATGGAGAACCTAAAGGGTCACACCATAAAAGGAAGAATAATTATTTAAGAAGTTAATGGCATAATCTTAATAATATGTTATGTATATTTAATTTAATCTATGGTGATAGAATAAATTAAATAGCTTAATATTTATTATTTAATATTTTAGAAATATTAAATATAAATTAATAAGAGGAGTCTTATTAATATTATTACAATTATTATTATTTTAATTTCTAAAAGAGTTTAGGAATTAATTTAATATAAGTACTCTCATTTATTCCTAATTGGATTAGGAAGGAAAAATAGTTAAAGTAGTTTAATTAATTATCCCTAATAAGATTAGGGAGCTTAATTAATTAAAAGAATTTAATTAATTAAATAAATCCCAATTCCTTAATTGTTAAGGTGGGTTGCCCACATCTATAAATAAGAGGAGTCTTATTATGGGTGAGGTGGTTGTTGACTTTTACAACATACGTATTTCCAATGGTTGGAGAGTACGCTCCTTTTCTATAGAGATAGAAAAACTAGGGTTTAGCCAACCACCCATCTTCTTGAATCCTTCTTATTCCTTGGTGGATCACCTCTAGAGGCCAAACACTTGGGTGGCTAACGTTGATCAAAGGAAGGAACCAAACCCGGTGGATTCAAGTTGAACGCGAAAAGGATTGGAGGTGAACTTGTACCTGAGGAAACTCGGATCTTCAAGGGTATGTTTCTTATTCATCTTTTTCGTTTAATTAATAATTGTGCATAAAGGGTGATCCGGATATATGGTTTGTAAAATTTTTAAACTCTGATTTTATCTTTCTTCCGCTTAATTTATGCAATTTGATTGCGTTCTTGAATATTACAAACCTAACAGTGGCATCAGAGCCAAACTTTTATGCGAATTATTAATTGTTTTAATTTGATATGTATATTGATATGTGTTTAGAACAATTTAATTGGGCATAATTTTATTGTATAAAATTTATTTAAAATAAAAAAGGAAGCTATTTTTATTTCAGTGATTCGTGAGGCCTTGTTTATGAAAAACCGCTATCTTGTAATTTTGCTAGTCCCGTACCTGCAAGTTAAAGTCAGGTTACTTGATATATATCTATATATAATATATAACTAATCAAGTAATCATATAAACAAGGGGATATATATTGCAGGACACGCGAATCATTAAGAAAGTTACAGGAGATTTTTAATTTAAAAGGATTTCATGAATTCAAAGCACAGAATCAAGTTAACAGGATTCATGTTACTTATATATTATATATATATATATATTATATATATTACCGTAATATATATTATGTATATGTAATATATATTTTAATAATTTTATAATTAAAATAAAAATTTATTTTAATTTTAAAATAAAAAGTTTATTTTAATTTTAAAATATAAAAAAAAAGGTTTATTTTAATTTTAAAATTAAATTTCATGCTAACTAATTAGAGTTGGAATTGGATTCCATGATAACTAATTGGAGTTGAAATTGGATTCTATTTTTCCTTAAATAAAGGAGTTTATTTTGATATGAAATTAGATTTCATATTATTCAAAAATAAAAGGTTTATTTGTGAATAGGAAAAAGAATCGGTCTTTCCTTAAATAAAGGAGTTTATTTAGATATGAAATAAGATTTCATATTATTCAAAATAAAGGAGTTTATTTGTGAATAGGAAAGATAATCCGTGTTTCCTTTAATATTTTTTTTTTACATGGAATTGGATTCCATAATTAATTAAAATAAAGGAGTTTATTTTGATTAAAGATTTTGATTAAAATAAAATAGTTTATTTTATTCAAAATTGGATAAATTAAAATAAAATAGTTTTATTTTAATTTAAATTTGGATTGAAATAAAGGAGTTTATTTTAATTCAAAATTAGATTTTATACTAACTAAATTTTCCCATTAAATGATATCAATATATATATTGAATGTTTATTATTCATCGGATGAATGTTATGTATATTGATGCATATGGTGATATATATGACAATAAATGAGATTGATTATTGACAATTGACCAATGTGATTGGATTTTATTTTAGTTGGATGCATGAATGTATGAGTTTTATTAAATGGGGTCTCTGCGTACTTCGCTGCTTCTTCTTTAATTTTTCTCGAATGTAAATTCTATCTCCTCCTATGTACTTCTCCTCGATCACGATCAAGGTTTCTATTTATTTTAAATAGTTTTGTAATAGGAATAGTTAGAATTAATTTTGAAAATTGGAGATCAAGGAGCGAGGCGCTTGAAGACCCGTTTGTAATGGAGCCCCAGGGTTTAAATGTAATAGTTATATTTAAATATTATTTCTTGCACCCCTAGGGTTTGACCTTTTGGTTCACTTGGTGGCTCTAGTGAACCAAACTAGAATAAAAGTCCATAATCAATTCAGGTAGAATATAATATTCTATATGTGCATGCTTATACTATATATATTATATATTATACAAACACGCTTCTCATGTTCATTAATATGACGCTTATTTTATATATATATATGTAAATGCCGCTAAACAAGATGAGACAAATTAATTACAAACCCCTCAATTTTTATATTAAGTCCTAAGCGTTCAAAGATATTTGGAATATCGAACGTCACCTTCTAGCATGATAAAATTAATAGAGTATTAAATATTTAATATGAGTTTGTTGTGTCACCACAAGGCAAGTATTAAGTATTTAAGATGTTAATTTATCACATTTGATGCTTATAAAGAAAATTGAACAATATTGTTTTGTTGTGTCACCATAAGGATGATATTTTTCTTTTTTGAATATATGGAGTGCTAGGTCGGACTTAACTTGGATAATTTTGAGTCGGATGTGTCACCACATGATCAAAATAATCTAAGAGGCAAAAGAAAAGGAGTTGCATAGTTGATGTAATTGACAAAAGTTGTCTACCTATTTATTTATATATAGTTTGTTGTGTCACCGTAAGGCTATATACATTTGAAATGGGATCCTTATTCTCACTAGCAAATCTTTAATTAAATTTTGCCGAACTATATAAGTGAGGTAATATAGTTTGAAGAAAATAGTGGGAGATACCAATTTAAAACAAGACCTAAATTATTTTGGTAATTAATAAAAGAATGTATGTTAAAATGTCGTTAATTACAAATTCATTTACTGAAATTTTACAATGTCTTAATTACTATCACCGTGAAATATATTAGATGTTATTTAACCGGACCAGTATTAAATGGATTGGTTAAGGAATATGAGAATAGTTCTCACCATGGGTGAAAAAGCTATCTTGTGTCCTTAATCGCCTATCCTCGCAATGGTTGCGCATAATGTCTCTAAGGAAGATATTGCTACTTTTAGAAAGTGGCAAGATGATGCACTGATTAGCTCAATGCATCATGCTCGCATCCATGAGTAACGAGCTTCAACACAAGATGTGAAACTATGGATGTTCCTACTATATTCTCGCACATCAAGTAGTTGATGGTGAGGAAAGTAGACATATAGATATCGAGATATCTAAGGAGCTCTTCCGATCTAGAATGGCCAATGACACTATAAAGATGCATAAAAGTCCTAAACATTATCAATTTGATTGATCAATTAGGATAATGAGGTTTTGTCATGGATGGAGAGTTGAGCTAAGATTTGATCTTGCACTCACTCGAGACTCCTTTCACAATTGTTGTGAATTTTTCATATGGACAAGCTAGATATCAGCTTTGCTAATTTGCTTAACATGTTGAAAATGTTGAGAGTCACTTTCCAACCAAGAAAGACCATGTCTTCTTGGTAGGGACCAAAGGATCTTCCGAAAAGAAGAATGATTCAAAGAAGGTAAATGAAAAGGCAAAAACAAAGGATAATAAGAACAAAAGCGATACGGATAGCAAAAGGAGTTTGCTTCCACTACAATAAGCTGGACATTGGAAAGAAAGCGCAAGAAGCATCTGCGCAGAGGCTAACCAAAGAAGCTTAGTGAGGTTTTGGTTACAAATACAAATTTGTTCATGATTTAAAATAATTTTTTTAAGTCAAGGTTCTACTTAGGTATTGGATACCGACTTTGGTTATCATAAATATAGATTTATGAAGGGACCAAACAGAAGTAGAAAGTTAAACAAAGATAAGTAATCATATTTATGGAAAATGAAGCAAAGGTTGCTGCATTAGCTATAGAAACTTATAGTTTAGCACCGCTTACTGAGGCAAATCTATTAAGTCAATAAGTTGTTATTGTATTCCAATTCTTGTTAGAAACATTATTTCTATTTTATTGTTGACAATAAAATTTTTGGTATTATAATTAAGAACAATTGTTGTTCTATTTATAATAATAATGTTTTGTATAAATGAAATATTATTTAATGGATTTTGTATACTTGATTTACGTGAAAATATATTTTGCAAATTGAACAAACTAGTATAAGAAAATGAGATGATCATTCAAAGAGTTAAATGTGTGTATTTTCCGAATACAAGTATGAATTATTTGAAAGGTTCAAAGAATTGAAATGAAATAAATTGATAAAGTATTAGAATTCTTTGATTGGATCAAGGAATAAATACTTGTGCAATAAGTTTCTAGATCATCTCAAATGGTTTTCTCATAATGGACACATCCTGATACGCAATAATTGATTGATGTATCTGAATGGAAAATTCGTACCTTGTTGGGCATTGTGCGGTCCATAATGATTTTACCGACATTCCAAAGATCCTTACAAGGTCATGTCCTAGAAATGGTTCAGACATATCTACGAAAATGGTAACCTCAAAATCCGGCCCCAAGACTCCATAAAAGTTATGGACAGGGAGGATTCCTAATCTTAAGTATGTTAAGATAAGGGGTTGTCCAACTTATGTGAAAAGGTTTCAAAGGATAAGCTTGGGACAAAATTTGACATGTACAGATTTGTGGGACATCCTAAAGTAAGTTTAGGGCATATGTTCTATAATCCTACATAGCAAAAGGTGTTTATTGCGAAACACCCTGCCTTCTAAGATAAAGGTGTTTATCATTAAAGGGGCTAGTGGGAGGATAATAGATCTTGAAGAGTTCATGATCCACAAAACACTATAAGTCAAATAAGAGGAACCTGTAGATAGACCTATTGTACCACAACCGAATCATAAATCTGGAATAGTACCGAAGATACCTGGGAGGTATGGATTCATCATAGATGATGATGATGAGGTACACATCATAGAAGATGATGATCCAGAGTTACATTCGATGAGGTAAGACTTCTAGTGTGTACAAAAGGGTCAGTGGGAGCGTCGTGAAATTTCTAGTATTATATGTTGATATACTACGGATGAGGAATAACTTATCAATGCTACAATCAGTAAAGATAAAGTTGTCTAAACATTCCTTCATGAATGGTTTGGGAAGAGTATCTTAATTGGGGATAAAATCAATATAGATAGATACAAGAGGATGCTCGACTTAACCCAAGGAACGTATATTCATTTGATGCTAAAGTCGTTTAGCATGGCAAACTCCAAGAGATGTCTCATGTCGATGAGCTATGGAGTGTATCTCTCTTAATAGTCCCCACAGACTCACAAAAGAGAGGTCGCATGAGTGACAATCATGTATGCAATGAAATGTACGAGACCGATGTTGATCGGACATATTATGGAGAAGTTCACTATGAGTCAATGAAAACATCTTAAAGTGCTTAACCCAAGACTAAGGATGTGATCATATTCATGGTGGGTCTAAATTAAAACTAGAGGGCTTAACAGACTCAAATTTTCGAGATGCACTAAGATGACAGAAAATCCACTTTAAGGTAAAGCGTTATCTTGAATAAGTGGTGCAGTTGAATTGAAAAGGTTCCAAACAAAGAAAAGAGTTCTTTGGTTTAGTGATAAAGACAAAGTATATAGCTATAAATGAAGTCGCAAATTGATTGTTTGGATTAAAAGTTCATTACGTAACTAGGAATAGTTCCTAAGTCTCATCTTGGATCTAAACATGTGTTGTGGCACTTTCATTTGATTATTAGAATCATTGAAAGATGGGAAATCACTATAGAGATAGTGGACTCTCATGAACAACATTACATATCCATTAACTAAAGCTTATCCAACAAAGCAGGATAATCGTCACTTAGAGAAGAAGAGTATGAGATACCGTGACGATTGGCTTTTTAGTGCAAGTGGGAGATTGAAAGTAGTATGCACACAAGCCAATCATGTTTGATGATAAAGCATATACTTTGTAACAATCTTATTCATTTATTAATAAAAAGTATTAATTTATTAAAGGCTTTTAATTATCTACATGATGTTGTTTTATAATATGTGATAAACCCATAGTTTTAAGCAATGCTTTTAGAATAATGATGATGATCATTCTAATGAGATCTAAAATTCTAGAAAGCTTAAAACTAAAATAGTTCCCAATCATTGGATTACTAAATTGGGGATTAGTGAATCCTCAGGATAGATTGGTACATACGTTGCTTGCTTTCATTGGATGAGGATGATTGATCTCATGATCATTTGTGTGGAGACACTAAAGCAAGTATATAGGTGCTTATTAGAGAATAAGTTCAACGAACGTGGCTCGCTAAGGAATACCTAATGGAGTTTTACTTACCGTCAATAGAATTCTGTAGTGATAGTAGTACAAGTGATCCTTGGACTTGAGATCGTCATAGTATCTTGTGTATGATGAGTTATACTTTGACTTATTCCTTAAGACCCTTAGGGTATATCAAAGGGTATGCTTGGGTATAATAAGTTGTACATGGAGATAATGTATGATCAATAAAGAATCTACCACTTTATTAAAAGAAGAGAAATGTCCTATGTGATTCGATAAATGACAACCTAGTAGTCCTTGGTTAAGGCGTAATGAAATTAGAAAGGAGTTTCTAATTTACATTATTTAGAGTTGTGCATTTAAGAGTCGAAATACATATAATTAAATAAAATAAGACTTGACAAGAATTCCATGTCTTATATTTAATTGGGACATTCAGATGGTGGAAGGATTGAATTGTACGGTAACTATTTACTCAAAGGTTCTTTAATGATTAATGTTGAAATCTATATTATCCGGAAAGTCGTTGATCGCTAGGAGGCTTATCCCTATCAGAATAAATATTATTTATTTAAATAAATTAATTATTTAATTTATTTATTTAAATAAGATTAGAATTGTTCTAATTGATTTATTCACAATCGGTTTAATATGGAGAACCTAAAGGGTCACACCATAAAAGGAAGAATAATTATTTAAGAAGTTAATGGCATAATCGTAATAATATGTTATGTATATTTAATTTAATCTATGGTGATAGAATAAATTAAATAGCTTAATATTTATTATTTAATATTTTAGAAATATTAAATATATATTAATAAGAGGAGTCTTATTAATATAATTACAATTATTATTATTTTAATTTCTAAAAGAGTTTAGGAATTAATTTAATATAAGTACTCTCATTTATTCCTAATTGGATTAGGAAGGAAAATTAGTTAAAGGAGTTTAATTAATTATTCCTAATAAGATTAGGGAGCTTAATTAATTAAAAGAATTTAATTAAATAAATAAATCCCAATTCCTTAATTGTTAAGGTGGGTTGCCCACATCTATAAATAAGAGGAGTCTTATTATGGATGAGGTAGTTGTTGACTTTTACAACATACGTATTTCCAATGGTTGGAGAGTATGCTCATTTTCTATAGAGATAGAAAAACTAGGGTTTAGCCAACCACCCATGTAAGACCCCGAATTTTTTTTAAATAAAAAGGAATTTCCTTTATTTATTATTTTGAAATAGTAAGGGTTGATTTGATTAATGTGGATAGTTAAGGGTTAAATACGCAAATATTTCAAAATAAGCAAGTGGTTATAAAATATTCATTTTTGTCGGGGAATATTCGTTTGGTCGTGGAATATTAAATGATCGTCGGGAATATTAAATGACGATGAGTGCGACCATGTGTGGGCCCCATAACGGAAAGCGATTGGATGAAGAAAGCGACAAATATAAGTTGGTTAAAAATAATTGGCGTAGTTGTTACTGAATTAATCTTGTTGGAATACCCGGTGGTTAAAATACGAGAATACGCGTGGTTGCCTGAAGAGTTTACCGGTATTGCATGTAATTGTTGAATTATTGATCCTTACGTAAGAAGGCACTACTCAATAATTTTTCACAGTAATTCTTCGTTCAATATTTTATTTTATTGATTCAATAATTGCTGCGTTGATATTTTATATTATTCTTTGCTCAATAATTGTCACGCACATTATCTCCATTATCGGATCAATAATTCATATTATTTGAATAATATTATTAGATAGCATTATTGGCAATGTCTAGAAAGTTACATCGAGGAGAGGTTTGGTCACCTAATTGCGGCGCTACCAAGAAGGAGAAATCCTTATCGGAAAGCCCTCTTTCCGGGAACTACCGTCATCATAATTGTGATTCTCGTAATATTATTTGTGAATAATTAATTATTGATTCATATGATAAAGAAATATTTATTTTATGTGGATATAAATGATGGATTTATTTATGTGGTTATAAATGAAGAAATTATGTTGAGGTGTTTTATATCAAGATTTTATCGGATTGGAGGTATTAAAAATTAAATCGGGGTTTTGAGATATATTATGGGGTTATAATTTTTAATAACCGATTTGGATTGTGGTAATTTTTGGGTATGTTATACATACATAAGTTGAGTATATGTCCACAAATTTTGAACCGTTAAAAATTCACGAATGATTTGTTATGAATTTTAAGAGGTGTCTGATTCGGAAATTAGGTTTATAATTGATTTTGGTGGAAAATTCTAGAATTGAGTGGGCCCCACTTGTGGTTGGTGAAGAAATGTGCTGAATTTTATTTCAAATGTGGTGGGTGGCAATAGTAGCAGGTAAAGCCATCAGTAAACAATGTCAAGTCTGGCTTTGGTACGGCTAACATTTTCCTATAAATAGAGGGCTAAGTTAGAATTGAAAATCACACCAGAAACAAAGTTTTCTCTCTTTCTCTCTCTATATTATTGAGCGTATTTTGTGAGTATTTAGATACTTTGAGAGTTGTTGTTCAGTACAAGTTTCATTCAGCATCACTTCCGACCTTTCCTTCCGAAGTACTGATTCTTTGAGGTAAAGGATATTATTTTTTTCGTAATGATATTATTTCTTCAATATCATTATGCTGAAATGTTGATCTGAAGTTTTTATCAAATTTGGAACTTTTTCATGTCGGGGTTACTATTCATGAGTTACTATTCATGAGTTACTATTCACGAGTACTATTCATTGAGCGTGAAAATATTTTTTTTGTGGAATTTCTATCTTTTGGTGTCGGAGTTACTATTCACGTATACGACACTATTCACGATATCTGAGACTATTCACGTATACCGGCACTATTCATAGAAAAAATAAAATTTCTTCTTTTCATCCAAAATATCTATTCGGATACTAGCTTTGATTGTATCCATGTTTTGATCATTCATGAATTTTACACCACTATGATTATTTTTGAGGTATTGTTGGACATGGATAAAACAAAGTACTAATCATAAATCCTTAATCCTTGTCATTTTGTTTCAATCGGATTCGTTCTTTAAAAATATTTTTCATCATCCTCGGCCTTAAATGATGATATTATTGAATATCTTTGGCACTGTAGTGCAAAAGATGAATGATTTCGATGAATATCTTTGGCTCAGTAGTGCAAAGATGAACAGTGTTTAAATGAACATGACTAATGATGAATATCTTTGGCTCAGAGTGCAAAGATGAACAGTGTTGAGATGAACATGACCGATCGATGAATATCTTTGGCTGTAGTGTAAAGATGAATGTTTGATTTGAGATGAATATTGATTGATGTTACAGGATAAAATATTGATGATGGACCGTTAAATTCATAGATTATAGTAGATTTCATTCTCTACGTAACTCTTCTATGAATTATTATTTCCATTGCTAATATTGATCCGAAACTTGTTGTCTATTGTATTCTATTAAATTTTTCCTGTTGAAGACTAACGATAATTTGTTGTATATTATCTTAGTCATAATATTCTTTCTTGAGCTAGTTGAGCTCACCCTTTTCCTTTTGTTCCATTCTTCTCGTGGAGGCGAGAATATAGCGAGTACTGCAGCCTGGGGTATGGAATGAAGGTTTTAGAAAGGATTGTTTAGTAGTCCTCACCATTTTGTAAAATAATGTATCAATAAATGTGATGAGGATTTATTTGAGTATAAATATTGTCTAGAAGATAATATTTGTATTTAAACTCACGCTTTTCTTGTTGTAATAATAAAGTTGTAGTTGTTTCTGTACCATGTATTGACAACTCAGAATGGGTGATGTATACCTATTTTGGGGGCGTCACAACCCATCTTCTTGAATCCTTCTTCTTCCTTGGTGGATCACCTCTAGAGGCCAAACACTTGGGTGGCTAACGTTGATCAAAGGAAGGAACCAAACCCGGTGGATTCAAGTTGAACGCGAAAAGGATTGGAGGTGAACTTGTACCTGATAATTGTGCATAAAGGGTGATCCGGGTATATGGTTTGTAAAATTTTTAAACTCTGATTTTACACGTTTCCGCTTATTTATGCAATTTGATTGCGTTCTTGAATATTACAAACCTAACATAGATTTACAAACAACACTTCAATTATCCAACAAAGGGCATAATAGTCTTTTCTATTTTTATTTTAATGGCATTTTAGACATTTGACCAAACCCTTAGGGTTTAGGATTTAGAAAAAATTAGGGTTTAAGGTTTGAGCCAATTTAGGGTTTAGGGTTTGTAATTTAATTTCCTAAAATTTCCAATTTAGGTTTTCAAAAATAGAAAATTAATATTTCTAAATTATAATTAGAATTTTCTAATTATATTGAAATATCTTAATCATACTTTAAATCTTACTAATTAGGATTAGTATTTCCTAATTAGAATCGCTAATTAAGCAATTAGGGTCAAAATGGTCATTAGGGTTTTTGAGTCACTAATTAGGGTTTCTAAAAATAATTTTCTAATTTAGAAATTAAATTTTCGTAATTAGATTAGGGTTTTCTAATTACTTAACTTGAAAATTAGAATTAATATATCCTAATTAACATTAAAACTATTTAATTAACACTTAGGTTTTTCCCTATTTACAAATTAGGATTTCAAATTCGTAATTAGGGTTTTAAATTTGGAGTTAGGGTTTTGTAACCAATTTGTTAAGATTAACCCTAATTAATCTTATAATTATTTACACTTACGCCATTAAGTTCCCGATTTAGGGTTTAATGCACCGAATTAAGGTTTTGGATTCCCGGAACTGAAATTACGGTTTCTAGAACCGGTTTCTAGGGTTTCTTGTTAAACGCTAGGGTTTTCTAACCGAACGTTGACGTTCTTAATATATACTTAGGGTTTGTTACATATATCGTTTATCTGGTCAACCCTTGACCCTCAACCACATAATGTACACATATCATACCATATCCACAGAACATAAGCACGTATTCACTTAATCCTGAATAATTCACCTAAATCCTTCACAAAATTTTGAAATCCTCAAAATTCTATATTAAAAATATCAAACGCATACACTTATTTTCTGTCTATGTTCTAATTTTGAACCTTAAATCAATTAATAAAAATTTTAAAAAATTCAAAATTCTCGGGTTGTCACAATCTCACCGTTGTCTACCAGGTCTTGGATCTTGTTTTTCAAGGCCCAACAATCCTAAGTATCATGTCCAGGTGCCCCGGCATGATAAACACATTTCCGAGCAGCATTGAAACCCCGTCCATTAGGGCTTGCTGGTGCAAGAAGATGCGTAATTTTCTTCTGTGTTGTCAGAAGATTGAGAATGTTCTCGAGGGTATCCCCTAAGGGTGTAAACACTTGAGGGTGTTTGACTTCTCCACCTTTTGGTATTGGAGGTTTCGCAGACTGTGCTTGAAAGGGAGTGTAGTTTCTCCTTTGAACATACATGTTATGACTGCCTTTTTGACCTTGTAGTATCAGGGAAACAACTTCCTCTTTCTTTTTATGGACCTTACGGGGGTTGTTTCCATAATTTCTGGATTGGATGTGATCAGCAACAGCTTTGAGTGCAGCTAGGTCTTGAATCTTTTCGGACTTCAATCCCATCTCAGCCATCTCCCCATGTTTGACCATTTCAGAAAATGGTTTGCCGATGCCGGCTAAAACTCTTTCATAGAAAGGAGCTTCAGATGTCTATGAAAGTCACGACGACCTCTCGATTCATCATGGAAGGACTAACTTGGGCAGCCAGGCGTCTCCACCTTTGAGCATACTCTTTGAAAGACTCGTTAGACTATTTCTTGATCTTCGTAATTTGATACCGATCAGGAGCCATCTGAGATTGAAAGTTGTATTGAGTTAGGAAAACGTGTGCTAGCTCTTCCCAGGTATGGATCTTTGAGTTGTCTAATCTTGTGTACCACGAACAGGCTTCTCTAGTTAGACTTTTTTGGAACAATTGCATTATGAGTTTTTCGTCCTCTGCATTAGATCCAAGTTCTCCAATAAACACCTTTAAATGTGTGTAAGGATCTCCTAACCCGTCATATTTTTCGAAGTCAGGAGTTTTAAACTTTTCTGGATAATGAACACCAGGGAAAATGCAAAGATCAGCATATGAAACACTCCCGTGTGTTCCAATTCCTTTGATAGCACGAAGGGTCTCTTCCATTTGGAGGACTTTCTTTTTGATGTCACAAGTGTTTGGATCTCCAATGGGATGGGCAGCATCATGAGTTTTGTTGGTCGTATCCAACTGCAGTTGAGGTATTATAATGATCTGGGTTCCCCCTTGTGTGGAGGATTCAGTATGCACGAGTATTTTTGGACCCTGATTGGACTGATGTAGTTATTTGAGTAGAACAGCCAAATCTGTAATTTGTTTGCTTAATCCGACGAATTATTTGCGAGAAACTGGATTATGTTCAGTCTGGTCCGATGACGACATAATTGACTGTAGGCCTATATCCTTTTTGGATTTTGACCAGGTAGTAGGTCCGATTGGTTCCCTGCGAAAGACTTGCATAGTTTAGTCTTTAGGGAATGTGTATAATAACATGCTATGTGATGTGCCCATTTTAGGAATTTTATCCTGCAAAAACGAATGTCAGCTGTTTGTAGCATGTTAATTAAAATATGTATATGTACACATTTCTTCATATTTCTCATTACATGGAGATAGATATGAAATGAAATTACAAGTAATTGTGTTTACAAGTAATTGAAATGAGAGTATGAAGAGACTTGCCTCCGTTTTGGGTTTATCAGAGGCTGACCTATCTTAGGTTACTGTCGCGGATTTTTGGCATGAAGGTTCCCAAATCATCGCAATCTACTTGACGGGAAATTAATCCGGTCTTTCAACTGGAGCGAATTTGGGTGGTGCCTTTCCTGAGCCTCGGGGAATTAGTCTTCCCACAGTCCGAAGAATCAAACACCGACGGGATAGCCTCCTGGTGGAAGGACCACACAACATACATTCACATACATCGCGTCTCACCGTATGATAATGATGACATGTGCGAAGCACTAATATCACAAGCAGATATGGTGCGAAGCACTAATATCACAAGCAGCTATGGTGCGAAGCACTAAGTGTAATCAGAAAAAATGCATTTGTACACATTCATCATAAATGTAAATGCAACATCCAAACACAAGCAGATAACAGTTTTGATAAGATTGTAATAGCGGTTTAAGTCCTCTTACTGGAGTCCCCAGCAGAGTCGCCACCTGTCGACGTCGGGATTTCCGTTACTTGTTTTTTGGTGTTCTCATTTTAGGTGAGATTTGTTTGAAAAAACAAGTGAAAAAGGTCCGACATGTATAATGTTGATGATGGACTGTTAAGAGTCGCCAGTTGGTTTTTTAAATTGTTGTACCAACACAACCGAGAAAAGGTTTGCACATTGACCCAGTGATGTGACACTGCTAAACGGGTCGGTGAAATCGAGATTCATTAGGGTCCGGGGACTTGGTTATGCGGAGGGAAGGTGTTAGGCACCCCCCGACATCCGTGTTACCACGGTGACCGCCTCTTTTCAAGAAACTATTATCTGAATGTGTGTGTGTGTGTGGGTCAATGTGCTGTTATTTGGAAGTAGTGCGAGGCCTCGTTCACACCTATATACATTGTGGTTTGAATTTATGTAAAAATCAGTTTTAACAAGATATAGCAGTGAGGTTTTATAAAAAAGGTTTTTCAAACCCTGATGCTCAATAGTAATTGAGACCTTTTACACTCCCATTTTATTAAGTGTTCGGCTTGGTTGATTTTATTTTACAGATGCGAGGCATCCGTATGAAAATAATGTACAAAATAATGCCGACTTCCTCGTGGGTATGAGAACCATCTGAGGAAATTCAGATAATCAAGATAATAATTTATAAGTTGCAGACAATTTGAAAACGCCCATCACGGAACCGAATCTAGATCCAATAGGTTGAATCTGTGATCACATGATTCCTAAAGCGCATATGATACCGCAATAATTTGTATGAAAAAGAATATATATATATATATATATATATATATATATAAGTCAGTAAATATATATATCTATTATGATCACCAACCACGAAGCACCTCCATGGGGATCCGAAATATAAATAAAGTCAGAAAAGCCATCAACCGCCACGGAGGAAACTCTAAAGGGACAAAACGTAAATAAAGTCAGTAAAAGCTACCGCCACGAGGAACTCCAAAGGGACAAAATGTAAAGAAAGTCAGCATAAAGCGATCAACTACCAATAAGTACACCAGCCTGATTTAAACGTAAAGAAAGTCAAAAGCGATCAACCACCATGAAGTGAACTCCAGGTGGGACGAATATATATATATAAGCAATAAATGCACAAGATGTAAAATCCAGGCTCATCGAACAGAGTTCGATAACAGTTCATATATATATATATATTTATATAAAAGCAAGTAAACGCTTCGGATGTAAAATCCAGGCTCATCGAACAGAGTCCGACACACAATTAATATATATAAGTATATATATATTAAAGCAGTAAACGCTCCAGACCGAAGTCTAGGCTCATCGAACAAAGTTTGACACACAAATCATGTATATATATATATATATATAAAAGCAAATAAACGCTCCAGACCGAAGTCTAGGCTCAATCGAGGCATAACTCGATAAAATTAGTCAATATATATATATATATATATATATATATAATATATGTATATACAAACTGAAATAAAACCACGAACCGAAGTTCGGGCAAACGCACGCAGCACAACTCTCAACATGAAGAAGGGTGTGTGCAAAGATGAAGAGAAAGGCTTTAAAGTGTGTGAGAAGGCTTACAGTTGGCTGCCAAAGAAGACTTCTATATATTTAAAGTGAGTAAACACTGGCTTTTGTAGGTACAAAAGAAGCTATATATGAGCTCACAGGTGTTTAAAATGAGAAAGTACACTGTATGGGGTGAGTGCAGAGCAAATTGGGCAAGGCTTTCTCGCCGTTTTCTCTTGCAAAATGGCCAGCCAAGCCCTCTATTTATAGAGGGTGGAGCCGCAGGTGTACCAAAGGCAACCCGGGTTGGCCCGGGTTTCTCGAGTCGGGTCGTCTCGTAGTACGTGCACTCAGGCAATGTAATGTCCGCTCAAACTTTCAGAAGTGCAATCCGGGCATCCGATTGAGGTATACAGGACCTATTTCGGACCGCCTTTGTTGAGAGTTGTACAATGGCATATGATTAGAGTTTGTACGAAGTCATTGAAGATGGGATGATGCCCTCCGGTCTTCAAGCTTCAAATTCTATCCGTTACCCCGCACAATAATCACTCGAGAGTGGTTTTCCTTGATTCTTGTTGGACATCGTTGTGTAGAGATGTGTATGAAATATTCAGACGACGCGGCGTGGCATCGTGTTGGTGAGATGACGATGTTGCCCTTCACCATTGTTATCGCCGGATTGGGCTGATAAAGTAGACGTTGCTCAGGGCTTCGCTGAGATTGGACTGCTGCAATTGTTGAAGGTCCTCAATGTCATCTCTGAGGTGTGCCTGTCCTCTCGGTGTTATCTCCGGGTTGGTACGGAGTATCTCGTTATGAGAGCCGAGATTGAAGCTGGTTGCATTTGAAACAAGCATTTCCAGTGTTATCGCACTGCATTCCTTGGGGTAATCACCAAGGTTGGTGGCTATTCCCATGATTGGGACTGAGACTGGATACCTCGGTGTTTTCTCTGAGATTAATCAGTCTTCTCCGGTGTGTGTTCCGGTATTGGATCCGCATGCCTTGGGGTTATATCCGAGGTTGGAATTGTTACTCCCAATGTGTGCTCTGGGGTTGATGCTGAACTTCCGGTAGTATCCAGAATGGATATGGATTGTCTTCGTGGTTCCTCTTAAAGATTTAATCTGTCCTCCCCGCAATGTTAGTGTGATGTGTACGTAGAAAATTTCGAGTGTCTACAGTATTAAGAATAAAACCGATAATAATAACTCTATACTTAATATATATCAGTTACAAAATTTAATACTCCCTCCGTCCCATAGTTATAGGCTGATTTTCCATTTTGAGATGTCCCAATATATAGGCTACTTACTATTTATAAAATTTAGTTGGTTCATTGTTTTACTTTTATGCCCTTATAATAAATATTCAACCATTACTCTTTTTTTGAAAAAACAACATTCAATGTCATTATTTTTATCACCAAATTTAATGTTGTTATATTCTCTTTGGTTAAAGTTATATGGTTATGGACTTTAATGGTTAGTACACGTCAATCAATGAAGTTGAGAGTATAAGGAGTAATTAACTATAGGACGGAGGGAGTATATTTTATTTATATTTTTAATTTATTTTATTTATATTATAATTCAAATTCAAAATTCAAAAATTATAAGGCTATGTTTGGCAAACACTTTTAAAAATTAAAGACTTATTAATGTCTTTAAGTCTTATTTGACAAAACTAAATTAAACTCCTTTAATTTATTTTAATAACTCATTTATAACATAGTTTATTGTCACACTTTTATTACCCAATTAAATTAAAAACATTATAATAATCCATTTAATCCTTATCAACTTTCTAACTTAATTATTAAATTAAATTAGAATATTATCTCATAATAATTAATTTCCTTCACTCATTAATTATTTATTTAACAAATAAATAATCAAATCAAATCAAATTAAACAAATATTTATTCCACAATAAATACATCAATTAAAATATTTATATAATTCAATAAATATTTGAAATTATAATTTAAAATTCAGGATTGTTACATCTAAGCTATTTGATTCGGCTAGAATAATATCATGTGTTAGAAAGCTATCCAAACCAATTGACTTGGTGCAGACTCTTATAAATCTACTGAGATGAACAACCTTCATTGAAGAGAAAATTATATAACTGTTGGGGAACCGACGTGCGCATATACTAGCATGTTTAAATTTTATGCATAACGTAGGGTACTTTAGGCTGATCACCTGTTGTACTTGTTTATATTGGATTTTCAGTATAATAATGTTAATTCTAGTAGGAGTTCATAGTCCCTAGTGACTGCTCAGTGTTCATTCTTCTTGAAACCTTGAAATGATTAAACCTTTGAATCTTGTTGATATCTTTCAGTCCATAGCGATACTTATTGAGAACTATTAATACTTCTTGTTATTCTTGAACTATAATTTACTGTTATACCCTTGAGATACGAACTTTATATTTGTTCACCCTTATTGCTATATTACTTGCTGGGCAAATTTGCTTTCCTAAAAATATTACAGTTAAGGCAGAGCAAGGTAGTATTGCGTGGAAGGACAAAGAAAACGACAAGGCTATAAAATAGCTTAAGTCCTTTAAGAGTTTGAGAATTATTATTATTATTATTATTATTATTATTATTATTATTATAATGATGTATTAAGGAATGATTAATTTATGTTTAAGTTAAATTATTGGAATGTTGTAGTAATGGTCACGAGACCTTGGAACAAGAATATTTTTGTTATAACAATGTAAATTATTCTATTATTCTGTTGTTGATGATTTTAGTATAATATTAGAATTAGCACGTGATGCACTGAATTCGAGATATGAGTGTCTAAATTTGGGGGCGTCACAGGTTGGTATCAAGGCATTAGGTTATAAACCTTAGGAGCGAAAATCCTTAGACTATAACTTTAGAAGAATTTAGAGGATAAAAGGAGATAAAACTCATATAGAGTTTTCCTAGAGAGTTAGTGGCGTTATGAAATATATTTTCATTCCATACAATGAATTTATGTTTTATTCTAATGGAGTTCGTTGTTGTTATCTTGTGTTTGTGGTTGTAGGATGTCACACTTGGGAGGCCTTAGTCGGATATTAGAGGAGGAGCCACGTGATATACACGTGGTGTACGAGGCACTTCTGATAGCGGAGCCCATTTTGGCAGTAGTCCCTATCGATGATGAGGATGAGGAAGAAATGGAGCCAGATCCCGTAGAGTCAGATCCCGAAGAGGAACCCATGGAGGATGAGCCCGCAGAAGATTCCGACGAGACCACGTTCGAGGATCGGATGTTGGGAGAATATAAAGAGCGAATTCTGGAGTTAGAGTGCCAAGTTGAGGAGCTAGAGTCGAAAACTCAGGAGAGACAGACAGAGATGCAGAAATTGAAGAATGAGGACCATGTAAGAAAACTTGAGATGCATGAGCAAGAGGTCGAACTTGCATATCGCAAGGAAGCAGGGACCCAACTAGGAGCTCTAGTACACCATTTGATATCCCAGAATGCGGAGCTGGTAGGGCAGCTGGGATAGTCCAAGGAGAGGGAATTGAGTGAGAAGATCGAGAAAGAGGCTCTTTGCACACAGCTTGAGCTAGAAGTTATGGAGAGGATTCACTTCGAGAAAAATTGGGATGAAGCCAATGATAGGGCTGAAGATTTAGCAGATGAGGTCAGATGCAAAAAGAGGATGATGAACAGGATGGGTTACGCTTTTCGCACGCCCATGGAGAGAGGGATCGATGATGTGTACTATTGGGTAAAATCTAATTACGCACAATCACGCAAGTGCACGTGGTCAACAAGTAATATAATAGTAAGAAAAAGTATCATTCACATAGAGACTAGTATGAAATTAAACCTAACAATTACCAGCTTTATACAACTCAATTTTATTAAACTATTCAAATTAAGGATTATAATTAAGAAAAACTAGAAACTAAAAATCCCAACCAATTAACACAAATTATTAACCGTAATTTCAAGCAAACAAAGGAGAATTAGATTTACAACTTCACTTTAAGTCTCACTCTGATTATCACACCTTATTCCAGTTCAATTCATTATCTCAGTTTATTAATCAAGAACACTTAAGTAGAATTAGCCATCTCTCGATGCACTAATACCGTATTAACTTAAATCCACAAATTTGATAGAACTAAGCCAAACACCCTAATCAACAAATTCATTATATCTCTATGTGAATTAAACTCAAAGAAGGTTTAAATTTCAAGTTCTTTACCCGATTACATGCGATGCTTGGTATATCTCTATCCTAAACATTCATCAAGATTCCATTAAAACACAGAATTCAAGAACACATGCTATAGTTGTAAGACCCCAACTTATTATTAATGAAATTTAATTTTCTCTATTTATTATTTTGAAATAGTAAGGGTTGAATTGATTAATGTGGATAGTTATGGGTAAAATACGCAAATATTTCGAATAAGCAAGTGGTTATAAAATATTCATTATTGCTTTGGGAATATTCGTTTGGTCGTGGAATATTAGATCGCTTTGGGAATATTAAATTTGACGGCAGATCTTTTGTAGGCCCCATAACGGAAAGCGATTGGATGAAGAAAACGACAAATATAAGTTGTTTATAAATAACGGCAGTAGTTGTTACTGAATTAATATTGTTGGAATACTCGGTGGTTAAAACACACTAATACGCTGCGTTGTAAAGAAGACACTGCAGTATTACACCAATTATTGATTCTTACGTAAGAAGGCACTACTCAATAATTGTTACAGTAATTACTATTAAGTATTTTATTTTATTGATTCAATAATTGCTGCATTGATACTTTATATAACTGTTGTTTCAATAAATTGTCATTACATAGTATTTTCCATTATCGGAGCAATAATTCATATTATCTGAATAATATTATTGGATAACATCATTGTCAATGTCTAGAAAGGTCTGTCTAAGGAGAGGTTTGGTCACCTAATTGCACGCTAGTAAGGAGAGATCTTTATCGAAAGCCCCTCTTTCCGAAAACGGCACAGTCACAAGATCTTGTGATTCTGTAATATTATTTGTGAATAATTAATTATTGATTTATATGATGAGGAAAATATTGATTTTATGTGGATATAGATGGAGAAATTTTTAAAATGACAATTGTTGAAAATTAATATTTTATCTTTTTTCGATAAAATAATTCATTTAAATATATTATTTTAATAATATATTAACGGTGATATTTTTATAATGAATGTGGGATATATGAGTATATGAGGAGGAAGAGTATTTTGTGGCATTAAATGTTTAACACATATTTTTGTGTTGGTGGACACAATTATTGACCAAATTTGATTATAAATGTAAAATCGCTTCTGCTTATGGATTTCGGTCAATTTTTGTTTGGAATTTGGAAAATCTTTCTTCTGCAAAGTTGTAGAGAATTGAATTTCCTATAAAAAGTCGCGAGATTTGAATTTTCTGATAAAAGGGCTATTTATTATGAATTATTAAAGTTCTGAAGCTCCGAAATAATTAATTTTTGGAAGTTTAAAATAATTTAAATAAGAAAAACGTTTTTTGTGTTTGGTGGGCACCTTTAACACATGCTAAGTTGCTGAATTCAGATGATTCTAAGTGGGCGAGACAAATTAATATATATATTATTATTATATTAAATTTTCTACTTTGGTGTTCTAAAGATTTTCTATAAATAGGTGCTTAGGTTAGAATTGAAAATCACACCGTAAATCAAGTTTTCTCTCTATTTTATCGAGCGTATTCTTGTGAGTATTTTGAGTATACTTTGAGTATTGCTATATGATGCAAGTTCAAGTCATAGCCTATATCCGGTGTTTCAACTAGAAGTACTGTCTTTCGAGGTAAGGGATGTTATTTTCTTGTAAATGATATTATTTCTTCAATATCATTATGCCGAAATATTGGTTGGAAATTTTTATCAAATTTAGAACTTTTTTCATGTCGGGATTACTATTCACGAGTTACTATTCATGAGTTACTATTCACGAGTTACTATTCATGAGTTACTATTCACGAGTTACTATTCATGAGTTACTATTCATGAGTTACTATTCACGAGTACTATTCACGAAGCGTGAAGATGTTTTTTTGTGAAATTTCTATCTTTTGGTGCTCTGAGTTACTATTCACGATATCAAGACTATTCACTTATACGACACTATTCACGAATACGGCACTATTCATCGAAAAATAAAAATTTGCCCTTTTCGTCTAAAATATCTATTGTGGATACTAGTTTTGATTGTATCCATGTTTTGATCATTCTTGAATTTTACACCACTCTGATTACTTATGAAGTATTTTTGAACTTGGATTGTTTAAAATATGAATCCTTAATAATTGTTCTTTTGTTTCACTGGATTCGTTTTCTTTAAAATATTTTTCATCATCCTCGGTCCTAAATGATGATATTATCAATATCTTTACAGAAAGTGCAAAGATGAATGATTTCTTGATGAATATCTTTGGCCCAGAGTGCAAAGATGAACAGTGTTGAGATGAACATGACCGATCGATTAATATCTTTGGCCCGTAGAGTAAAAGATGAAGCAGTGTTTAGATGAACATGATTAATCGATGAATATCTTTTCGCTCTGTAGTGCAAAGATGAATATTTGATTCAGATATATATTGATTGATGTTACAGGATAAAATATCGACGATGAACTTTTAAATTCATATATAGAAGAATGTAGTTTCATTCTCTACTTAACTCTTCTAATGAATTATTATTTCCATCATGCGAAGATTGATTTAAAACCGGGTTGTCTATTGTATTCTATTAGATTTTTCCTCGTTAGAGACTAACGATAATTTGTTGTATATTATCTTAGTCATAATATTCTTTATCGGGCTAGTTGAGCTCACCCTTTTCCTTGTTGTTCCATTTTTCTTCTCGGGAGGCGAGAATGTAGCGAAAGTACTAGTCTGGGGTATGGAATGAAGGTTCTAGAGAGAGTTGTTTAGTAGTCCTCACCATTTTTGTAAAATATTGTATCAATAATTATGATGGGGATTTATTTGCGTGTGGATATTGTCTAGATGGCAATATCTGTATTTAAACTCACAGTTTATATGTTATAATAATAAAGTTGTAGTTATATCTGTACCATGTATTTGGCGACTCAGAATGGGTTGGATGGAATGGACCTATTTTGGGGGCGTCACAATAGTGATTAGGTCTAGATTCATACATCATCTCTCGAATCCATATAAATCTACACAGAATTGGTGATCAAGCAATTCATAAATTAAAGTGCAAATCACAATAGATAAACTAAATTGATAGATTATTGAACTGAATTCAAGGCATGACAATCATTATTCAACAATAAAGATCCATTGCAAGCCTAAAAAGTAATTTAGTTCATCATGAATAAATTAAAAACTGAATTAAGTTGAGAATCCATCATCCCAATTACAAAATTTGAAATAAAGAAAGAGAATAGTTACAAAACCACCCTTCTTCGCCTTCAAATCTGTAATCTTCGTGATCCTGACCTTCCTTGCTTTCCTCCAATGATCTTCTCAAATTTGGGCTTAAATCTTGCTAATTGATTGATTGATGTAATTTGTCTTATGGTATTGTTGTGTTCTTTGATCATAAGTTATGTAATTAGTTCCTAAACAACGCCTAACAAAGTTCCAGTCCATGCCAAATTATTCCTTGTACGTAGCTACAGAGTTCTGATTGAAACACAACACTTGCGCCCTCCCCGTACCCTTGCCCCGGCGGGGGGTTATTGCACTGATGCAGCCCGTGATGAGTGGGTTTTTATACCTACAAATCGGCCTCTAACTCGGACTTAAAATGTGCTGATCCTGTATATTTATATATTTTTTTACTTGTTTATGTTTGTTTTATGTTTAGGTGGCATGGCGTAGCATTTGTGGCATAATGGTGGCTTCATGGAAAGATTTGGCATCATAATGGGCATAAAGCTCGGCCAGATAATTACTTTCCGTGAAATGAAAAAATAGAAGAAACCCACAAAATGGGGTAAAAGACTAGAGTAGAAGAGACTTGGGGTAAACCTTCATAGATCTAAAACCCACGTAGGTGGGAAAACGAGGTAAGAACAAGAGTTTTGTTTTAATTGGAATTCTACAGCGGTGTGAAGGAAACAAGTTGGTATGGCTTGGGACTTCGATTGGCATCGGTTTTATGAACGAAATACATATCTTATGATGAGATAAGGGGAATACACAAAGAGACATCACATGAATCAATCAACTAACAAGCTTAAGCCCTAATTTGAGTGAAGAACATTGGAGGAAAGCAAGGAAGGTCGGAATCATGAAGATTACGAATTGGAGCAAGAAGAGAGGTGGGTTTGTATCTATTCTACTTCTTTAAGTCAATTATTGTAATTGGGATGATGGTTTCTTTTATGATTTCAGTTTTTTTTCATTCATGATGAACTAAATTACTTTTTAGGCTTATAATGGATCCTTATTGTTAAAAAATGATTGTGAAGCTTTAATTTCAGTTTAATAATCTATCCATTCAATTTATCTATTGTGATTTGTGCTTTAATTTATGAATTGCTTGATCATCAATTCTTTGTGGATTTGTATGGATTCGAGAGATGATGTATGAATCTAGACTTAGTCACTTTAGCACGTGTTCTTGAATTTTGTGTTTTAATGGAATCTTGATGAATGTTAGGGTAGAGATATGCTTAACATTGCATGTAATCGTGTAGAGAACTTGAATTTAAACCATCTTTGATTTTAATTCACATAGAGATATAGTGAATTAGTTAATTAGGGTGTTAGGCTTAATTCTATCTAACTTGTGGATTTAAGTTAATACGGTATTAGTGCAACGAGAGATATATGGCTAATTCTGCCTAAGTGTTCTTGATTAATAAACTGGGATAGTGAATTGAACTGGAATAAGGTGTAATAATCGGAGTCAGATGTAAAGTGAAGTTGAAAGCCTAATTCTCCATTATTTCTTTAAATTACGTTTTTTAGGTTGTGTTGATTGATTGGTTTTTTTAGTTTCTTAGTTTTTCTTATTTATAATCATTGATTTGGATAGTTTAATAAAATTGGGTAAATATAAGACTGGTAATTGATAGGTTTAATTTCTTACTATTCTCCGTGGGAACAATACTGTTTCTTACTACTATATTACTTGTTGACCACGTGCACTTGCGTATGAGCGTAATTAGATTTCGACCAACAAGTTTTTGGCGCCGTTATCGGGGACTAGTATTGATTTTAATATTTTTCAATATCAGTATAATTAGTTCAGTTTTACTTAAACAATTTTTCTTTTTGTTTATTCTTTCTTGTTTCAGGTTCTCTGAGTTAGTTTATGCAAACTCGGTCTAAAAAGCCAGACTTGCTTCCTTTCGAGGACGATATAGAGAAACAGTTTCAAAGGCTAAGTAAGTGGATTAAAGACACGAAGGAAAACTTTGAGATCTCTGATAAGGAAGAAATAATGGCTGCAGAAGATCAGAAAGCGCTAAGGGATTATGTTACTCCCAAGGTGACTGAGCTTCAGTCGAGTATCACCAGGCCGACGATTGCTACAAATACATTTTAGATCAAGCCTAGAACCATACAAATGATACAGAACTCAGTGCAATTTAGGGGATTGGCCAACGACCATCCGAATGAGCACTTGGCTAGATTTCTGGAAATATGTGACACCTTCAGATACAATGGGGTGTCAAATGATGCAGCCAGACTTCGCTTGTTCCCATTCACACTACGGGACAAGACAAACAGTTGGTTACACTCTCTACCACCAGGGTCAATTACTACATGGGACGACCTTGCTCAGAAGTTCCTGGCTAAGTTCTTTCCACCAACAAAAACTACAAAGATGAGAAATGAGATCACCATGTTTGAGCAGCAGCATGAGGAGTCATTATATGAGGAATGGGGAAGGTACAAAGAATTACTCAGAAAGTACCCACATCATGGACTACCGAAATACCTGCAGATGAATACGTTCTATAATGGGTTGAACGAGAATCTCAGGCCAAGCATAGATGCAGCTTCGGGTGGAGCGTTTATGGCTATGAGCTACGAGGAGGCGTATGAGCTAATAAAAAACAATGTCAGCTAATAACTACCAGTGACCTATAGCGAGAATGACACAACCTAAGGTAGCTGGGGTGTTAGAGAGGTAGATGGGGTAACAGCATTGGTGGCACAAATTTTAGCGTTGTCAAAGAAAATGGATGCTCTGACAGGTGCACAAACACAACATGTTGCATATGTTTGCGAATTATGTGTGGGGGAACATCCTACAGATCAGTGTGCCATTAACCCAACATAGGTACGGTTTATGGGCAGCTACAATAGGATTCCGCAGAATATATATCAAAATGCCTATAATCCGGGGAATAGGAACCATCCCAACTTCTCGTGGAGTAATAACCAGAATCAACAGGCTCCACGACCTTCTTATCCCCTGGGGTTTCAAAATCAGAATCAACATGCAGTTCCACAACATGAGAAAAAGTCAGATTTGGAAAAGATACTATTGAAGTATATAGCAGGCAATGAGGCGACCATGAAAACGCAAGCGGCAGCGATAAAGAACTTAGAGAATCAGATGAGACAGCTTGAATTGGCGTTGAACAATAGGCCTTAAGGGACGTTGCCGAGTGATACAGAAAAGAATTCGAGAGGAAATCACGAGCAATGTAATGCAATTACACTGAGGAGTGGTAAAGCCTTAGGTGCCAACTGTGATGGGAAAGCAAGTACAGAAGAGGTTTGTGAGAATGAAGAGAATGATTTGATAAGGAAAACTGAGGAAAAATTTCTGGAAAAGCCGAAGGAAGATAAATAGAAGATAATTACACCACTGGTACCTTTTCCCCAAAGATTAGAAAGTCAAAAGCTAAAGGATCAGTTTTTAAGGTTTATGGACATATTCAAGCAGTTGTACATCAACATTCTGTTCACCGAAGCACTTAAGCAAATGCAACGTTATGTCATGAAAGAGATACTTTTAAAGAAATAAAGGCTCAAGGAATTAGAAACAGTTGGCGCTGATCAAGAATGCAAGCATGCGATTCAGAGAAAAGCCCCCCCTAAATTGAAAGATCCGGGAAGCTTCACAATTCCTTGTGTGATTGGCAATAAAAATGTGGGGAGAGCTTTATATGATCTAGGAGCGAGTATAAATCTTATGCCACTATCCATTTACTGAAAGCTGGGGTTAAAGGAGGCAAAGCCAACAAACCTCAGTCTACAGCTCGCAGATAGATCAATTACATATCCACTGGGGATAGTAGAAGATGTGTTGGTAAAGGTTGACTCATTAATTTTCCCAGCTGATTTCGTGGTCTTAGATTTTGAAGAAGATAAGAATATCCCTATCATATTAGGACGACCATTCCTTGCAACTGGACGAACATTAATTGACGTGCTTAATGGAGAATTGATCATGAAAGTGTTCGATCAGGTAGTTACAGTGAAAGTATTCAAGGAAATTCCAATTCCCACTGATAAGGAGGAAAGGGATGTGAACAAGGTGTCTACACATTTAAAGTACAAAGATTACAAAGAGGTTGGTGGTCTAAAAGCTTTGATCGAGGATATAAAGTCAAATTCAATTTCAGAAACGCAGTTGAACGGGTATGCAATAAATCATTGTTGGTGTTGTGCAAAAAATAAACAACATGCTGAGAAGATTCCAACCGATCCAGGCTAACACAGGGAGTAGTCAGGATGAAAGACTTAAAAACAAGCGCTCATTGGGAGGCAACCCAATTTACTTTCATTTACAGTATTTTTTAAGTTATGTTAGTTAATTTGTAGTTTAAGGTGTAATTCTAGTATCAAGTAAGTTTATTTCGGTCCAATAGTTAGTTAGCTAAGTCATGATTTTTAGTAAATTCGACCATACTTGCTCAATTTCCACGATGTTATCTTATATTTGTGATTTTAATGTGTTTCAGGTGTTTAGGATGTTAGTGGACATGCATGTGATGAGAAGAAGTTGAAAGCTCAAAGCCAGCTGCAGAATACCCCCTGTCGGGGTGGGCTTTTTGTAAAGGATACCCCCCACTGTATGGCTCTACAAGATACATACCTCAAATGGTATAAGGGGTACGGACTTTAAGCAATCTATATTTCTGCAGATCGTGGCCAACCTCTTCATTTCATCCCTTCTATTCTAACCGAAATCCCCACTCTCTATCCCACTAACTCCCCATGAACTACCAATTTCCCAAAAATTAACCCACTAATTCGAACATATCCTCTACACTATATAATCTAAACCCTACTCTTCTCAATTTCACACCACATCTCCATCCAATTCCATCCAATTTCAGTCACTAAAAGGTTAGAGTTTCACCAATTCGAATTTTATAGGAACAAGGAATGATATAACTTCAAATTGGCATCACCCACCAGAGCAATATCATCAATAAAAAAGGGAAATCAGTGGGTAAGCTACAAGTTTCAGTTTGTCATCATACTTTTGCATTCAAGTTTGTCAATTTGAGGGTATTGTGAGTCGTGCAAACCACATGTTCGACAAATTGTGCAAGTGAAGTTTAGGGGAATCTGTGATCGAATTGACTGTCATGGCACCAAAAACACCATTTAAGCAACAACGAGGCAAAGGTTCAGGGTCTACACCACCTGCGCGGGCCTTTGACCGGTGGAAATTTGTGAGTGTCAACGCCACCGACAAGTACGATTATCTAGTGCCCAAAGCACTAACTCCTGAGTGGGGCTTGGCACTAGACAATGTCGATGGGAAAATGAGGAGGATGACATATGAGCAAGGCAGGGAGATGTTGACAGACGAACCCGACCCCACGATAGTCAATGTGGTGAAGGAGTTCTATGCAAACATTACGGATAGAGCACCGTTTAGTGCATTCGTGAGGGCTAAATAGGTTGCCTTTAGTCCAGAGGCCATCAACTACTACTACAACCTGCGAGCCCCTGCTATATGCCAATATGCTCAATTGCGTGTCAGCGGTCTAGATTATGATCAGATTTTGACTGAGATTACTAAGCCAGGTACTACATGGGTTAAAGGATAAAAGGGCGACATAATCTTCCTCAGAAAGGACTTGACCCGCTATGGCAAGATATGGTATGCATTTTTGTACGCAAAGCTATTTCCGTCCATGCATACCACTGAAGTGGCGAGAGAGAAAGTGCTTCTGCTGTACGCAATTGTCAAGGACTTCAACATTGACATAGGCACCATTATCAGCTTCTCTATATGGTGATGTCTGCGAGGGCCATTTTCTGGCGGCCTGCCACACCCATCCCTCATTTGTGGGTTTTGCAAGCAGGTTGGCGTTAGGTGGACCGATAATGAGCCCTCACAGCAGCCTTTCCAGCTTTTGGACTCTCGCATGATTGCACGCTACACGGTCTAGCCTGGGGGGGAGTCACACCCAAGAGGAGTCATGTTTATATTTCCAGCGGCTTCAGAGGAGGAGGGAGACACTAAGGACACATCCGAAGATAACGAATTTCAAGCCGATGAGATGACTTGAGAGTAGGAGATTGCAGAGAGGTAAAGGACGGGCATATTTATGTTCAGCAACCAATTTTGCAGTCTCCAGCGCCTTGTTGACAAAAGGGATAAAGAAGCCAACCGACAGATAAAATGATTGGTGGCCAGGCAGGACCATATGTTTAATTCCATGAACACTGTTGGGAAATTACATATTTAAATTTGATGTTGAAAGTAAATAATCATGCTTATATGTAAAGTCCTTCAAGGAATACATGTACAAGGACTTAGGGATAGATCAAAATTGTTAGATTGATATGTGTTTTAATGTTTATCATTTTGTTAATGAATGTATAGTAGAAAAGAATAAAGCTGTTAGGTTGATCTAAATTTTGAGATGTAATAGATAGGCTTCAATCTAATCGTAGTCTGTCGAACCAGCCAAGAGATTGCAGAAGCCAAGGCAAAATCGTAGGGCATCGAGAAGCATAGTCTGTCTTCTTTTGGAGGGCCTCTACTAGTATCGTAGAGTGGTCCAAATGCCTGCCAAGCAAAATCAAGAATCATAGTCCGTTCTTAGAAGCGTAGTCTAAAAATCAAGCAAGCAAAGATCGTAGTCTACCAGTGCTTAAGAGAAATCGTAGTGTTCTCCTCTATCAGTCCGGATCAAGCACGAATGTGGCAAGACACCACGATCATGATCGTAGTCTACCCGTGCTTAAGAGAAATCATAGTGCATCACCTATCTGCATAAGAAGCATCGAGCTTTCTCCATTTGTTAAAGAATAAATTACAACAAATGTGGAAATGATTATAAATGTTGAGACTCTCGAGAGTCCCAATAACCTAACACGCATCCTTAGTATATAACAAAGAAACGTATTGAAGAAGCTAAGGAAAGTATTACATGTCAGCTGAAAACACCTTTTCAGGTGTTAGGTGAGATAGCAAATTGTGTTGTGTCGGTGGGACGACCGGATGTAAGATTTCCGTAAAGTCACCATCGTGGCTCGTAAATGTCAAATACAATTAATGTTTCAATGTATGCCTTCAAACGGACATATTTCAAAGGCACCTTATATACAAATCAGATGCAGATGTAAGTTGCAAGCAAGTACATAACGAAAAGCTAAAGAACACTCAACGCTCAACTTTACGATCTAGAAAGAAAGCTTGCTCAGCTACTCAGTTCTTTAGAACACATGCTTAACAACAACTGAGTAGCACACCCCAAAGAACTCAACTCTCATCAAGTGTATTCCTAGTCTGCTAGAATTGAAGAGTTCTAAGTTAACTAAAAAGTTCCAAGACTGCTGGGGTAAGACCCCAACTTTTATAAAGATTAATTTTTCTCGAAATATATTTTTGAATATTATGGTGTGGATTTGATATAATGTTATAGTTATGGGTAATATTTACAAATTTTGCAAAGTAAGCAAGTTGTTATAAAATATTCGATTGGTCAGGAAATATTTATTTTAACAAGGAATATTCGTACGATGGAACAATCATTGGTGGACCCCACAATGAAAGTATTGTCAGAGTTAGAAAAGGACGAAAATGTTTTTTTATAAAAATAACGGCGAAAGTTTTACCATTAAACTGTTGAACTATCCGATAGTAAAAGAACAGTAATACGCGTGGTTGCATAGTAGCACACGGTATTGATTATTGATGCCTACGTGAGAAGTCACTCAGTTATACTCAATTATTGCTACAATAATTGCTACATAATATCTCTCATATTATTGATTCAATTATTGTCACAGTATCATCTGCATAATATTTATTATTATTAAATCAATAATTGAGATGACAAAGTTATTCATATTATTATTTGCAATATTGATAATGTCTAGAAAGTTCTATCGAGGAGAGGTTTGATCACCTAATTGCGCGCCAATAGGGAGAAATCCTTATCAAAAAGCCCCCTCTTTCCTGGGAATGGTTTGGTTGTTAAATATTTTGAGTTATAATATTAATGATGAATAAGTTCGTGTTGATTAAAGATGAAATTGATATTTTCATTGTGTTGGGATTATTAGTGTTAGTGGAAATCGATATTTATTTCAATAATAATTGATTTCTGGAGGTTATATTGGCCAATCGGGTAATTAATCAGATAAATGAGTAATTAATTGCTATTAATTCACATGCTTATAACTATTGATTCACATGCATGCACTATTAGGGGAGGTGGTCCAAGATTGATAATACTTGCATGACTAAATTAAAAATAGAGGTATAGATGAAGGTACTATACTGTAACTATTTTTTTCACATGTATAGAACTATTGATTCACATGAATATACTATTGATTCACATTCATGTACTATTAGGGGAGGTGGTGCAAGTTTGATAATACTTGCAAGACTGAATTAAAAATGAAGGAAAAGATGAATGTATTATACTGTAATATTTCGAGCCCCAAAACGTGCAATTATCGAAACTATATTTTCCAATAAATAGAAGCTTATTCTTCTTTCATTCTCACCAATTCACTAAGACTCACAAGAGCAATTATAGAGAGAGAAACTATAGAGAGAAAGAAGAAGAAAAGTCTGCTACTTCACTATTCAAGTATCCAGTCTTCTTCTGAGGTAAGGGATATTATTTTTTTAGTATATATAAGGAATAATATTTTCTTCCATATTCTGTAGTATGTGAGTAATATTATTTCGTTTCGTATTCCTAATTCTACACTCATTCTGTTGAAGTATTGCTGCTATACTCCGTGAAATTAGTAGAATATCCTTGATATATGCGCTTCATCCAGTATCTTTTCATGGAAATTTTATTCTGAACATTCTTGATACTTATTGATATTTTCATGCCGGAATACTATTCACGGAGTACTATTCATAGAATACTATTCATAGAATACTATTCATAGAATACTATTCATGGGTACTATTCATAAAGTACTATTCTTGGGTACTATTCATAAAGTACTATTCATGGGGTACTATTCACCCGAAGAATTATTCATGACAAAAATTTATTTCTTTGCGGTCCAAATCATTTTTGATACAATATTATTCTTGAATTTTACTCCACAAAGCAGTATCATGTTGACAATTTGGACATTATTGAATTCTGGATAAATTAAATTACAAATCTTTAAAAAATTTATCCTTTGCTTTCTTTTAATTGAATTCTTATATCATTGTCATCATCATCATGCTTATATTATGATAAAAGTCATATGTGGCTTACGTGCATAGATGTACTATTGATTGGTATGATTATGATCAGAGATTATTCGGTATAATCATGACCGTAATATTACAAATGATGTGGTAAAAGTCCTCATTGGCCCGTAGTGCATTGATGGACAGTTGTTGGTATGATCATAACCATTGAGATTACATGAATATCCTTGGCTCGTAGTGCAAGGATGATTCGATGATGTGGTTTATTTATTAAGTTGAGTCTTAGTGATAAAAATGATGAAAAACTTTTTAAATCATAGAAGATAGTAGATATCATGCTCTACTTGACTCTTATAATGGATTGCTTGTTCCACTGCAGTTGAACTTGATGTTTATTATATTTTATCAGTTTAACACTGTTGAAGGCTAACGATAATTTATTCTGCATTATCTTAGTCATAATATTTCGTATTGGGCTAGTTGAACTCACCCTTTTACTTTCATTGTTCTCTTCAGGAAATAAGAACGTAGCCGGGACTAGTTGTTGGGTAAAATCTAGTTACGCACAACACACAAGTATACGTAGTCAACAAGTAATAAAGTGAAAGTAGAGTATCGTTCCCATGAGGAATTGTTTAATAAAAATCACCAAGTACTAACCTGTAACCAACTCAATCTTATTTAAACGAATGAATTTCAATTTATAAGTAAACTAATTCTAATTACCACTAGTTAAATTAAGATTACGGAGATTTAAGATCACAACTTCACTTATTGCTTCATTTAAGTTAACACACTTCTCATCAATTATTTTCTATCTTGAATTGTTAATCAAGAACACTAAAGCGTATAAAAACCTCTCTCGATGCATAATACCCATACTCACTTAAATCCACAGATGATAGAATTAAGCAAGACACCCTAATTAACTAATCCACTATATCTCTATGTGAATTACAATTAAAAAGGATTTAAAGAATAAGTTCTCTATAAGATTACATATGGCATAAATGCATATCTCTATCCTAAACACGAATCATGAATTTCATCTATGCAGAAATCACAAACACATGTTATCATAATCAAATCTAAATCTATACTTCATCTCTCGAGTTCATATAGATTATCACGGTAATTATTAGCTAGGAAATTAAACAATTAAGTCCAAATCACAATAGACAATCCTCACAATAGAACATAATAATTGATAGTGAAGAATATTAAAATAAACTACACAATAAGATCTATTATAATCTCAAACAAAGAATTAGTTCATTATTATTGAATTAAAACTAAAAATCCACAATTGAATAATCATTAAAAGACAAAGATAGAAGAAGATGAGAAGATAGAATCTATTGTCTGTAGATTTGATGCTCCCTCTTTGCTCCTACTTTGAAGCTTCAATGGTCTCCAAGTTGCTTCATTCTCCAAAACTCATTAGAACTATGATTTTGATCTAATTTACTATAATCTAATCTAATGGAATCCTCTCTCTAGTCTAATCTCCCCTAATCCTTGTGATTCTCCTCCTTTTATAAGTCTCTTTATATATCTTTTAGTCCTCTTGAAAGTCCTTGAGTCAATCGGATCGAAACAATCCTTCCCAAACTCAAAAGTAGATAAAATTCGTATTTTCTAGGCTACCCCCTCCCCGGCGGGGGTTTATACACTAAAAGAGCCCGCCCCGGCGGGCTAGAGGCCTGCTTTGGAGCTGGTACGCTCACCCCGGCGGCGGGTTTGTGAAGGAATATTTTCTGCTCTGACGTTCTTTGGGGAAATGGCCATAACTTCTTCGTCTGAACTCCGATTTTGATGATTCAAGATGTCCCGGAAAGAGGAGACGTAGATCTACAACTTTAATTCTTTGAGGTTTTCTAAATAAGGACTGGAGAAATGTTGAAAGTGGCTTTGAAGTGTCTGCTATATAAATGACCACCCGAAACAGTGACGTTCGACGTCCATTGGTACAAATGTCATAAATCTTGCATCCGAACTCCGATTGGAATGATTCAAGTTGTTCCAAAAAGCTAAGATAAAGCTCTACAATGTAATCTAAGTTCCAAGCAAAGAACATGAAATGAAAATAAAATCCCAAACGATGTTCGGATTGCTTTTCTTTGCGATTTCATACCAATTCTTTGCGATCACAGCTCCCAAACATATAATCTACAAAACGAACACAAAATGCATGAAAAGTAACTAAGAAACATGATATTAAGCAACTAATTCAAGTAATAGATACCGGATAAGTAGGTATAAAACATACTTATCAAATATCCCGAAACTTAAACCTTTGTTTGTCCTCAAGCAAAAACACAAAACAATAATGTTATGCAATGCAACTAATCTAAATGCCTACGAATCCAACAGTAATGACATAAACAAGTCTATTCAACCGGCCTTAGTAAACTCAAGTAAACATGATAATACACCATATCAAAACTCATCAGTAATTTCTCAATCAATCATCAAATCTTAAACCGTTATTACTGATATATTGTGTGTGTGCTCAACATCCATTCTAACTGATATAATGTTAAATAAAACACATAATAGATCTCTTTAAAGGCATCAAACAGTGAAAACTCACAAAATTCATGAACAAGCTAAATCCAACAAAATTCAAACATCCACCAAGTTCAAGAGTCCAATCCGGGATACTTATGCTTTAATTTTCATTACGGGGGCTTTTTGCTCTTTTCCCGTTTTATTATTTTTTTTAACCATGACTGTGCAATGTCTCATTCCATTAGGCTAATAGTGCTAGCCCTTAGCGAGCCACCAACGACTCCTGCACCATATAAGACCTTAGGCGCTTAGTGTAAAGACACTCCCCAAGCATTTTGCTCAAGTAACAAAGGCCCCGAAACAAAACTAGCCACGGTATTTTATTTTTTTTCATTTCTTTTTGAAGCTTATATATCCCAAATTTTTCCCCCAAACTTAAGTTTTTGTCTAAATTTAGTCATCTTCGCCTTTTCATGTCTTTCATTCATTCAAACTGGTATTATCCTTAAGAAGTCAATTATGTATCAATTTAAACTTAATCAGTCAACAAAGTTGTCTCTAACATGCTAACCTTGATTATACCAGTTTCAAACAGGAAAAGATCCAATTCATAACAAAAAAAATCACGTCAAAGCTCTAATAATTAGTACTATACTTGTCTACTCAATTCTAATTTCATCATTGGCCAAAATAAACTTAAACTATCTAACAACTGGATCATGCAAATGAACATAGTAACTAACTAATATTTTTCATTTTTTTATATAGACAAATAAAAACTATTTACAACTACTCTACGATACAAACTATTATGCACTTACACTACATGAATGCAACCATATAATAATCCTAAACTAAACAAACATGACAACTTATACAAAACTAAAACAACTATATTAAACATGCAAAACTAAACTAATTAACTCCCTCAAACTTAAAAATTACAATTTCGTCATTGTAAAATAAAGCATGAAGTGGACGAGGACTTCCCTGTAATCATTTAAGCATGAGGTGATGGTGGCATGGCACAAAGACTGAAAACTCCTCCACATCGAAATTTGAAAGGAAAATACTGTGTCATGGGCTCAGGCAGGTGGGTTCTCTTTCCATAATCTTTTGCATGTCCATTGAACCTCCAATACCTATAATGAAGAGAGACAACATGGATTAGAATAGCACTTTGGATTGGTAAGAGAACTTAATAAACTAATTAATTCAAATCTACTAAATAAACTAGTAAAGCATATAAATATAAAAATTCCTGGGTTGCCTCCCAGTTAGCGCTTGAATTATAGTCTTTCAGCCTGACTTTGTCTGGTCAACGCTATCCAATTCCTCTTCGATAGTTGAGGAACCCTCCATCCATCAAAAATAATGTAGCTTTTGGTAGGTTTCCATTTGTGATGGCTATGGAATTAAAGTCACCTAGCATGCTTTGTTTAAATATGTGCCCAATTGAGAATGTTAAATAACTAGGTGCTTTTTCGTTCGTTGAGCCTATGATTCGATTGGGGCTTTGAGGCTTGGCAAGAACAACGGACTCTTCTTCTATCTTCTCCTCCTTATCCCACCATGGCTTTACATTTATACTAGCTCTCATGTCATAAAGAGCCTTGCTGACGACATGACTACCAAGCGGGCACAGTTTTGCAAATCGAACTGGACCCTTGATCTTTGGCGGAGAAGGAACTTGGAGCACTAATAACATCAACTCATCCTCGTTGGTACTCATAGTTAGTTCTTCACCAACCTTATTTTCATTATCCCCACTTGTCTCCTTTTTTTCAACATCTCGTGTCTCATCCAGTTGTAGATTTGGCTCGGGCACTTCATCAACCTCGGAACCCTCATCATAACACCAATTGTTTTGATTCTTTAAGTCTTTGAGCATTTGATCCATCTGGTTCTGTATATTTTGAAATGATTTCTCTTGATTATGAATTGATCGCTCTTGATTAATCATCCTCTCCTCACTTGATGCTAAGAACTTGGACAACAATTCCTCCAACCTTGAATTATCTGTCTCAATCTCGGAAGCCATGTATTGAGGACCATTAGTTGAGGTAGTGATGAGTTGTTCCATCCGATTATTAAAATTTTGGGTTAGCAACTCTTGGCTAATCCTCATCTCCTCTAGGTTTGCTATGCCCTTCAATATTACATCCCTCAGATTTGGCTTTTCTTCTTGTGGCAATGGAGGTGGACATGATAATTCCGGTGTGAATGTTGAGTAAAATCTTCCCGGCAACGGCGCCAAAAACTTGTTGGATAAAATCTAATTACGCACAACACGCAAGTATACGTGGTCAAAATGTAATAAAGTTAAAGTAGAGTATTGTTCCCACGATGAATTGTTTAATAAAAATCACCAAGTACTAACTTGTAACTAACTCAATCTTATTCAAACGAATGAATTTCAATTTATAAGTAAACTAATTCTAATTACCACTAGTTAAATTAAGATTACGGAGATTTAAGATCACAACTTCACTTATTGCTTCATTTTTCATCTACGGGGGCTTTTTGCTCTTATTTCCCGTTTTATTCTTTTTTTTTATTCTTTTTTTTGCTTTTTCTTTTTTTTTCTTTTTTTATAGTGAGTGCATTTTACGCTCCATCTCACGCTTGTGTTTATGGGGAGTGCATTTCACGCTTCTTCTCAACCCACCACAAGACTCAATTTATTCAACTCAATATCTTTTCTTCTTTTTTTTCTTTTCTTAGAAGCTTATATACCCCACTTTTCCCCCAAACTTAGGTTCTTACACAATTCTTCGTCGTCATTGTCTATCCTTGTCATTCTCTTATTTAAACTAGCATTACCCTTTAGAGTCCCATTATGTATCAATTTAAACTTAATCAATCAACAAGTTGTTTTTACTGTGTTATCCTTATTATACCAGTTTCAAACAGAAAAAGACTCAATTTCTAACAAGAAATCACATCAAAGCTCTAATAGTCAGTACTATATTTGTCTACCCAATTCCAATCTCATCATTGGCCAAAACAAATTGTAAATATCAAACAGCTAGAGTCATGCAAGATGTACTAAATGATATATAAACATAGTAAACTAACTATTAATTTTTCAATTTTTCAAATTTTTTATTTTTTTTTATTTTTTTTCAAGAAACTGAATGCAAAAACTAAATGTAACTATATGAACTACAATGTAAATAACTAACTATATGTAATATGACACTAAAATGCCCCCCAAACTTAAAACAGACATTGTCCTCAATTGCTAAGATAAGAAAAATTACAAAAAGTGGATTTCCTTGAAAATACATCATTTTCGTCCTTGTCTGCTAAGTCTGAAGAATAGGCCAGACACATTGGAATAAATCGGGAACCACGCTTGAGTTGGACTTGACTAACATTGCAATTAAACCACTTTTAACGCTTGGGATTTCCGAGCGGTGGCTCTTGCCGTGTATATAAGATGAGATGGCGCGCCGCCGCTAAGAAACCAGAGTCTTTGGCATAATAGCCTCATCAGTTGTATCTATGTATTGGGTAGCGCGACCCGCACTAGGGGGTCAGAGACTTATTGATGCGTAGCGCGCCCCGCGCTCATGGTATGTTGGATATGGCGCGCCCCGCGCTGTGGGATCGGTGAATTGGCGCGGCTCACGCTGGCATGTCAGTAAAGTTCTTTGAGTATGGCGCCTGCTGTGGTTCCGAGCATTGGGTAGTAGCACGGCCGCTTAGGGGTCAAGCTTGGTGACTTTCTTTTTCTTGCCTTACCTGCGAGCATACCATTATGGAGTCATTATTCTTTGAAAACTAAATATTTGAGCTAGACTATAAACTAAAATATAAAGAATAAATAAGGAAGAAGAGGTTTAGAGCTTGGGTTGCCTCCCAAGTAGCGCTAGTTTTAACGTCGTAAGCCCGACTTTGTTTGGTCAATGCTATCCAATTCCTCTTCGAAAGTTGAGGAACCCTCCATCCATCGGAAACAATGTAAATTTTGGTAGGTTCCCTTTTGTGATGGCCATTGCATTAAAGTTACCTAGCATGCTTTGTTTAGATAAGATCACATTCAAGAACGTCCAACATCTGGGTGTTTTCTCAATTGCGTCTGCGAATAGATTCTGGCATTGAAGCTTGGTAGACACAACAATCTCTTCTTTTATCTTCTCCAGCTCATTGCACTATAGCTTCAAAGTTGTACTCGCTTTTACATCACAATGAGTATTGCCGACGACATGACTACCTAGCGGATAAGGTTTTACAAATCTAACCGGATCTTTGAACTTTGGTGGAGAAGGCACTTGAGGCATTAATAACATCGGATCATCCTCGTTAGTACTCATAGTTAGTTCATCCCCACTTGTCTCCTCTTTTTCAACATCTTGTGTCTCATCCAGATGTAGATTTGGTTCGGGCACTTCATCAATCTCGGAATCCTCGTCATAACACCAATTGTTTTGAGGACAATTACTCAAGGCTTTGAGCATTTGATCCATCTGGTTCTGCAGATTTTGAATTGATTATCTCTCGATTCTGAATTGACCGCTCTTGATTAATCCTCCTCTCCTCATTTGATGCTATGAACTTGGACAACAATTCCTCCAACCTTGAATTATTTGTCTCAGTCTCGGAAGCCATATATTGAGGACCATTGGTTGAGGTAGTGACGAGTTGTTCCATCCGATTATTAAAATTTTGGGTTGACATCTCTTGGCTAATAGTCATCTCCTCTAGGTTTGTTATGCCCTTCAATATTACATCCCTCGAATTTGGCTTTTCTTCTTGTGGCAATGGAGGTGGACATGAAAATTCTGGTTTGTATGTTGGATTTGGAGCGTAGTATTGGTCTTCATAAGTATTGCTCCATGACAAATCCGGGTGAAACCACCAAACTTGATGATAATTAGCATATGTATAATTGTTGAGGTACTCACCATCGTGTTGTCCCGGCCCAAAACTAACGGTGCATTGATGACTCGAATGATTACAAGCATAATAATTGCAATTAACTGCTATCCTTCGATTACGTTGGGCTGCAACAACGTCCAACCTCCTCGAAAGTATCTCAAGTTGCGCTGATAATGCAGAAAATGCATTCAATCCATCCATTCTTGTGTCCCTTGGTTGAGTCTTACTCGTATATGGCCATTGCTAATTACATCCAGCCATGGTACCTGAAAAGAGAGAAAAAATAGGAGACAATTAAATAAAAAGAAAAAAATGTTTAAATTAAGACTATTTGATTGAAGCTAATATTGGCAAAAATATATATTAAACTAATTCCCCGGCAACGGCGCCAAAAACTTGTTGGGTAAAATCTAGTTACGCACAACACGCAAGTATACGTGGTCAACAAGTAATAAAGTGAAAGTGGAGTATCGTTCCCACGAGGAATTGTTTAATAAAAATCACCATGTACTAACCCGTAACCAACTCAATCTTATTTAAATGATGAATTTCAATTTATAAGTAAACTAATTCTAATTACCACTAGTTAAATTAAGATTACGGAGATTTAATATCACAACTTCACTTATTACTTCATTTAATTTAACACACTTTTCATCAATTATTTTCTATCTTGAATTGTTAATCAAGAACACTAAAGCAGATAAAACCACCTCTCGATGCATAATACCCATACTCACTTAAATCCACAGATAATAGAATTAAGCAAGACACCCTAATTAACTAATCTACTATATCTCTATGTGAATTACAATTAAAAAGGATTTAAAGCATAAGTTCTCTATAAGATTACATATGGCGTAAATGCATATCTCTATCCTAAATATGAATCATGAATTCCATCTATGCAGAAATCACAAACACATGCTATCATAATCAAATCTAAATCTATACTTCATCTCACGAGTTCATATAGATTATCACGGTAATTGTTAGCTAGGCAATTAAACAATTAAGTCCAAATCACAATAGACAATTCTCACAATAGAACATAATAATTGATAGCCAAGAATGTTAAAATAAACTACACAATAAGATCCATTGTAATCTCAAACAAAGAATTAGTTCATTATTATTGAATTAAAACTAAGAATCCACAATTGAATAATCATTAAAAGACAAAGATAGAAGAAGATGAGAAGATAGAATCTATTGTCTGTAGATTTGATGCTCCCTCTTTGCTCCTACTTTGAATCTTCAATGGTCTCCAAGTTGTTTCATTCTCCAAAACCCATTAGAACTGTGAAGGAATATTTTCAGGTCTGACGTCCTTTGGGAAAATGGCCATAACTTCTTCCTCTGAACTCCAATTTTGATGATTCAAGATGTTCTGGAAAGAGGAGACGTAGATCTACAACTTGCATGCTTTGAGGTTTTCGAAATAAGGACTGGAGAAGTGTTGGAAGTGGCTCTGAAGTGGCTGCTATGTAAATGACCACCCGAAACAGTGACATTCGACGTCCGTTGGTACAAATGTCATAACTCTTGCATCCGAACTCCGATTGGAATGGTTCAAGTTGTTCCGGAAAGCTAAGATAAAGCTCTACAATGTAATCTAAGTTCCAAGCCAAGAACATGAAATTAAAATAAAAGTCCAAACGATGTCTGGATTGCTTTTCTTTGCGATTTCATACCAATTCTTTGTGATCACAACTCCCAAACATATAATCTACAAAACGAACACAAAATGCATGAAAAGTAACTAAGAAACATGAGATTAAGCAACTAATTCAAGTAACAAATACCGGATAAGTAGGTATAAAACCTACTTATCACTAGTCGGGGAACAGAGTGACTGTCCGAGATGGTGGCTATAGTAGTCCTCACTATATTATGAAATAGTGTGATAATAAATGTAATGAGGACTTCATTTGAGTTTGAATACTGTCTATGAGACAATATTCGTATAAAAACTCTAAGCTACAATGTTGTCATATTGTATAAAAGAAGTTTGTATTTGATTTATGTACCATGTATTTGGCGACTCAAAATGGGTGATGTATACCTATTTTGGGGGCGTCATAGTTGGTATCAGAGCTTAGGGATATGATCCATGACTAAGATGTGAGACTAGAACTAGGAGGGAAGAGTCGGGTAATTCCTTCGCTAATATGACCTACCTAAGTTGTTTTTGTTATTTAATTAGTCGGTCAGAGTATATGGATAATATGTGGCATGTCAATTAACCCTTGTTTTGTGACAGTATTTGAAAATGACACCTGAAAATGTTGAGATAAGCAATGAAGCACATGAGACCGTTGAGTCACCAATGATCAATACCCAGGATAATGTGCCTCAGGAAGGCAATAATCCTCAGGTAAATAACAACACCGACCAGATGATGAACGATGGGATGTTCAGAGGCTTTATGCAATTCATTGAACATCAGGAGAGAGAGAGTCCTGTTCAAAATACAGGTGGAAACACTGGAAACTCTCAGATGGTCACCGCTAAGCAGTTCAAGGAACTGGGACCACCGAATTTTTTGGGAGAGCCAAAACCACTTAAGGCAGAGGCATGGATAAAGCAGATCACCAAGATATTTGATGTCTTGGGATGCTCCGAGGAGCAAAAGGTTCTCTTTGCCACTTTCATGTTGTGAGGAGAGGCATATTACTGGTGGGAATCTGTAAAGTGCACTCAACCTGCCGCACTGAAGATGTCTTGGGAGAAGTTCCAAGAACTGTTCAACGACAAGTACTTTCCCGAAAGTATTCGTCACATGAAAGAGGTGGAGTTTATCAAGCTGGAGCAAAACAATATGACCGTGTCACAGTACGAAGATAAGTTTGCCGAGTTGTCCCGGTTTACGTCCCACTTGGTTGACAATGAGGAGAGAATGATGCAAATATTTCTGCGAGGTTTAAAACCCGAGATACGTCAATACCTAATTTCTCACAAACTGTGTTTGTATTCAGATGTTGTAAATAGGTCTCAGTTATTAGAGCGCGATAACGAGTCAACCCAACCAAGAGAGAGCATCCGACAAAATGATAATACCAGTGGTAGCAGTCATCGAAGCGGTGACAACAAACGTGGAGGGAATTAACATGCCAGAAATGGTAACCACTTCGGTGGTAATCATGGCCAAGATAATAGAAATGGAAATTTCAAGAAGAGGAAATTCAATAATGATGGAAAGACGTCAGCACCAACACCTGTTGTTAAGGAAGGAGAACGACTGACGGTCGTATATTACAAATGCGGAGGGGAGGGACACATCAGTCCAAACTGTATGCAGCAGTCCAAAGCATGTTACAATTGTGGAAGAGAAGGTCACCTAGCCCGATTTTTTTGTGCACCGAAGTCAAGTCCAGTTGGGATAGAGGCATCAAAGGCCATCCCAAATAAGACAAAACCGATAGTTCAAGGGAGAGCGTTTATCGTAACCTCCCAAAAAGTGAGGAATCCGAACGAGGTGATAACGGGTAAGCTAATCATAAACTCTAGCAAAATCTATACCTTATTTGATACCGGTTCTATCCATTCTTTTATTTCTCCTACTTGCGCTGAACGTTTAAATTTGACTCCAAAGAAATTAGACTTTGACTTATCTATTGAAACTTCGTTGGGAGAAACCTTCATTACATCCACTATTTATAAGTCTTGTTTGATCCAAATCGGCACTCGCACATTACATGTCGACCTTATCTCTTTGAAAATACTTGCGTTTGATATGATTTTAGGGATTGATTGGTTAACTACTAATCATGCAAAAATTGATTGTTTTCATAAGATTGTTAGCTTTCATATTCCTAACCAACCTATTATGCGAATTCAAGCAACCAAATCACTAAATTCAATCATTGTCATATCAAGCCATAAAGCTATTCGTTTATTGAAAAATGGATGTCAAGCTTTCTTAACCCATTTCACAGATTTAAACAAAAATACGTCAGATTTGAATGATATTTCTATTGTTAATAATTTCCTGACGTATTCCCTGAAGAACTTCCTGGACTACCCCCAGAGCATGAAATCAAATTTTGTATCGATCTTGAACCCGGTACAAAACCCATTTCCAAAGCCTCATATCGAATGACTCCTATTGAACTTCAGGAGTTAAAAACCCAACTACAGGAATTATTAGACATCAGTTTCATTCATCTTAGTGCGCCTCCTTGGGGTGCTCCTGTTCTATTCGTGAAGAAGAAAGATGGAAGTATGCGACTTTATATTGATTTTATTGGGTGAGCTTTAGATCCTTGTTGTATATATATATACTTATATATATTAACTGTGTGTCAAACTTTGTTCGATGAGCCTAGACTTCGGTCTGGAGCGTTTACTACTTTAATATATATATATATATATACTTATATATATGAACTGTGTGTCGAACTCTGTTCGATGAGCCTGGATTTTACATCCGAAGCGTTTAATGCTTTAATATATATATTTACTTATATATATGAACTGTGTGTCGAACTTTGTTTGATGAGCCTGGATTTTATATCCAGTATGCGTTTATTGCTTTTTATATATATATATATATATATATATATATATATATATATATATATATATATATTGTCCAACCTAGAGTTTACTTCATGGTGGTTGATCGCTTTTATGCCTTTCTTTACGCTTCATCGTCCCACCTTGAGTTTTCTCCGTGGCAGTTGATAGCTTTTACAGCTTTATTTACATTTCTGATCCCCCATGGAGGTGCTTCGTGGTTGGTGATCATGTATGTATATATATATTTACAACTTTTATATATATACATGCTTACTGCTTTTATACAAATTGCAGCATCATGTGAGCCTAGGAATCATGTGATCACTGATTCAGTATACTTAATCTAGATTCGGTTCCCGTGATGGACATTTTCAGCTGTAAGTAGCTTGTAAATTTATCTGCGATTAATCAATTTCCTCGAGATGGTTTTCATACCCACGAGGAAGCTCGGCAAGATTATTTTGTACATTATTTTCTTATAGATGCTTCAGATCTAAAAATAAAAGCAATCGTCGTAACACTTAATAAAATGGGAGTGTAAAAGGTCTCAATTACTATTGAGCATCAAGGTTTGAAAAACCTCTTTTATAAAACATCACTGCCATATCTTGCTAAAAACTGAATTTTTACATGAATTCAAACCCTGTGTATATAGATGTAAACGAGGCCTCGCACTACTTCCAAATAACAGCACATTGACCCACACACACACATTTAGATAACAGTTTCTTGAAAAGTGGCGGTCACTGTGGTAACACGGATGTCGGGGGGTGCCTAACACCTTCCCTCTGCATAATCAAGTCCTCAGACCCTAATGAGTCTCGGTTTCACCGACCCATTTAGAAGTGTCATATCACTGGGTAAATGTGCAAATCTTTTCTCGGTTGTGTTGGTACAACCATTTAAAAAACCAACTGGCGACTCTTAACAGTCCATCGTCGACATTATACATGTCGGACCTTTTTCACTTGTTTTTTCAAACAAATCTCACCTAAAATGAGAACACCAAAGAACAAGTAATGAAAAGGGACAATTAAAAATCCCGACGTCGACAAGTGGCGACTTTGCTGGGGACTTCCAGTAAGAGGACTTAAGCCGCTATTACAATCTTTTCAAAACTGTTATCTACTTGTGTGTGGATGTTCAGATTTACATTTATGATGAATGTGTACGAATGCATTTACTTATTGCACTTAGTGCTTCGCACCATATCTGCTTATGATATTAGTGTTTCGCACATGTCATCATTTCCATACGGTGAGACGCGATGTATGTGAATGTATGTTGTGTGATCCCTCCACCAGGAGGCTATCCTGTCGGTGTTTGATTATTGGACTCGTAGGAAGACTAATTCCAACGAGGCTCCAGAAAGGCACCACCCAAATTTGCTCCAGTTGAAAGGCCGGATTAACTTCCCGTTCAGTAAATTGCGATGATTTGGGAACCTTCATGCCAAAAAGCCACGAGAGTAACCTAAGATAGGTCAGCCTCTGATAAACCCAACACGGAGGAAAGTCTCTTCATGATTTCTCATTTTAAATTACTTGTAAAATCAATTACTTGTAATTTCATTCCATATTCATCTCTATGTAATGAGAAATATGAATAAATGTGTATACATACATGTTTACATTAACATGTTACCATGTATTACAAACAGTTGTGACACCCCCAAATCCCGGTACTTCAATACCTCAAGATTTGGTGTTCACTTAATCAAAACATTCATATTTAACTACCCAATCAATATAAAATTGAATAATAAACCTGCCCATACAGGATTACATTAAATAAAAAAACCTCCCAGGTTATCTAACCTTTACAAACAATCATTCATGCAAAAAATTTAAATAAACTTCATTACAATATTTAAGCCAAAGTTTGATAATAAAACTATCAAAACGATTACAAGTCTTCAGTACTTGTTCATCTTTCCTTTTCCTTTACTGGTGCTAGGTACGTCACCCTTTTCATCTTTAGTTGTAAGGATTTTATAGGCAAGAGTGAGCAAACAAGGCTCACTTAGAATAACAATAAATAAAACTTTAATCTTTACATCAATAGCCAAATACTAGGCTCAATAGAACTGAACAATGTGTTCTATTAATAAAAAAACATAACATTCCACTGAGGGTCTAATGACCACGAACTATGTCCACAGTTATAAGTAATCTTTCAACTTTAACTTTAACAGTCATACGACTATAAGGACTCCAAGGTACTTAGGGGGATCAATCCTTCGTACATGTATTATGCACAAACATTTCAGTGCAAAGTATAAAACTAAGCGTAACCCCTAATACTAGGGTTGTTCATCTCAGTATTTAGAGTACAAGTCCGCACCAAAGTCAGTTTGGTTTGGATACACTTCAAGGTAATTTGGAATTCAACGGACATCAACTAAGGATTAGTTGAATAAAAGATAATAACACTATGTTATTGAATAATCATAACTGAATAAACATTTCATTCTAAGTTCATGCTTTAGGAATAATCTAATAGCATAACAATTGAATAATCTATCATACCTTGCTTTGAACAACATTAAGCTAAGGTTACATCTTAGAATTGAATATCAAGCATGCATAACAAACAATAACTTGAAAGATAAATTTGTTCATCAGAATAAAGATATTTGCATGCTAAAAATACAAGCTTAGGTTTAGAAAAAAAAAACTTACACAACATAATAATGGAACTAGCTCAACAAAAGGGTTGAATTAGGAGAACTTGCAAAATTGTAAATAAACTAGCTCGAAAAAAGTGTGGAGATAGAAAACTTGCATCATCATGAATAACTAGATACAATCAATTTGCTCAATGAAAGTAATTTAATGAATAAGGTATAGAATTAGGAAACTTGCATAACGAAGGTTTAGGATTAGAAAACTTGTCTTGCGCGTAGATTAAACCGTTATAATCCAAATCACAATATCCTATATACATATGTTATCATAACATTATCAGTCATTATCAATTCTACATCACGTATGGTTTAGATGTCTAACCATGTAATCAAATTATATTATTAAACGATAGTAAACTCGTTAAGTACTAACACCATGCTCGTTCATACACTATAATAACAAAAATACATGTTCATAAAGCATTACAACTAACAATTTCAGACTTCTGTGTTAGACAAAAGTCGTTACTGAGCATTTTGCTAAGTAGCGTCGCGCCACGAGCGACCGTGGTGGCGTTCTTATGGCTACGAGGTGGCGCTTTCAAGACGAGAATCACACAAGGACTCAAGCTACATGGAAGGAAGTCAAGGCTCCCGCTGACGATTTTGTGTCAAGGCCATGAGTCCTGGGTCATGGGAGCAAATTTTGGCGATAAGGCGCAAGAAGTCGAGCTCTAGCGCGATATTTGGCACTGAGGCGCCGAGATTGATAGAATACAAAACGAAGAACAAACAAAGCTACTGTATTCTGCTTTCTCACCCCCAATTAACATGTATAAATTATAACTCATATAAATTACACACAACCATTAATAATCTTACATATACCAGTTACTAACCATTAAACAACGATTCTAGGAACACGGTTATCTTTGAAACCAATGTTTTAAAAACCCAAACTCCATTGTTAACATTTGTTAACACGGTGAGCACTGTAATCATAGTTATAAAGCAATTTGATTTATTCTAACTATATTCTATTTAATTCTTATCCAATTAATATAATCACAGTTAAATTTCATGATTATCATACAATACAAGTATAAATTTCGGTACTCTGCAAACCACATGTATACATATATGTTCATTGTAATTCCACTTCCTTTTTCCTTCACACGTAATTAACATGAAATCTTATATGCATATTACACATACAATCATATATCTACATATGCCAGTATAACAATTACAAACATAGTTTTAAAAGAATTTTGTAAAAACCTTCTACTCGTTGAAAAAAAAAAAAAAAACACATAGACACATAAATTATATGCGTATCTAGTATTAAGGTCATAGACATACCTTTTGTTGTTAAGAAATTCTTGTTAACTCTTAGAATAGCTTGAAGAACTCAGCTCTTGTTGCTTCTCTCTCTCAGACTCTCTCAAAATCTCTGAACCTTTCCTTTAGCAGACGACTATTTTCTTAAACTCAAGTTTAACACTAAGACGTAAACCCAAAACTCAACTGATAACTCAAATAAGTTAATATAAGAATCTGCCTTACCATAATAAGCCTAATAATTGACATCGGTTATAAAACATATAACGTATAACTTATAAATATATATTTTATTTATTTAGTTTATTATTAATAATAATTTAAAATTTCAAAATCCAAAAGCCATAAAGCTTTGTTTGGCAAACCATTTTAAAAGTTAAACACTCAATACCATTAAGTCTTGTTTGGCACAAATCAAATTAGACTACTTTAATTTATTTTAATAACTCCTTATAATAAAGTTATTTGTCACACTTTATTTAATTAAGTTTTCATACTTAATTTAATTACTTAAATTAATAATTTATTAAATAAATCATTTAATCACATAACTCAATACAAATAATTTAACCACCTAACATTAAATTAAACAAATACAACTATGTATTCAACAATAAACACATCCAATGAATATTTATATAAATCAATAAATATTTATAACTTACAATTAAAAATCTGGAATGTTACACCATTCCCCTATTATAAGGATTCTGTCCCCATAATCATAACTCAAACAACACATTCGCTACATTCTTCCATACTTAAAAAGATTCTGTCCCCAGAACTGAAGACACAGATTAAACAAATAACTCAGGGTACTCTTTCATCATTTTCTCTTCGAGTTCCCACGTAGCTTCTTCAGCATTGTGATTTTTCCATATCACCTTCACAGAAGGTATCATCTTATTCCTGAGCACTTGTTCTTTCCTGTCTACTATCTGGATAGGAATCTCTTCATAAGACAAATCTTTCTCAAACTGCAACGGTTCATACTCGATCACGTATTTGTAATTGGGTTTATACGGTTGTAACACCGAAATGTGAAAAACATTATGAACATTTTCCAACGCTGGAGGTAGAGATACCTCGTAAGCCACTTCCCCAACTCTTCGAAACACTTCGAAGGGTCCAATAAACTTCGGGCTTAGCTTTCCCTTCTTACCGAAACGAATTTTCCCCTTCTAAGGAGAAACTTTTAGGAATACGTAACTTACTACGACAAATGTACGATCTTGTCTGTGTTGATCAGCATATTTCTTCTGTCGGTCTTGAGCAGCTACCAATCTTGTCCTGATGAGTTTGGCAAACCATTTTAAAAGTTAAACACTGAATACCATTAAGTCTTGTTTGGCACAAATCAAATTAGACTACTATAATTTATTTTAATAACTCCTTATAATAAAGTTATTTGTCACACTTTATTTAATTAAGTTTTCATACTTAATTTAATTACTTAAATTAACAATTTATTAAATAAATAATTTAATCACATAACTCAATACAAATAATTAACCATCAAATTGAAATATCAATATAATAATAATTTTCTTAACTCATTAATTATTTATTCAACAAATAATTTAACCAACTAACATTAAATTAAACAAATACAACTATGTATTCAACAATAAACACATCCAATAAATATATATATAAATCAATAAATATTTATAACTTACAATTAAAAATCTAGAATGTTACAACAGCTAACATCCGTTTTGCAGGATAAAATTCCTAAAACGGACACAATCACATAGCATGTTAATATTTACACATTCCCTAAAGATTAAACTATGCAAGTCTTTCGCGGGGAAACAATCGGACCCACTACCTGGTCGAAATCCAAATAGGTCGCGAGCCTACAGTCAATCATGTCGTCATCCGACCAAACTGACCTTAATCCAGTTTCTCGCAAAGAATTCGACGGATTAAGCAAACAAATTACAGATTTGGTTGTTCTACTCAAAGAACTACACCAGTCTACTCAGGGTTCAAAAATACCCATACATGTTGAATCCTCTACACAAGGAGGAACTCAAACCCTTGTGATACCTGAAATGCAGTTGGATACGACCAACAAAATTCATGATGCTACCCATCTCATAGGAGATCCAGACACCGGTGACAACAGAAAGAAAGTCCTTCAAATGGAAGAAACCATTCGTACTATCAAAGGAATTGGAACGCACGGGAGTGTTTCATATGCCGACCTATGTGTATTCCCTGGTGTTCATTATCCAGAAAAGTTTAAAACTCCTGACTTCGAAAAATATGACGGGTTAGGAGATCCTTACACACATTTGAAGGTGTTTTTTGGAGAACTAGGTTCTTATGTAGAGGATGAGAAGCTCAAGATGCAGCTGTTCCAGAAGAGTTTGACTGGAGAAGCCCATTCGTGGTATACCAGATTAGATAATTCAAAGATCCATAGCTGGGAAGAGCTAGCACACGCCTTCCTCACACAATATAGCTTCCAGTCTCAGATAGCTCCTGACTGGTACCAGATTACTAAGGTCAAGAAACAATCCAACGAGTCTTTCAGAGAGTATGCCCAAAGGTAGAGGCGCCTTGCTGCTCAAGTTATTCCTTACATGACAGAATCAGAAATGGTCATGACCTTACATATAAGAAGCTCCTTTCTATGAACGAGTATTAGCCGGCATCGGTAAACCATTTTCTGAAATGGTCAAACACGGGGAGATGGCTAAGATGGGATTGAAGTCAGGAAAGATTCAAGACCTAGCTGCCCTTAAAGCTGTCGCTGAGCACATCCAATCCGGAAATTATGGAAACAACCCCCAGAGGGTCCATAAAAAGAAAGAGGAGGATGTTTCCCTAATACTACAGGGTCAAAAGGGCAATCAGAACATGCCTATCCAGAGGAGAAATTACACTCCCTTTCAAGCACAGTCTTCAAACCCTCAAGTACCGAAAGGTGGAGAGATTAAACGCCCTCGGGTGTTCACACCCTTAGGGGATTCACTCGAGAATATTCTCACTCTTCTGACAACGCAGAAGAAAATCACGCATATTTTTCCACCAGCCAGCCCTAATGGATGGGGTTTCAATGCTGCTCGAAAATGTGTTTATCATGTCGGGGCACCTGGACATGATACTCAGGATTGTTGGGCCTTAAAACACAAGATCCAAGACCTGATAGACAACGGTGAGATCGTGGTCACCAAACTAGATCAGCCTCACGTTCAAGACAACCCTCTTCCTCAACACAAAGAGGAAGAAGTCAACATGATTAATTGGAGCAATGGACAGAGTTCCAATTTCAACAGCGAGTGATCTCAGACCAGCAAAGACGGTGTTGACAAGTGGGATTATGCCAAGTTCTATTTCGCAATGGAACGAAAGATGAAAGCTTTGTGCAAGCAAATTGAGCAATTGGCAGAACTGGTGATCTATCAGCATCAAGTTACACGCCAGTTAGTCAGCCAGGATCATGCTAGGCTCCTTCCTCTTGTTATAAGTATTCCCTCATCACCTTCAGAAAATGAAATGCTAGAGGACAAAGTGACAAAGAGAGCGAACCTATGGAGGAAATCCTTCAGATGTTAATCAATGAAGGAAGGATAACTTCCTTTCTACCTCCAATCAATCCCCGTTCAGGACGGTACAATTCTGATGGAGTATGTCAATATCACTCCCATTCTCGCGGTCACAGCACAGAAGAATGATGGGCACTCCGCCACCTTATCCAGAATCTAATTGATAGTGGTGTCCTGCAACTAGTATACGATGTTATCATGTTGCGGGAGAGTGAGAATACCTGTCCTACTAAGTGGAAGGGATTGGTAGCAGTTATATCCACTGAGGCCGATGACACTGGCAAACCATTCACTATACCAGCAATTCAACTCAGAGGAAGCAATAATCCTTTGAAAGTGGCCGCTCCAGAGCCAATCAAATTACCATGCAGAGCACAATATCCTATTGTCAGCTTGCACAAAGTTCTATGGAATTATGGAGAAGGTGAAGGACCCACCTCGTATACAACTGCTACAGTGTCGAAGGAGAATCCACTGTATCTTCCCCAACGGGTGATGAAGTCTACCGTCAAATCAAAGGGGAAAATACCCATGGAGAAGATTGAAAAATTCCTCCGCACTATGGGTCAAAACGAAGCCAAGGTGGTTTTAAGCTTAAGAGAAGCTCCACACCAAATTTCAATCCTGGATTTGGTTTTAACTTCCGAGGATCATAGGAAAATCTTGATAAGGGTTTTGGAAGAAGCCTATTTACTGACATCAGTGGATACGGAAAAATTTCAACACTTGGTTGATCACATTTTTAACAATAATGTGATATCCTTTACTGATGACGATATACCGCCCGAAGGGACCAGTCATTGCAAGCCGTTACACATTGCAGTCTTGTCCTCTGGATACATGTTAGCTGGAGTTTTGATAGATGGAGGCTCATCTATAAATATCTGTCCTTACGCTACATTGTTAAAAATGAATGTCAATCTCAACCGAATTCGGAGCAGCCATACGGTTATCAAAGCTTTTGATGGAGCCCGTCAGAATTCGGTCAGAGTAATTGAGCTGAAAATCGAAATTGGTCCCCATACATTCTGCGTATCTTTCCACGTGCTCAAGATAGATTAAGGATACAACCTGCTCTTGGGACGACCATGGATTCATATGGCAGAGGCAGTCCCCTCCACCCTTCATCAACAACTGAAATACATTATTAACAATAGCCTAGTCAGGGTCAAAGTTGAACCAGAGTGTCCTCAACACGGGGACATGCCATTCATCAATACCAGTGCAGATGTTGAACCGGTCAGTTTTCATGCCTTGGAAGTAAGCAATACCCAATACCATGCAATTGGAACGCCATTTCCCGAACCCAAGATTTCTGCTGAGGTAATATTGGTTACTCAAGAAATGATGTTATTGGGTCATCTGCTGGGACAAGGGCTGGGTAAAGATCACAAGGGTATCAAGCACCCCATTCGAGTATACAGTCAAACTGGGACAGCTGGACTAGGCTATTCTGCCAGTTCTAGTCATAGGAATCCTCATAAGCATCATCAGATTCCTTCAGCTTCAGCCACATGGCGACTATCTTCACCTACAAATTCTTAGTTCGCACAACCTCCTATAAAGGTGTCAGCCAATGTAATGGCTATGTTATTTCACAAGTCGGTACCGGTGAAGGTGAAAGAAGTCTTTGTTCCAGATCCCACAGTAGAAGAGGAGGAACAAAGAATCAAGCAAGATATCGTCAGAATGATGTCAGGTATACGCATCATCATTCATAAAGAACATACAAACAGATACACCCAAGACGATGATTGCACAGACATAATGGCCATCATTCGGGAAGAGGAGGACGATGACAACCCGTCCATCACTACAGTCCACCCGGACTTTGCCCTTGCCAATTGGAGCAGCACTCCTTGCATTGGTCGACAAGGGTAAAATGGGCAGGAACTCTTTCGCCTCAGAGATATCATAACTGCTTATTTTCTCAGACAAGACAAAGCAGCTTTATTTTGTCAGTATATGCTAACACTGTGTATGATCAAACTCTTTCATATATACTAAGTGAAAGCATATTTTGTTTCAGGCCCCTGAATATAGATGTGTCTGTACTTCCTGATATGGTGCCTCTTCTCCACAAGGATTGTACCTTTGATGTACAGATGAATTCAACCTTGATGGAAATATATGAGGACATTGAGGTGCCTCCAGAAATTTAAGAATGGGTCAAAGACAAACCTAAACCCAACCTTGATCAAACCACTTCCTTCAATCTCGGAACCTTAGAAAACCCTAAATTAATCCAGATTGGTTCAAACCTTACCCCAAACCAAAGGAATGACATGGTTACGCTACTAACCCAATTCCAGGATATGTGTTTGCATGGTCTCATGAAGACATGGTGGGTTTGTCCACTGACATTTTCCTTCATCGCCTTCCCATTAAAGAGGGATTCAAGCCGGCCTACAAAAGCTCAAAGCGATCAAACCCCGAGTGGAGTTTAAAAGTGAAAGAAGAAATTGTGAAACAGTTTCAAACTGGCATCAGCATGGTGTCCACATATCCTGAGTGGATATCCAACATCATTCCTGTGCCAAAACCTGGAGGAAAGGTGCGAATTTACGTGGATTATCGGGACTTGAACAAAGCTTGCCTTAAAGATAGCTTTCACGTGCCATTTATCCACATTCTCATTGACAATACTGCTCAATACTGCATGTACTCCTTTGCTGATTGCTTTGCAGGGTACCATTAGATCATGGTTGCTGAGGAAGATTGTGAGAAAACTGCTTTCATCACACCTTGGGGAACCTTTTGCTATAGACGGTTGTCATTCGGCCTCAGCAATGTCGGAGCCACCTATCAGCGAGCTATGATGGCTCTCTTCCACGACTTAATGCACAAAGAGATAGAGATGTATGTGGATGACATCATTGTCAAATCCCAGAAGGAGGAAGACCACTTAGACCATCTCAGGAAGCTATTCAACAGGTTGCGTAAGTACAACTTGAAGTTGAATCTAGCCAAGTGCGCCTTTGGCGTTAAATCAGGCAAGTTGCTAGGATTCCTAGTCAGCCATAAAGGGATTGAGCTGGATCCTACCAAAATCCAGGCCATCACAAAAATGTCCATTTCTCGGACTGAGAAGGAAATACGGGGATTTTTGGAAAGAATCAACTTCATTAGCAGGTTCATTTCTCAACTCACAGCAACCTGTGAGCCAATCTTCAAGCTATTAAGGAAAAACTCCTCCATAAAATGGAATGATGAGTGCCAGAAGGCCTTCCTTACAATCAAAGAGTAGCTAGTCAAAGCTCCCATTTTGGTACCACCCAGGGATGATGTTCCCTTGTTCATGTACCTGTCCATAAGTGACAATGCCATGGGCTTCATGTTGGGAAAGAAAGATGATAGAGGCCAAGAACGAGCTATCTATTACCTCAGCAAAAGATTCAACAGCAGTGAACACAAGTACACTCTGATTGAGAAGACTTGTTGTGCTTTAGCATGGGCCTCCATGAGGTTACAGCATTACCTCCATGGTCACACAACCCATCTCATATCCCGCATGGATCCTCTCAAGTACGTGTTCAATAAACCCATGTTAAATTGTTGATTGTCCAGATGGCAGTTGATTTTGCAACAATTTGACATCGTCTACGTGACTCAAAAGTCCATCAAAGGTCAAGGAATTGCGGATCAACTGGCCGCCGCACCTTTAGGGGACTTCAAACCCTTGGAGACATACTTCCCCGATGAAAGGATAATGACAGTTCAGCAACACCATCAGTACGATACATGCCAAACATGGAAGATGTATTTTGATGGACCTGTTAATATGGAAGGTTCTGGAGCTGGAGCAGTTCTAGTATCCAATACGGGAGAGCAGTATCCCGTCGCCATCAAATTACAGCTTGTTAGCACCAACAACACAGCTAAGTATGAAGGCTATCTCATGGGGCTAAAACTTGCCCTTTCAATGGGCATCAGGCGGTTAACTATCTTTGGAGATTCGGAGTTAGTGGTCAGACAATCCACGGGAATCTATCAAACCAAAGAGCTATATTTGTTGTCTTACCATCGGCAAGTTTTACAAATGGTTTTGGACTTCGAAGAAATCTCCTTTCTACACATTCTTCGTAATAGGAATGACTTTGCAGACGCATTAGCAACTTTGGCCTCCTTGGTTAACATACCTGACAAGGGACACTTTCCAAACATCACAATTGCCCTACACAAGGCACCAGCCTATGGGAACTAAATTGGAGAAGTATCGGATGAGCTACCTCCCATCTAGCATCCTTGGTATCAGCATATCAAAGAATACCTACGCGATGGATCTACACCCGCTGAGGCGAGCCCGACCGAGAAAAGGCGGATCCATTGACTCGCTATGAAATTGTACCTGAGTGGAGATGCCCTCTATAAGAGAGATACAGGACAAGGTCTCCTCAGATGTTTAGACAAAGATCAAGCGCAAAGGCTCATGGATGAGATCCATGGTGGAGTATGTGGCCCACACATGAGTGACCCCGTCCTTGTCAAGAAAATACTCAGGACAGGGCATTACTGGCTCTCTCTCAAAGCTGACTGCAATGACCACATCAGGAGGTGTTATCAGTGCCGAATTCATGGGAATGCTATCCACGCCCCTCCACGGGTACTCCATAATATGAGTTCACCTTGGCCCTTCTTAATGTGGGGAATGGACGTTATTGGGCCCATTGAGCCTAAAGCCAGTAATGAACATCGATTTATCTTCACCATGATCGACTACTTCACCAAGTGGGTAGTAAGCGACCTCCTTCCTGTGGTTACCAAAGAAGTCATCATTGCTTTCATCAGAAACAATGTTATTTGTCGATATGGACAACCAGAGGTGATTGTATCAGACAATGCTAAGAACCTCAACAAAAAGATGATGGAGGAGTTATGCAGTAAATTCCACATCAAACATCTTAACTCTGTCATCTACCGTCCAAAGATGAATGGTGTTGTTGAAGCGGCTAACAAAAATATCAAGAAGATCATGCAAAAGATGTTCGCCAACCACAAAGGATGGCCTAACTTATTTCCTCTTACTTTGTTAGCCTACAGAACCTCAATGCGCACTTCCACTGGGGCAACCCCCTATGCATTAACCTATGGGGTGGAAGCAGTGCTCCCTGTAGAAGTAGAAATGGAATCCCTCAGAGTGTTGACAGACGCTCAGCTGGAGAAAGACCAATGGGTACAAGACAGGTATCACCAATTGTCTCTAATAGACGAAAAGCGAACCGCGGCTATCTTCCATGGTCAGTTATATCAACCAAGGATCGCCAGATCCTACAATAGAAAAGTCCAGCTATGGCAGTTTAAATAACATGACTTGGTTTTGAAGAAGATCATTGACAACCAAGATCAATCTAAGGGAAAATTCACTCCTAACTGGGAAGGCCATTTGTTGTCAAGGAAGTATTGACAGGTGGTGCTCTCAGATTGCAAGAAATAGACGGCGATGAATTTCCACAACTCATCAACGCGGACACCGTGAAACGGTATTATGTCTGAAGTTAGCATCAAGCAAACATCCTGGTGTTGGATCATCAGATCACCAGTCATTCCGGTTCTTTAACCCCTTTACCATATACAACACTTTACATAATTTGCCCCTCAGGGAAACATACTTTTCAAGCCAGCAGCCTGGCTTCACTGCACTCATACAACTTAGGTCATCCCACTATGGATTGAACCTCTCGCGTTTGCAGTTTGGCTACCCATACATGAGATCAAAATTCTCATACCTGCAGTTTATCCTCAACCTAGGATCAAACTTTCTCATCCCCGCAGTCTAACCTGCACATGGGATCACGTTTTTCAACTCGCCCTGAGGGGCGAACTACGCCGACCTGATCTCCTCTTCAATAGGAGTACATAGGCAACCATTTCATATGGCCCGGTCATAATAAAACAAAAACAACAAAAACAGTTCTACCCCCTTCTTCTTACAAAAACAAAAACAACCAAAAACATTCCTACACCCTTTTTCTGCTATACAACTTTGAACCTCTTACACCAGGTTTGAACTACGTAGACCTGATCTCCTTTCAATAGGAGTACGTAGGCAGCCAGTCATGGTTCGATCTCACCCCCTACCAAAATATAAAAACTTGTCAACGGTATTGGGATCAAACTTCAATCCACTACATTTCATTTGGCTTCAGACCAAAGGGATGGAATTACCTGAACTCCTCCCAAATATGAGATTCGGCGACCATCTAAGATGCTGTTGTACCTTGAAGAGCAACACCAATCCATAAGAGATGGAATTAACTAGGCTTCTCCTGAATAGGGGTACTGGTGACCATCTGTGGTGTGGTCAATCTCAGAGAGGAAAGCCACACTCCTCTCCACATTTCCATACAGAAACCAGTCCTAAGACACCAAAGATGGTAGGGATACACACAGATCAATGATCCATTTTCAACTGTCCAGTGACAACTCAATGTCCATCCATCCGGGAAGAGTTCAGAATACATCAAGATCACAAGCCCTGAAGAAGCAGGCAAAATATCAAGCAAGTATCAGAGCATATCTAAAAGGGAAGTGATCAAAAATATATTTCCCTGCTATATATATAATGTTGTTTGATATACATAATATAAACTGTACATAACAAAATGGCTATGCTAGTCTGTGCAGTAAAATACCAGCCCATCTACATGTCAAGGTATATGCGAGCTAACAAGCCCAACATGGCATCCCTCTCAGAAGAAGGAGGCGAAGCTATGGTCTCCTGTACGAGAGTATCCATATGACCCAACAGATCTGCAGCCATCTGCATGGTGACCATATGCCCATCAATGTAAACGCTCATCTCTGCAATCATGCCAGTGGTAAGGGTCCTCACTGTAGTACTATCTGTGACGGCTACATCCCGGGCAGATATAGCACTATCTCGCTCAACTATCGATGCATCTCTGGATGATCTGGCCTCATCCCGCTCAACAACAGCGACATCTATATGGGTTAATGCACCATCTCTCTCTAACAGAACTGCGTCTCTCCCATCAAGGGTAGTCAACATAGGCTCTAGCCTAGTCTCTCTCGAAGGTCATCAGATGAAGACTCTACTCAAAGTACTGTGCTGAATGCTAAATCACAACAGTACTAGTACTGGGAGAATCTAAAGGAAATGTTGGCAACCCGACAACTAGCTCCTCCTCGAAGTGGGAATCAATGTCCTCCATGGGATCTCCATCATCTGACTCAATATCCGGTACTGTGGATACTTCCACAGCCAATGAAATCTCTGTCTCCATCTATACGGAATACTCTACGGAACAACCTGGATGACTAACATAAAAAGTAGCTATCTCGCGCTGATCCCAACAAGCATACACACGGGATCGGTCCTCTGCTGAAAGATAGCGAGAAGCTAAACAATCTCCTAACGCCCCTTCGAAAGGATGAAAATCCTAGAACTGGTCAAACTACGACATCACGGCTAGCGGGTGGTAGGTAGTCATGCCCCTCAAGCCAGCCAGAGGGAGATAGTCCATGCCCGGAGCATGAGTAATGAATCTATAGGGTGAGCTAAGCCCTGTGCATGGCAGAATGCCAAACGGATCTCTGATATCCGCCAAGAACATAGACCAAGACATAGCATCCTTACTCTTTGATGGCTGAAAGGAGTATGACATAGCTATATCATGGGTGAAATAATACCCATGTCGTCTAATGGTGCCGATCGGTCTCAAGTGTGACATAAACCACACGTACAGCATGACCGAGCTGCCCGTAAAAACTCCTGTCAGATAAGTGCAACAATATGAAGACGACCTCAGAGTCTCTGCTATAATCATCAGTATAATGGTACGACCCTCCCTGAGAGCTCTTACTGCCATGATGACTCCAATGTCTATCTCATCCATGTACCGTGGCATATAGACATACGATAGTACGCACAATAGTAGTACATCAACCCTGGCTAGACACCAATGATCCTCTGGTGTGGTGAAATCCTTGGAATGTCGTGTATAACTATCCTCAGAGCCAAATCTGTCAAATAGAAAATGTTGGGATATAACGTGGCCAGATGTAAGCTCATCCTGTACCACACTACGCCTCAATCTAGTGAGGGTCATGAACCATCGACTCATGTCCCCCAAATCCATATGCACGCAAGGTCTGTCCAGCGGTAGCATCGTCAACCGTGCATACTCCTCCAAAGTGGGAGTCAACTCCTGGGTCCCAAATCGGAAAACCTGCCTCTCCGATACCCAGTGCTCCAGCATGCCATCTACGAATCTTGTGGGAACCTGAAAAATCAACAGGGTCATAGTATGCTGCAACAAATGATCTATGGTCACCCTGTCTGATGGTGACACGCTATCATACCACGATCGCATACCAAATGCCACCAATGATGGTGGGGTATGATCAATACGGCTTAATCGTCAAGAAGACATCATCAGACGGCCGTGTCATAAGACCATCCAGGGGTCAATGCTGAATATCTCTGGGCATACATATGCATAACATGATACATGCATTGTATATAATAGATGGCAATATGATATAAGGGAATGAAAAACTGTGCATACATTCCTAAGCATATCAACATCTAATACATCATCTCTCTGACTATATATAACACAGGAAATGGGGGCATGACGCCCTACTACTAACAGAAGCCTATCAAAAGATATAGCGAGAATGGGGCACAGCCACCCAATAGCTAACAGAGGCCTATCAAAAGAGATAACGAAAATACACATCAGAAGAAGACAATGGTGTCAATGTCTACATCATCAATCCTGTCCACCTGATGTAAGTCCTCCTGAGTCACTGGATCTCTATCAACAGGGATGTCAGGCCTATACAAAGGAGGATCTGCACCGGTAAAACCAAATGGGTCATTTGAAGGGCCAGCGCCTGAGCTGGAAGGATCAAATAAATCTGCCTCTGCCGGATCTCTGCCCAAATGCCGGATAAAGAAATGTGCTTGGTCTAATCACCGGGTCAAACTATCAATCTGTGTCACATGAGTCGGGTCTTGGACACAAGCTATCCAATCCATCATCATCATGGATCTTGGAACCATATCCCCCATGAACTGAGTGACGCGGGACTGGGCTCCAATAGTACGAGGGAACAACCAACGCTGGAATATCTCCTGAGTGCAGGGACCCTCTGACAATGCAAAGTCGTCAACCCCCAATAATGGGATATCAGTGATGGGTGACTGTGATATAGGCCAATGACGTTTGGCAGGAGGCAAGATCGGCATACGAATCTCCCCTGTGGTGCTCCTAATAGCACGCTCTCCTAAATAGAGCTCCCATCCTCCATATGTAAAGAGGGGAACTCTCCGGGTGGAAATCACATACTCGACGCCAGTCGGGTACCCATCCTCAAAACCGATGGCCAAATGTTCCCTAGAATAGGGAATCCATGTGATAATATCAGCTGACAACAACTCCAGCTGCAGGCGGCAGTGAGTGAAACCCTCAGCTACAGGGACCTCCGCCAGTATGGAATGATGCCATCGTCGTCCTCGTGGATAGGTATCTAAACCTAACATATTCACAAGATGCAAGCATAGGAGCCTCTCATAGTCCCAAAACTTCCAACACAATGGCAAAACAGCTGCAGTCAGTAAACACTCTTAACCTATAAATGGGAAATGACAAGAGAAATACTCACCAGCAGAAATGGGTAAAATCCTAGCCAAACCTTAGTCAAACCATGTAAGCGCATACGCATTCCCCTGAGGAAATAGGCAAAGGTGTAGGAACCCCAATCATACTCTCCAATACGGTCCACATGATGCGTGGCGCTAATCAAAGCGAACGACACCATAGAAGAGTTATCTGCTATGAAGCAGCCTCTAATGATCATCAGGAACAATCGCCGAAGAATGCGATCCCTGACTCTGACATCATCTGGCATGGGCTCGCTCAATAGCCCACTCATAGCATCTACTCTCAAAGGACATGCACGGACAGTCCTACCCTTGAGCGCCTCCACCGGAACTCCTAGCAAGGATCTGACGGTAGTAGGGGTAATATCTGCCATGCAAGGCACTGGTGCCCCTCCAAACTCCATACCTGTGATAAACCGCCAATCCATTGGCATCATCGTCACCTCATAGTCCAGCAAATGGAGAGACTGAGTCTGATGGAACCATCGCTTAGACAATGCCCTGAGGTAACCCCAGGGACAACAACAGGGAAGGATGGAAAAGAATGCTCCAAAACCCCACTCATGCACTGCCGCTCTATAATCAGGATGAAGAGCCTGGTACATGGAGTGAATGCTAAACCAATTCCCTCGAGGCTATGTAAAGCCGGGAACCTACATGAAATGCAGATCAACATCAAAACCCTTTACTCCTCATCAATAGGAAAGAAGGAAGATCAAGATCTAACGTCATACCTCGTTGGCATGCAAATACATCGAGGGATGTCGACTTAAATCACCCATAAGCTCTGGGTTTACCACCTGAATACTCGGGAGCTCCCTATGGGGAACATGCGTAGCAAGAGCGGGGTCCGCAACTAGAACATCCTCCTCCTCGTCCTTGACGTCCGGCACATCAACCCGGACTGGACGTATCACCGCCTCCACCAACCGACGAGGCTGTCTAACAGAATGGGGTCGAGGCACTTCAGAAGCCCTCCTCCGTACACCAGAAGTGGTCTTACAGGAACTACTCAGCTGATCCGGATCCATAATATATGGACAATAAATCTCCAAATCACCTCAAAAAGGGTGTGGTATTTTCTAGCCTGGAGCTTTTCAAAATGCATTTTATGACTACATGCATGCATGCGTTACTTTAACATACATCTACAATAGAGTTAAAAATGCATGATTAATCAAATGCCTACATTTTGGACAATTTTTCCATAGTCCCCTTTGTAAATCGGACTATCCACATGCACATAGGTATGACTAGGTGGACATTCAGTAGCACACCTGACCCAAAGTCATATACATATTATATGCATTAAAAATCAAAAATATTAATCCATAAGGTTAACCTCAATACCAGAAGTACTTTGACTTTTACCTTTTGCTCATTTGTCCTCAAATAGGATAAGAAATAGCAGAAAAATGTGCCAATTTAACTGTCTCAAAAGTCAAATTTTTTCACATCATTATGTTCAGCATGGTTTAATACTAACATTTACTATGTTGAATATTTTTTATCCAGTCATTTGAGCATACATAATCACTACTATGTGTTTAGATGCATTTCATATGATAAGTCATTTTCCAACGGATAAAAATTGGAAAAAAATACATGCATACGTTACCAGGATAGTGTAGAACACTTGAACGGTGACAGAATTTGCAGAAAGTCGCCCGAACTCAGCAGATCTGAAGAAGAGCTCTCAGATTTCCTTCGCGGCACAACTTGAAAATGACTTATGAAAGCAACCTGTAGGATTATAACATCCACGGTTGGCCGCAGGTCCATCTGCGGCTGAAGAAGCTGCACCTGCGGCACCCCTATGTGGGCCCCCAACCCTCTGGCCCGGTCCAGTTCGAGTTGCAAAGGAGTTCTCATAGACTGAAAAGGTCAAATCGGGAATAAAAACGCTGATTGAGCAGAATAGCTTACAATCCTAGTCTTCTGCGATTGAATCTTGGGTATGTACATCACTCATTGGTATTCGTCCAAGCACAGGGTATACTATGTCGATGATCTCAGATATTACAAGTCACGCTCAAAAATACCTGGCGTAGTTCCAATGCCGCCAATTCAGGGTCGTAACCCTAAGTTACAACGTAGACCCCGGCGGGGGTTATAATGCATTCCCCGGTGGGGGTCACCATGCGTTGTCATCCATTGGTGTACGTATCAATGAAGGTCAAGCAACCTTGACGTTATTTCAGCTGATGGCAAGTAAACCCATCGATGCATCGAAAGCTATTCGATGATTTCGTCCGTTGGTATTCATAGTCCCCAGTGGATCCCCGGCAGGGGTCACAACATAATGTTCCGTTGACACACATATCAACGAAGGTGAAGCAGCCTTGACAATCTGTGTGACGCCCCCAAAATAGGTCCATTCCATCCAACCCATTCTGAGTCGCCAAATACATGGTACAAAAATAACTACAACTTTATTATTACAACATATAAACTGTGAGTTTAAATATAGATATTGACATCTAGACAATATCCACACGCAAATAAATCCCCATCATAATTATTGATACATTATTTTACAAAAATGGTGAGGACTACTAAACAACTCTCTCTAGAACCTTCATTCCATACCCCGACTAGTACTCGCTACATTCTCGCCTCCCCGAGAAGAAGAATGGAACAACAAGGAAAAGGGTGAGCTCAACTAGCCCAAAGAAGAATATTATGACTAAGATAATATACAACAAATTATCGTTAGTCTCCAATAGGGAAAAATCTAATAGAATACAATAGACAAACCAGGTTTTAAATCAATCTTCGCAATGAAATAATAATTCATTAGAAGAGTTAAGTAGAGAATGCAAACTACATTCTTCTATATATGAATTTAAAAGTTCATCGCTCATATTTTATCCTGTAACATCAATCAATATATATCTCGAATCAAATATTCATCTTTGCACTCTGGGCCAAAGATATTCATCGATTGGTCATGTTCATCTAAACACCTATTCATCTTTGCATCACAGGCCAAAGATATTAATCGATCGGTCATGTTCATCTCAACACTGCTCATCTTTGCACTACGGGCCAAAGATATTCATCAAGAAATCATTCATCTTTGCACTACTGAGCCAAAGATATTCGTAATATCATCATTTAGGACCGAGGATGATGAAAATATTTTAAAGAAAACGAATCCGGTGAAACAAAAGAACAATTATTAAGGATTCATATTTTAAACAATCCAAGTTCAAAAATACTTCATAAGTAATCGAGTGGAGTAAAATTCAAGAATGATCAAAAACATGGATACAATCAAAGCTAGTATCCATAGTAGATATTTTGGACAAAAAGAAGAAATTTCATTTTAGGTGAATAAGATTGTGATTCGTGAATAAGTGTCAGATACGTGAATAGTGCCGTATACGTGAATAGTAACTCTCGACACCAAAAGATAGAAATTTCATAAAAAACATCTTCACGCCCGTGAATAGTACTAAATGAATAGTAACTCGTGAATAGTAACTCATGAATAGTAACTCGTGAATAGTAACCCAGACATGAAAAAGTTCCAAATTTGATAAAAATTCCAACTAATATTTTAAGATAATGATATTGAAGAAATAATATCATTTTCGAATAAAATAACATCCCTTACCTTGAAAGACAAGACTTCTAGTTGAAACACCTGGGATAGGCTATGACTTGAACTTGCACCAGTATAGCAATACTCAAAGTATACTCAAAATACTCACAAGAATACGCCGATAATATAGAGAGAGAAAACTTCAGTTTCTGGTGTGATTTTCAATTCTAACCTAAGCACCCTATTTATAGGAAAATGCTTAGAACACCAAAGTAGAAAATTTAATATAATAATAATATATATATATTAATTTGTCTATGCCCACTTAGAATCATCTGAATTCAAAGAACTTAGCATGTGTTAAAGATGCCCACCAAACACAAAAAATGTTTTTCTTATTTAAATTATTTTAAACTTCCAAAATCAATTATTTTTGACTTGAACTTCAATAATTCATAATAAATAGCCATTTTATCGTAAAATTGAATCTCGCGATTTTTTATAGGAAATTCAATTCTCTACAACTTTGCGTAAAGTTTTTCCAAATTCCAAATGTAAATTGGACCAAATCCATAAAGCAAGCGATTTTCTGTGCTATAATCAAATTTCGATCAATAATTGTGTCCACCAACACACAAAATATGTGTTAAACATTTAATGCCACAAAATACTCTTCCTCCTCATATACTCATATATCCCACATTCATTATAAAAATATCACCGTTAATATATTATTAAAATAATATATTTAAATGAATTATTTAATCATAAAAGATAAAATATTAATTTTCAACAATTGTCATTTTAAAATTTTCTCCATCTATATCCACATAAAATCAATATTTTTCTCATCATATAAATCAATAATTAATTATTCACAAATAATATTAGAGAATCACAAGATCGGGCAACTGTGCCGCTCCTCAGAGAAGAGGGGCTTTCAATAAGGATCTCTCCTCATCGGGCGTTGCAATTAGGTGACCAAACCTCTCCTTAGACGTAACTTTCTAGACATTGCCAATGATGTTATCCAATAATATTATTAGAGATAATATGAATTATTGCTCAGATAATGGAAAATACTATGTAATGACAATTTATTGAAACAACAATAATATAAAATATCAATGCAAAAGAATTATTGAATCAATAAAATAAAATCTTTGAATAGTAATTATCAGTAATAATTATTTAGTAGTGCCTTTTACGTAAGAATCAATAATTGGTGTAATACCGTGGTGCTATCGCTCAACAACGCGTATTAGTGAGTTTTAACCACCGGTATTCCAACAAAGATAATCAGAATAACTACTACTGTTATTTATAAACAACTTATATTTGTCATTTTCTTCATCCAATCGCTTTCAAGTTATGGGGCCCATAAAAGACTGCAAGTGATGCATTTAATATTCTCGACAATATGTAATATTCCACGACCAAACGAATATTCCCAAACAATAATGAATATTTTATAACCACTTACTTATTCGAAATATTTGCGTATTTTACCCATAACTATCCACATTAATCAATTCAACCCTTATTATTTCAAAATAATAAACAGAGAAAATTAAATTTCATTAATAATAAGTTGGGGTCTTACAATCTGCCCCATATGGTTTTCATCCGTTGATTCACACGTCAGCGAAGGTAAATCAGCCTTGACAGTCTACCCCCACAGGGTTTTCATCCATTGATTCACACGTCGGTGAAGTACACATCAACGAAGGTCAGGTAGCCCTGAAAACATATGTTGTTGGCAGTAAATCCAGCAGAACCTTGACATATCCTGGCGATACAAACCAGGAAAGGTCAACATCATCAAAGAGGATCGATGATGGAATATGTTATACACATCCTCAAAACAGACAAGGCTGTATCCCCACAGATCTCTTACACATAAGAGGCACTTCTTCTGAATCAAGTCTGTATCAAGGATTAAGGACTTTGGTGATAGCCCCAACGTCAACATCTTAAAAGATTTGGATCACACACTCAATCTAGTCATCATTGCCAATCACCAATAAAAGCAATATAAAGCCGGCAATCATCCCCAGCATGTTGGCCAAACAACCCCGCACATATGCATCATACATTTGCATCGTGTTGCATTTCCAGTGTCTAGGATTCTTTATCCTACCCATGCATTGCATTGCATGAATATGATAAAGAGCGGCATCTGTAGACACTCGAAATTTTCTGTACACGTGTCACTGACATTGCAGGAAGGCAGATTTGTCTTTCAAGAGGTAACCCTGGAAGACAGTTCATATCCAGTTCGGATACTACCGGATATTCATCCTCAACCCCGAAACACACACCGGGAGTAACAGTTCCAACCTCGGAGATAACCTCGAGGCATGCAGTTATAATACTAAAAAATCCACCGGAGAAGACCGATCAATCTCAGAGATAACCCCGAGGTGTCCAATCTCAGTCCCAACACTAAGAATAGCATTTACCAACCTTGGCGATAACACCAAGGAAGGCAGTTGCAGTTCCGGAGATAACCCTGGAAATGCTTGTTTCAAAAGTCTGCAATCAGCTTTAATCTCGGCACTCACACCGAGGTGCTCAGTACTAGGCCCGGAGATAACACAGGGAATACAGGCACACCTCAGAGATGACACTGAGGACCTTCAACATTTGCAGCAGTTCAATCTCAACAATAACCCTGAGCAACATCTGCTTTATCAGCCCAAACCGGTGATAACTCCGGTGAGGGACAAAGTCATCATCTCACCACTTGAGAGCCATATCACGACGTCTCAACATTTCATACACACATTTCTACACAACAATGTCCCACAAGAATCAAGGAAAGCCAATCCCGAGTGATTATTATGTAGGGTAACGGATAGAATTTGAAGCTTGAAGACCGGAGGGCACCGTCCCATCTTCCTGACTTCGTACAACCTCTAATCACATGCCATTGTATAACTCTCGACAACAGCGGTCCGAAATAGGTCCTGCATACCTCAGTCGGATGCCCGGATTGTAATTCTGAAAGTTCGAGTGGACATTGCAGTGCATCCATGCACGTACTGCGAGACGACGCGACCCGGGAAACCCGGGGCATCTCGGGTAGCCTCAGGTACACCTGCATCTGGCCGCAGGTACACCTGCGGCTCCCCCATCTATAAATAGAGGGCTTGGGGTGGCCATTTTAAGAAGAGAAAAGGCGAGGAAGCCCTGTCAAATTTGCTCCGTACTTATAATATACTGAGTGCTTTCTCATTTTAAACACTTCTGAGCTCACATATAGCTACTCTTATACCGACGGGAGCCGAGTTTCATCTACTTTAAAGATATAGAAGTCTTCTTTGGCAGCCTACTGTAAGCTCTCACACACTTTAAAGCCTCTCTCTTCATCTTTGCACACACCCTTCTTCACGTTGAGAGTCGTGTTGCGTTTATTTGCCCAGACTTCGGTCCGTGGTTTTATTTCAGATTGTATATATATATATATATATATATATATATATATATATATATATTATCGAGTTATGCCTCGATTGAGCCTAGACTTCGGTCTGGAGCATTTATTTGTTTTAATATATATATATATATATATACTTATATATATTAACTGTGTCGAACTTTGTTCGATGAGCCTAGACTTCGGTCTGGAGTGTTTACTGCTTTAATATATATATGTACTTATATATATGAACTGTGTGTCGAACTATGTTCGATGAGCCTGGATTTTACATCCGGAGTGTTTACTGCTTTAATATATATATACTTATATATATGAACTGTGTGTCGAACTTTGTTTGATGAACCTGGATTTTATATCCGGTGCGTTTATTGCTTATATATATATTTATATATATATATATATATATATATATATTTCATCCCACCTGGAGTTTACTTCATGGTGGTTGATTGCTTTTACAGCTTTTTTTACGTTTCGTCCCGCCTAGAGTTTCCTTTGTGGCGGTTGATAGCTTTTACAGCTTTATTTACATTTATGATCCCCCATGGAGGTGCTTCGTGGTTGGTGATCATGTTTGTATATATATATTTACAGTTTTTATATATATACCTGCTTACTGCTTTTATACAAATTACAGCATCATGTGAGCCTAGGAATCATGTGATCACAGATTCAGTATACTGAATCTAGATTCGGTTCCCGTGATGAACATTTTCAGTTGTAAGCAACTTATAAATTTATTTGCGGTGTCTGAATTTACTCAGATGGTTTTCATACCCACGAGGAAGTCGGCATTATTTTGTACATTATTTTTTTATAGATTCTTTGCATCTCGAAAATAAAAGCAATCAAGCCGAACACTTAATAAAATGGGAGTGTAAAAGGTATCAATTACTATTGAGCATCAGGTTTTGAAAAACCTCTTTTATAAAACATCACTGCCATATCTTGCTAAAAACTGAATTTTTTCATAAATTCAAACCCTTTGTATATAGGTGCGAATGAGGCCTCGCACTACTTTCAAATAACAGCACATTGACCCACACACACACATTTAGATAACAGTTTCTTGAAAAGTGGCGGTCACCATGGTAACACAGATGTCGGGGGGTGCCTAACACCTTCCCTCCGCATAATCAAGACCCCGGACCCGAATGAATCTCGGTTTCACCGACCCGTTTAGGAGTGTCACATCACTGGGTTAATGTGCAAACCTTTTCTCGGTTGTGTTGGTACAACCATTTAAAAAACCAACTGGCGACCCTTAACAGTCCATCATCGACATTATACATGTCGGACCTTTTTCACTTATTTTTTCAAACAAATCTCACCTAAAATGAGAACACCAAAGAACAAGTAACGAAAAGGGACAACTAAAAATCCCGACGTCGACAGCAGTTCAGTGTCTAGGTTGTCCGAGCGGCGCGGCCCGTGCCATGGATATGTAGGAGATAGCGCGCCCCACGCTAGGAGGTCAGGAGGTGCTGGCGTACTAGCGCGCCCCGCGCTGTGTATAAGTATTGGGTAGAGCGATTCGAGCTAGGGGGTCAGTGACAAGATGAATAGTAGCGCCCCCCGCGCTGGGTATGGCACACCCCATGCTATGAGATTGGCGAATTGACGAGGCCCACGCTATCATGGCATTAAGAGTCTGGGGTAGTAGCGCACCCAGCGCTGTGTATGTGCATTGGGCAACGTGGCCCGCGCTAGGGGGTCAGTAACATCATGGCTCTATTTTCCTTCTTCAACCTGCGAATCATCCAAAAATGGAGTCAAAATTCTATGAAAACTTCATATTTAAACTAGATTATAAACTAAAATATAAAGAATAACTAAAAGAGAAAGAGTTTAGAGCTTGGGTTGCCTCCTAAGTAGCGTTAGTTTTAACGTCGTAAGCCAAACGGTGCCTCTTGTATCACTGTGCATCGGCGAGGGTAATGTTGACGACATCCCAATTTGAATCACCACCCCAGTAATGCTTTAACCGTTGACCATTGACCTTGAAAGTCTCCAATGGATTTTGACTGTAGAGTTTGACAGCGCCATGTGGGAAAACTATTTTGATGGTGAATGGTCCCGACCACCTTGACTTAAGCTTTCATGGGAATAACCTCAATTGTGAGTTAAACAGCAGTACTGATTGCCCCGGCTCGAACGCTCGGTGCATGATTTTCTTGTCATGCAATTTCTTGACTTTTTCCTTGTATAATTTAGCGTTCTTGTATGCATGAAGTCGAAATTCATCGAGCTCATTAAGTTGGAGTAGCCTCTTTTCACCCACAGCTGCTTGATCAAAGTTTAATTTCTGATTGGCCCAATAGGCCTTGTGTTGTAACTCCACAGGTAGGTGACAAGCTTTACCATATAGTAATTGGTATGGTGACATCCCAATCGGTGTTTTGTACGTAGTCAGGTAAGCCCAAAGTGCATCGTCCAACCTGAGAGACCAATCCTTTCGATTCGGATTCCCTACCTTTTCTATAATTCTCTTCACCTCCCTGTTCGAAACCTCAACTTGCCCACTTGTGTGGGGATGATATGTTGTAGCTACCTTATGGTTAACCCCATACTTTTCCAAGAGAGTTGTAAACGATTTGTTGCAGAAGTGACTACCTTCATCACTTATGATAGCTCTCGGCGTGCTAAACCTCGTAAAAATATTCTTTTGTAAAAATTTGAGAACCACCTTGGCATCGTTAGTCGGGAGTGATATGGCTTCCACCTACTTTGATACATAGTCCACCGCAAGCAAAATGTACTGATTGGTAAATGAGGAAGGGAATGGCCCCATGAAATCAATGCCACATACATCAAAAATCTCAACTTCTAAAATAGTTTGAAGTGGCATCTCATTCCTTTTTGATATGTTACCCACCTGTTGACATCTATCACAAGTTTTAACAAATTAGTGGGCGTCTTTAAATAAAGTAGGCCAATAAAACCCGGCTTGAAGGACTTTTGCCGTTGTTCTCTCACTACCATAGTGTCCCCTATATGCCGATGAGTGGCATTCATGCAGTATACTATTCACCTCGTTGTAAGGCACACACCTTCTAATCATCTTATCGGCGCATTGTTTGAATAGGTATGACTCATCCCATATATACCACTTGACGTCATGGAGAAACTTCTTTTTCTGTTGTCGTGTAAGATCAGGGGGAAGCATGTTTCTCACTAGATAGTTCGCGAAGTCCACCGTATTACGAAAATTCTGAATTTATTCCAAACAGTTGCTCATCTGGGAATGACTCATTGATGACACACTTATCCTCTTCCTGTTTACCCTGATTTTCCAGCCTAGACAAATGATCGGTGACTTGGTTCTTCGTACCCTTTCTATCCTTTATTTCTAAATCAAACTCTTGGAGAAGTAGAATCCATTTGATAAGTTGTGGCTTAGCATCTTTTTTCGAAATTAAGTATCGAATAGCCGAGTGATCAGTATAAACTACCACCTTCGTTTTGATCAAGTATGCCTTGAATTTATCGAAAGCATATACCACTGCAAGCAACTCCTTTTTCGTTGTTGTGTAATTTATTTGAGTCTCCGTGAGTGTCTTAATTGCATAATATATGGCGTGAAATACCTTATATCGGCGTTGACCCAAAACAGCCCCAACCACATAGTCGCTTGCATCACACATTAACTCAAAGGGCATGGTCCAATCAAGTGCGACAATTAATGACGGGAGCTGTGGTTAATTTCTTCTTCAATAACTCAAATGCTAATTTACACTCCTCATCAAACTTGAACACCGAATCCTTCTCTAAAAGGCTGCACAGAGGTTTTGCAATTTTAGAGAAGTCTTTTATAAATCGTCTATAAAACCCAGCATGCCCCAGAAAACTTCGAATTCCCTTAACTGAACTCGGTGGCGGAAGCTTTTCAATTATTTCCAACTTCTCTCTGTCAACCTCTAATCCATGAGCTGAGACTTTATGCCCCAAAACTATGCCTTCTTCAACCATGAAGTGGCACTTTTCCCAGTTAAGTACCAGATTCGTATCCGTGCATCTTTGTAAAACCATTACCAAATTCTCCAAACATGCATCAAAATCATCCCCATAGACAGAGAAGTCGTCCATGAAGACTTCCACATTTTTCTCTATCATGTCTGAGAAGATAGCCATCATACACCGCTGGAAGGTAGAGGGTGCATTGCACAAGCCGGACGACATCCTCCTGAATGCGAATGCGCCATATGGGCACATGAACGTAATCTTCTCTTAATCTTTAGGAGCAATTACGATCTGATTATAACCCGAATATCCATCCAACAGGCAATAGTACTCATGTCCCGCTAATCTGTCCAACATCTGATCAATGAAAGGCAAAGGAAAGTGATCTTTGCGGGTCGCCTTATTCAACTTCCTATAATCCATGCTAACCCTCCAACCAGTCACCATCCTTGTCGGAATTAGCTCATTATCATAGTTCTGAACCATGGTCATTCCTCCCTTTTTCGGCACACATTGCACTGGACTGACCCATTTACTGTCTGAAATCGGGTAAATGATACCCACATCCAGCCATTTCAAGATTTCTTTCTTGACCACTTCCTTCATAATTGGGTTCAGCCGTCTCTTTTGCTCCACTGTCGGTCTTGCATCGTCTTCCATCAGAATTCTATGCATGCAAAAGGACGGGTTAATTCCTTTGATATCCGTAATTGTCCATCCTATAGCCGATTTGTGGTCCCTAAGCACTCTCAGCAACTTTTCTTCCTGCAATTCGTTAAGTGCAGCAGAAATAATAACCGGTAAAGAATTAGAATGACCTAAGTATGCATACCTGAGGTGTTTAGGGAGTGACTTAAGTTCAAGAGTTGGTGGTTCCTCCTGAAAGTAGTATGCATACAAGCCAATCATGTATGATGATAAAGCATATACTTTGTAATCAATCTTATTTATTTATTAATAAAAGAATTATTTATTAAAGGCATTTATTATCAACATGATGTTGTTTTAATATTATTTGATAAACCCATAGTTTAAGCAATGCATTTAGAATAATGATGAGATCATGCTAATGAGATCTAAATTCTTAGATAGCTTAAAACTAAAATGTTCCCAATCAATGGATTACTAAAAAGTGGATTAGTGAATCCGGATATATTGGTACGTACGTTGCTTGCTCATTGGATGAGGATGATTGATCTCATGATCATTTGTGTGGAGACATTAAAGCAAGTATGTAGGTGCTTATTAGAGAATAAGTTCACTGAACGTGACTCGTTAAGGAATACCTAATGGAGTTTTATTTGCCTGTCAATAGAAATTCCTGTAGTGATAGTAGTACAAATGATCCTTAGACTTGAGATCATCATAGTATCTTATATATAATGAATTATACTTTGACTTATTCCTTAAGACTCTTAGAGTATATCAAAGGATATGATTGGGTGTAATAAGTTATATATGAAGATAATGAATGATCAATAAAGAATCTACCATTTCTAGTAAAAGAAGAGAAATCTCTTATGTGATTCGATAAATGACAACCCAAGAATCCTTGGCCAATGTGGAATGAAATTAGAAAGTAGTTTATAATTTGCACTCATTAGGAGTTGTGTATTTAGGAATCGAAATACATATAATTAAATAAAATAAGACTTGATAGTAATTCCATATCTTATATTTAATTGGGACATTGTATAATAGAAAGATTGAATTGTACGGTAACTATTTACTCAAATGTTCTTTTATGATTAATGTTGAAATCTATATTATCTGAAAAGTCGTTGATCGCTAGGGAGGCTTATCCCTATTGTAGAATAAATATTATTTATTTAAATAAATTAATCCTTTAATTTATTTATTTAAATAAGATTAGAATTATTCTAATTGATTTATTCACAACCGGTTTAATATGGAGAACCTAAAGGGTCACACCATAAAAGGAAGAATAATTATTTAAGAAGTTAATGGCATAATCGTAATAATATGTTGAGTATATTTAATTTAATCTATGGTGATAGAATAAATTAAATAGCTTAATATTTATTATTTAATATTTAATATTTTAGAAATAATAAATATAAATTAATAAGAGGAGTCTTATTAATATTATTACAATTATTATTATTTTAATTTCTAAAAGAGTTTAGAAATTAATTTAATATAAGTACTCTCATTTATTCCTAATAGGATTAGGAGGGAAAATTAGTTAAAGGAGTTTAATTAATTATCCCTAATAAGATTAGGGAGCCCATTTAATTAAAAGAGTTTAATTAAATGAATAATACTTTATTTTAATTAAAATTGGGTTACATGATATCTTTATAAGAGGAGTCTTATATCAGATATTAGAGATACGTAATTTTAATTATTGAAGAGTACGCCCCCTTTTTGTATAAAAATAGGAAAAACTAGAGTTTGAGCCAATACACCCTTCTTCTTAAAAATTGTTCTTCCTTGGTGGATCACCTCTAGAGACCATACACTTGGGTGGCTAACATTGATCAAAAGAAGGAATCTACCCGGAGATTCAAGGAGATCATGAGAAGTAGGAGGTGAACTGCATCATGGAAGCTCGAATCTACAAGGGTATGATTCTATAACTTCTTGTTCTTCGTTTTAATTAATAATATGCATAAAAGATGATCCAGGTAATTGGTTCATGAAAATTTTTAAAATCTGATTTACTTTGCTTACGCTAATTTTGCAATTCGATTGCTACTTTGATTTTTAACAAACCTTACAGTGGTATCAGAGCCAAACTTTATGCGAATTATTAATTGTTTTGATTCCATATATGTATGGGTATGTATTTAAAATAATTTATTGGGCATAATTTATTGTATAAAATTATTATTTATTTAAAAAAATGGCGAAACTATTTTTGAAAAGCGGACGTGATGTATTGTCGTGAATTACATATGGTTATTCATGTTACTTGATTCACGTGAATAAGCCTGATTACTATACTAATAAGTCTAATATATATATAATATTTAACCTGAAGCATATTCCCTGGTATTTAAGGCATTCACGTACTTGGTTGTTATTATATAGGGATAAATAATCTTTTGGTCATTGTATTGGGGTCCGGTTTTTATTGTGATTATCAAAAAAAATTTTGTTACAATTGAATAACTGTACTCTCAAAAACTTATAAAATGTTCATTCTGTTCGATTTTCGTCCAAAAAACGGACGGAAGTGCCGAAGTTAAGCGATTTGACTCAGATTTTTTTTCTTTGATATGTATATGGTTTTGCCATGTATGTATTATTACGTGTCAAGCACATGCTCATAGATATTAAGAATAATTGTATCTTAATAATAATTTTAAAATAATAAAAATAATATTATTAAGAATAATAAAAATAATAATAATAATATTAAGAATAATAATAATAATTTTAAAATAATAATAATAACAACAATAATAATAATTTTTAATTAATAAAAATAATAATAATTACAAAATAATAATTTTAATTTCACAATAATAATTTTTATCTGTCTATTTCACAATATTATTATTACAATGAGTGATTCTGGGGCGACCGTGTATGGGGACCGAAATTGGCGACCGGTCCAATTTTTTTTATTTTTTTTTTAAAACTCTCTCCCAAATAATTTATAAGATTTACTGGATTTGGAATTTTTACAGAAAAAAAGTGTTTTGAACTGTACAGGCATATTTTTTACATGTATCCACATGACATCCAAAACACTTTTTTCTGTAAAAATTCCAGTTCCAGTAAATCTTATAAATTATTTGGGAGAGAGTTTTAAAAAAAAAAAAAAAAAATTCGACCTACGTCGCCAATTCCTGCTCCCATACACTCATCCCCAGACTTTTTTCTATTACAATTACTATTATTTTATATCATTTGGAATCCAAAGGTCACTGCAGTTTTAGTTTCCGGATATAAAAATATTTTATATCATTTGGAATCCAAGGATCATTTTTTTTTTTTACGAAAAAGGAGTTTAATTTATGTTAATGTTAATATAAAATAACACTGTGTACTAAATTTTTTATATTTTTACTAAATATTTTCAGATTCCAGCGAAGGTCCGAGATCGTTGTGTACTAAAATTTTATATTTTTACTAAAAAACACTATGTACTAAAATAACACCGTGTCTATTTCACAATTTTATTTTTATATAATTTAAGAAAATTAGCCACAATTTTTCTAAAATTATCCCTCATGAAAAAAAATATTATAGTAGATAGGAGAGAGCAAATGTGAAATAAGTATGATAAAGGGTATTATAGATAATTGAAATGTATTATTATTAAAATTATTATTATTACAATTACTATTATTTTGAAATTATTAATAATAGTAGTAATAATAATAATAATAATAGTAATATTTATAATAATAATTTTAAAATTTAAAATTTTAAAAAAGATTATATAAATTATAAAAATATTTTTATATAAAGTGATGTGTATTTAAAAAAATATTTTTATTATTTTATTAATTTAAATTATTTGAGTAAGGGTAAACTTGACAAATCATTTTTTATTCTCCATTAAAATAAAATAAAAAGAAATTATTATTATTATTTAAAAATTATTTTTATCATTATTATTATTTAAAAATTATTATTATTATTATTTTGAAATTATTAGTAACTGTGACGCCCCCAAAATTAGGTATACATCACCCATCTTGAGTCGCCAGATACATGGTACAGAATTTAAATACAACTTAATAATACAACAAATTGTCGGTATACAATACGATAAAACATAAAAGCATGAGTTTGAATACAAATATTGTCTACTAGAGATTATACAAACTCAAAAGGAGTCCTCATTACAATTATTATCACACTATTTCACAGAATAGTGAGGACTACTAATGCACCATCTAGGACCATTACTCTGTTCCCCAACTAGTCCCAACTACGTTCTCATTTTCTGAAGAGAACAGTGAAAGAAAGGGTGAGCTCAACTAGCCCGGTAAGAAATATTATGACTAAGATAATGCAGAATAATTTATCATTAGCCTTCAACAGTATTAAACTGATAAAATATAATAACTATCAAGTTTAATTGCAGCGGAACAAGCAATCCATTAGAAGAGTCAAGTAGGGAATAAAATCTACTATCTTCTATGATTTAAAAGGTTTTTCATCACTTTTATCGTTGGGACTCAGCTTAATAAATAATCCACATCATCGAATCACCCCTGTACTACGGCCAAGGATATTCTTTAGTATCACAACCACAAATTATCTATGCACTACGGGCCAAGGATATTCGTGTATTCATTAATGGTCATGATCATGCCATAAAACAATTCATCTTTGCACTACAGCCAAAGAGAATCCATAGCCATAATCATACCAAAAACTGTCCATCAATACACTACAGGCCAATGAGGACTTTTTCACATCATTTGTAACATTACGGTTATGATTATACCGAATAATCCCTCAGTCATAATCATATCTAAGTCCATCTATGCACACTGAAGCCATAGATGACTTTCAACATAATATAAACATGAGGATGATGACAATGATATAAGAATTCAATAAAACAAGTTCAAGAATTAATTTATCTAGGAACTGATAACGCCCAAATTGTCAACATGATACTGCTTTGTAGAGTAAAATTCAAGAATGCTCAGAAGAATATTTCCATGAAAAGATACTGGATGAAGCGCAAATATCAAAGATATTCCACTAATTTCATGGGTATAGAAGTCAAGTTTTAACCAACTGAGTATAATAAAGAATGGAATAACAAAAGAAATCACCATGCATGCGATAGATCGCACAGGCAGGTTATTCCAACAGAAAAATAAAGGATGGAACCAGGTCCGGCGTAAACGTACAAACAGGATATTCCGACAGAATAATAAATAATGGAACCAGTCCCGCGTAAGAACGCACGCATGTGATATTCCGGCTGAATAATAAATAATGGAACCAGTCCGGTAGAACGCGATGCATGTGATATTCCGGCTGAATAATAAAGAACGGAATATTAGAAGAATGTCACCATGTATAGGGTAGCCCGCGTATACAGGTTATTCCAACAGAATAATAAATAATAGAATAACAAAAGTTCTCTTCATGAGTACAACAAATAACATCCCTTACCGTAAAAGAAACTGAATATAAGAGTAAGGAAGTAGCAGAATACTTTTCTATAGGTTCTCTTATAATTCTCTCTCTAGAGTTTTAGTGAATTCGTAAGAAATAATGAAGGAATGAGTTTCTATTTATAGGAAAATAGAATGAATAGTAACTAATTCATGAACGGTCCAGATTGATTTACTATTAAACGGACGGTCCATATTGGTTTATTATTAAAATTTAAAACAACGGTCCATACTGATTTACTATTAAAACTTTAAACCAGCGATCCATATTGATTTACTATTATAACTGTAGGGACTTATTGTTGCATTAGCTGTAGGGACTTATTGTTTAGCACTGCCTACGGGCAAATCCATTAGTTTAAATAATTGTTATTTTGTTCCGTCACTTATTAGAAACATTATTTCAATATCTGTATTGGATATGGATGGTTTTGACGTTATAATAAAGAACAATAGTTGTTCTATTTATAATAATAATGTTTTATATGGTGTTGGTAATTTACGAAATGGACTTTACATTCTTGACTTGCATGAAAATATACTTCAAATTGAACAAACTAAGAAAAGAAAAAGAGATGATGTTAATTATACCTATATGTGGCACTGTAGACTTGGTCATATTAATGAAACAATATTATCCAAGTTGTATAAAGATGGGCTCCTAGAGCTATCAGATTATGAATCATATCTAACTTGTGAATCTTGTCTCATGGGAAAAATGACTAAATCTCCTTTTAGTGGAAAAGGAGAAAGAGTTACAGAGTTGTTAGCGTTGGTACACACGGATGTGTGTGGACCTATGACAACAAATGCACGAGGAGGGTATTCTTATTTTATTACATTCACTGATGATCACTCAAGATTTGGATATGTGTATTTAATGAAATACAAATCTGAATCATTTAAAAAGTTCAAAGATTTCAGAAGTGAAGTAGAGAAACAAACGGGCAAAAGTATTAAGATTCTTCGATCAGATCGATGTGGTGAATACTTAAGCAGTGAGTTTCTCAATTATCTCAAAGAAAATGGTATAATCTCACAATGGACTCCACCAGGACGGGCATACAACTAAATGGTGTGTCGAAAGGAGAAATCGAACATCATTGGACATGGTTCATTCCATGATGAGTTATCTCGATCTTCCAAAGGATGTCGCTCGGGGATATGCCTAGAAGCGGCTACATATCTACTAAATAAGGTTCCTCGAAATCCATCCCTAAGACTCCATATGAGATGTGGACAGGAGGAAGCCTAGTCTTAAGCATGTTAAGATTTGGGGATGTCCAAATTTTATGTGAAAAGGTTTCAGAATGATAAGCTTGGGACAAGATCTGATAAGTGTACAAAGAAAGTTTAGGATATTATTTCTACAATCCTACTGAACAAAAGGTGTTTGTTGCCAAACATGCTGCCTTCTTGGAAAAGGAGTTTATCCTTGAAGGGGTCAGTGGGAGGAAAATAGATCTTGAAGAAATTCAAAACCACAAACCACTACTGGATCAAATGGATGAACCTATCCAGTAGAGATTCATTCAGCACCACACCCTATTCAGAACTGAAGAGTACCAAAGATACCTGATAGGTATGGACTTGTCATAGAAGATAACGATGAGGTACGCATCATAGATGATGATGATCCATTGAATTATGAACAACCTATGAGTAGTAAATACTTAGAGAAGTGGCAAGAAACCATGAAATCCGAGATGGACTCCATGTATAAAAACCAAGTATGGACTTTGGTTTCACCACCTGAAGGCATTAAGCATATTGGGTGTAAATGGGTCTTTAAAAGAAAGACTGGAGCAGACTCCAACGTAGAGACCTATAAGGCCCGACTGGTCGCAAAAGGTTTCAAACAAAGACAAGTAGTTGACTATGATGAAACCTTCTCACCAGTAGCAATGCTTAAGTCCATTCAGATTTTGCTTGCGATTGCAGCTTACCATGACTACGAAATCTAGCAGATGGACGTGAAAACGGCCTTCCTCAATGGGAAACTTGAGGAGGATGTGTATATGACACAACCAGAGGGATTTGTTTCAAAGGTTGGAACAAATCAAGTCTGTAAGCTACAATGATCCATTTATGGATTGAAGCAAGCTTCTCGTAGGTGGAACATCCGTTTTGATGAGACAATCAAAGAGTTTGATTTTATCAAAAATGAGGATGAACCATGTGTGTACAAGAAGGTTAGTGGGAGCGCTATTTCATTCCTCGTATTATATGTTGATGATATATTACTGATAGGGAATGATATTCCTATGCTACAATCAATTAAAATCTGGTTATCTAACACTTCTCCATGAAGGACTTGGGAGAAGCATCCTATATTTTGGGGATAAAGATCTATAGAGATAGATCAAAAAGGATGCTTTGCTTGTCCCAAGGAACGTACATTGACTCGATGCTAAAGAGGTTTAGCATGGAAGATTCCAAAAGAGGTCTCATGCCGATAAGCCATGGAATACATCTCTCCTAGAAACAGGCCCCAAAAACACCTGAGGAGAGAGACCGTATGAGTAAGATTCCTTATGCTTCAGCAATAGGATCTATCATGTACGGTATGATATGTACTAGACCAGATGTTACTCATGCACTTAGTGTAACAAGCAGATATCATTTGAATCCAGGAGAAGAACACTGGAAGGTAGTAAAAAATATCCTAAAGTACTTAAGAAGAACTAAGGATGTATTTCTTGTCAAGGCTACCGTTTCAAACTCATCTAGTCTCCTCTTCCTTGACAGTATACCCTTCATAAACTTGGCGTAGCTGGGCATTTGTTCTAATGCCTCAGCGAATGGTATATTGATCTGTAGCTTTTTAAATACCTCCAGGAATTTGCTGAACTGTTTATCTTCCCTTTTCTTATTTAATCTCTGCGAATACGGAACTTGAATGTGAATTGGTGGTACTGAACTCTTTTTCTTCCTGCTGACCCTCAGATTTCTCCAAATTTTCTTTCTCAAGAGTCGGGCTCCTCTTCCGCCATGTGCGGCTTGCTGCGCCTCCTCAAGATGCATTCTCTCACGGCACGCCGACTTGTAGTAGAATCGACAAATCTTTCCCAGATCTCAATGTGATCGCTTGACACTGTTCCTTCCCTTCTCTTCTTGGATTTGTCTCCGTATTACTTGACAATGAACCCTGGGGCCTGTTAGTAAGCATATTCGCCATATGCCCAATTTGAGTTTCCAGATTCTTTATAGCCACTGCTTGGCTCTTGATCATAACTTCTGTGTTTGTCATGTATTTCATCATCATCTCCTCCACTTCTGATTTCTTTTCTTGCTGAGGTGCAGCTGGAGTGTGATGTTGTTGTTGTTGTTGAGAAAATCCCGGCTGAAAGGGTGGTCTAGGATTAAACTGCGGCTGTGCTGGTTGTGCCTGAAATTGATTATTTGGTTAAAACTGATTCTGCTGATTCCCTTGATTATTCGACCAACTAAAGTTTGGATGATTTCTGTTGTTGGGGTGGTATGTGTTTTGAAATTGGCCTTGGTCTTTTCTATAGTTGCTCACATACTGCACTGATTCTGAGCTGATAGCACATTGATCCGTCGAGTGTGACCCCGCACAAATCTCACATACGAAGGCAACCGTCTTAACTTTTTCTTCCGCCAAAGTATCTATCTTCTTTGCCATGGCTGCCATCTGTGCTGACAACTGAGTAATAGCATCAACCTCCAACACACCTGCAACTTTGGGTTGTGGCATCCGAGATGTAGGATTCTGAAAATCATTTGATGTCATTGTCTCGATAAGGTCATAGGCTTCCTCATAGTTCTTTGCCCTTAATGCCCCTCCTGTCGCTGCATCTACAATCGGTCTCGACTGCCATCCCAATCCATTATAAAACGTGTTGATCACCATCCAATCTGGCATACCGTGATGTGGACACTTCCTCAGCATTTCTTTGTATCTCTCCCATGCTTCATACAAGGGCTCGCCCTGTTGTTGTTCAAATTGAGAGATAGTTGTCCTCATCTTTGCAGTCTTAGCTATTGGGAAGAACTTAGCTAAGAACTTATATGCTAAGTCCTCCCATGTAGTTATAGATCCTGCTGGCAGAGAATGAAGTCAACTTTTCGCTTTATCCCTCAATGAAAATGGGAACAACCTTTGTCTAATAGCATCCTCCATCACACCGTTGTATCTGAATGTATCACAAATTTTGATGAAACTTAACAGGTGTTCGTAAGGATCATCTATAGCAGCACCCCCAAACTGAACTGTATTTTGCACCATTTGAATAGTACCCACTTTTATCTCAAAATTATTGGCTGATATCGTTGGTCTGACTATGCTGGATTGTAGTCCATTAATATTGGGCATGGAATATTCCTTCAGAGCCCTATGCTCCTCTCTTTGCTCTTCTCCTTGCGCCTCTACCATATGTTATCTCGTCGTATTTTCCAATCGTATTTGTAAATTTCTCACTTAACACCGCTTTCCAACCTCTCCTGCTTATGTTATCCCGAATGTGTTAAATCGGGTTGGTTGATCAGCAAGCATATAAAAATTTATCCAAGTTCCTGAAACAAAAATAAAAACTGAAATGAGATAAGACTAGAATTGTCTAAGTCATACAATATAGCTTAAAACTAATGATAGTAATACTAAATTAAACGCCTTTCCCCGGCAACGGCGCCAAAAACTTGTTGCCTCTTTTTTAGTCTTAACAAAAGAGCTCTAACTCATGCAAGCATACATGCGTCAACAAGTAATACAAAGCAAGTAAAGTATCGATCCCACAAAGAAAGTTGTTTAATTCAAATCGCTATACATTAATTAATTCACTATATTTATATGCTCAAACTGACAACTAAGGTTGGTTTGTTCTCGAGTCACAAATAGAAACTAAAATAATAATAAACAGAATAAATCAAATCTGGAAATAATGGGATCCTAACTTCATTTAATACTTCATTCAATCGCCACTATCATGCATGACATGTTCACATATCACAGGAAAATAGCCAAGAGCACTAAAAGAGTATTAGCCATTTTTCAATGCACTAAGACCTACTTACACAGCATTCACAGATGATAGACTCTATGTAATCATCAATATAACCAAAATCACTATATGTCTATGTGAAATTGCAACTATATTAATTTTGAGTTCAAGCCCTTATTCTAATTTATACGTTGAAACAAGATATGTCTATCTCAGTTCACGTAAATACATAAGCCATATAACACGAATTTCTATATACGTATACTATCATGATTACAAGCCATATTTGCATGTTCATTGTCAATTCCATACAAATACTGAAACGAATGGTGATCAAGCATTCATACATGCAAAACAATCATAATAGACATCACATATGATATGCAAAACAATCCAGCATTTAAGCATACAATCAAACTACATATTAAAATCCGTTAGAATCCCATAATGGAGTTTAGTTCATGACTGAACCAAAAGCCATTATGGGATCAAATCTAGACATGACTAATAAACAAGCAATTGAAAGATGAAAGGTAGAAACAATCAAACCCAATTACTGAATATAGATCAATATTCAAATCCTCATAAGATTCCAGCAAAATAATAATAATAATAATCCACTCTGGTAGAAAATCCCAAGAAGGAGTAGAAAAGTAGAGTCGTGGCCTCCTTCTACGTTGGAATCTCTCCCAGATAATAAACCCTAATTACGACGTAAAGAATAAAACTAAAGTTGAATAAATGTCAAGTGATACCCCTAACACAAGTCAAGAATCGTTTTAAATCCATTATAACCCTTAAAAATTGGAAATAAAATAAAACAAGTCAGCAGCTTCAGGCCTCGCGCGCGACCGCGTGCTCCTCCGGCTTATTATGCTCGTGGCCGCGAGACTTGCAGTAGGTTCTTATGTTCAGCCGGTCTCTCACGCGGAATCGCGCTCCCTAGATTGTCCTTCTCGCGGTCGCGCAACTTGCAGTAGGTTCCAAGGTCTGGTTGGGTACTCGCGCGGGCGCTCGCATCCAAGCTCGTCCTGCCACGCGGCCTGCAGTTGATGTCTTTTGCTTCTGCTCCTTGGCTTGGTTCTGCAACGTTTTTGCTGCTACTAAAATGTCCTATGTCTATCCATGCTTGTCCATCCATGTTCCACTTAATCCTACGTCATGCACATCCTATCTTTTGCCTCGCCTCACGCATCCATTAGCCTCGTGCCTAATATCACCACCAAATTAGGCCAATTCCAGCACTTATTCACCAAAAGGAGTTTTAAGTATGCGAAATGCAAATTAACATGAAATGCAGCTAAAACAGACTAAAATGTACTTGAGATGGGCATAGTTCGCATGAATTGGTACCCCATAAGTGTGACACCCCCAAATCCGGGTACTTCAATTCCACGGGATTTTGTGTTCACTGTACAAATATCATATATCTATCTACCCATAATAAATGCAAACCATGCAACAGATAGAAATAAAATCTTCCCCTTAAGGGTTACAACATCCGAATAAATACAATCCCAGGTTAAACTAACCTTAAACATCTGTGCGGAAATATAAACAATAAGTCTTAAGTAACATCAATTCTAATTACATCACATAAATAATCAGTCTTCATTACTTGCTAAGCTTTCCCTTGCCTTTACTAGTGGAAGGTTCGTCTGCCCTTTCTTTCTTAACTGCAATGTTATTATTACGCAAGAGTGAGCATGATTGCCCACAAATAAAATAATGAATAACAATGTATAATAACATGCGAGGGAATCAAAAGACTTCTGAAATAAAAGCTCAACTTTTGAATCAAGAATGAATAACAAGAATCAAAAGATTTCTGAGGGTCATAAGACCTTGAACTATGTCCTAGGTTATCAAGGGTTATACTTGAAACCTTTAACAGTCATAAGACTATGGACCTTTCTACTGCATACTTAGGGGATCACTTTAGTACCATACTTTGCATTAATATCTTAATGCTAACGATAAGTAAATCCCTTTTAGGTTGTTCATCTCGGTTTGACATTTGAGTCCGCACCAAAGGAAGTTTGGTTTAGATAATTCAATAAGGTTTCGAAATTTAGAACGTTCATCAACTAAGGACTAGTTGAATCAATAAAGTTCACTAGTCTAATAAGGTTCAACAATAATGATATTCGATTTGAATAATAATCTCAAGAAGTATACAATAGGACAATTATTATATAACTGAATCATGCTTTGAAAAGATAATCAATCTTTAATATAACATTTGAACTTGAATAATAGTAATGATAATTTACTCGAGGTAACTAATAAACTTGAACAATAATGACAAGTAGGGTTAGGAAACTTGCCTCGTGCGTAGATTACACTTTAACTAAGCACGTTCTTTGAATTTAATCCTACATACCATTCACATTCACAAAACCAGTTAATTATAAATTAACTAATCATCAAAAACTCATTCTTTTGTCTAATTCGAATATTGACTATACTTAGTCAAATTACCACTTTGTCACATAATTTACACATCATGAATAACAAGCTAATTATGTATTCAATAATTCAATCCACATGTAATTATGTTATTTACATGCTAAGTATCTATTTTAACATCTCATTATACTTATAACATAATGTTATGTTCATTACATGTTAAGTATCTATTTTAACATCTCATTATACTTATAACATAATTTTATGTTCATTACATTAAGTTAACATCACATTCATGGACTTAAACACTTTAAAATTTTTGTTTTCGAACTTTTCGGAGGTGGTAATTATATTTCACTTTTAATACTAAGGTTTCACATTGCATGACTTGAGACTGGTAGCGATAAGTATGAAAGTATTTGAGAAAAAAAGGCAAAATGGGTCGGCTACATGGCATGGCTGTACCATTGCAGAAATGGCAATTCGCGAAAAATCGCAGAACATGCCAATTTCTATCAATTTCTTAATTTCTACACGAATTTAGACATACCCACATGATATAATTCATACATAATCATTACCCATCATTTACATAATGATTTTAACCAATCTAAACACTTAATTACAGAATTAAAATCTATAATATTCATTGTTTTTGATGTTCTTGAAGGTTTTGAACATAAATCATAAAAATTAATACCACGGATTCGTTATAACACCGAATCCGTTCGTTTAAGGTTTGGTCTCTTCGTAATAACATGCATAATAATATACAAGTATAAATTTTACAAAATTATTTATATTTGACACACTAAAATTACGTATAAGGGCCATAAGGCCAAAACCCATACTTTATAATTTTGTAGCAATCATATACTACGTATTTTCATGAAACTGATGACATGGTTTACATAATATATATAATTAAATACGATTTGATACATATTAATATATACATAACCCATAAACATTACTCCTTTCTCAATTACAGAGGCTTTACAAAAGGTTTGAAAGCCATATTTCTATGAAAACTCAATGACGTAAAAGAAGAATTTGGGTTTGGAGAAATTACCCAAAGCTTAGATTAGAAGATATGATCGTTGATGATCCTTTCACAAATACCTGTTGATTACACTCTCACAATTCCCTCAATTCTTAATTCTCTCTCTCTGTGTGATTGCTTTGTTCTTAGACTTAGAAAAATAGAAAATAAAAGAATACGTAATATAACAAAGGAAAAGGGAATCGATGCAAGATAATGGTCGATTAACCCGATACGGGTAATCGCTACTAACTCCCACTAAGGCCATGTTTGGCTAGTCTTAATATATTTCAAAACCATTTAATTTAATAAAGCTTTATCATATAGTTTAATTAATGTCACACTCCTTCATAAAATAAATCAATATTTTATTTAATTTACTTTAAATAAAATATAATTATAATAAATTCTCATAAATTCACATAGTCACATAATTAAATTTCTCATTAATAAATAATGTCAAATTATTAACTCTCTAATTAATAATTAAATTAATTTAAATACATTAGGCTTATTTAGTATTTCTTTTAATACAATAAGCTCACATAATTACATATATCAAATAATAAAATTCTCCACATTAATTTAATAAATGTAACACGTATAATTAAATTAATCTACCACAATGCATCAATTAATTATTTAATCTAATAATTAAATCATCGAAAATATTTATTTACTTCAATAAATATTAAAATTAAATTACAAAAATCTCGTTTCGTCACATCTTTTCCCCTTAAAAGGATTCTCATCCCTTAATTACGATTCAATAAATTCAATTCATTCTAATAAGTAGGTGTAAAATCCACTTATCAGCCATATTGCTATAATATAAAGATTAGTTTATTTTTATGTATACATAATATAAAAATTAAAGATAATGTAAAGATACATAATGTAAAATAAAAGATAATGATAAGTTCGAATAAAAGATAAATTTATTTTTATAAATATATAATGTAAAAATAAGATTTGAATAAAAGATAAATTTATCTTTTATAATAAAATAAATTTATCTTTTATAATAAAAATAAATTTATCTTTTATTATAAAAGATAAATTTATTTTATTATAAAAGATAAATTTATCTTTTATTCAAACTTATCTTATTTTTACATTATGTATTTATAAAAATAAATTTATCTTTTATTCAGACTTATCTTATCATTATCTTTTATTTTTACATTATGTATACATAAAAATAAACTCATCTTTACATTATAGTCATATATGGTGAGACCCACATCACGAAATCTGACTTTTGTGGCCAGGCATGTATTAAATGGTAGGGACAGTAATGTAATAAGCCTAAGGACAAAAAGAAAAAGGGACTGCCGCTACAAGTTGTAGCGGCAGGGGGAATATTTGACCAATCTCAGCCTTCCATTGTCCAGATCAACGGTAATCAACTTGGTTGTTGAACAGTGCCCATTAGGGGTGTTCATCCGGTAAAAACCGGCTCGAAACAGGACCTAAGTCTTGAATTGAACCTGCATCTGAAATAGGCCAAATATTGATACGAGTAATCCCATTGGACCTAGATATATGAAACCGTGATTCTGCCTTTCAGATTTGCTTTTTACCAAAAATTATTATTTTTATTATTTTTTTTATTATTATCATTTTATTATTATTATTATTATTATTATTATTAATATTATTATTTTTATTATTATTATAATCATTATTTTATTATTATTCTTATTATTTTATTATTATTATTATTATTATTATCATTATTTTATTATTATTATTTTAATAAATTATTAATAATAATAAAAAAAATAGAAAAATTATATATATCTAGGAATCTGGTTAGGTTTTACCAAACTATAAAAAAATGAACCAAAGAAGTCATCAAAAATCGTAGTATATACCAGCTTTTTTTGTATAGAACTTGAATAGGTTCTTTTTTATACCGATCCAAATAGGTTGAAAAATCAAAAATCAAAAAAGCGATCAAATGAAGCGACCCTAGTGCCCATAAAGCGTTTGCTATGTATAAATACCCATATATATATATATATATAGAGCCCTTCCATGTAATAGGTTGTTATGGTCGTAATGGGTAACACCCCTTTTTGAACCGTTGATAAACTTATTGGAAGGTGAGATTGAAACATAAATATACCAAGCACTTTGCATGACTTGTGCAAGCTTTTATTTTAATATGAGGACCCCACATAGTCAACATGTTGTCGGTTTGTTTAAATAAAATGAATTTTAATATTAAATAATGTTTGACCTAAGTACGACATGCAATTTGTGCCTTTTTTATTTTTATTTTTAAGCATTTCTCCATTAATAGTCATGACTCAGCACATTGAGTAAACTTAAAAAAATATAAAATACTTCCGGCCGCTACAAGCTCTTACCGCTGTTAATAAAAAAATATATATATATATCCAAACCGGCACAACCTCTTCCGGCTTGTATGAAAATCTAATAGTAGCACAAGTTCTTTATTTGCTATTTTTTATAACAATATTTGTTATTTTAAAAAATAAATATTTTTATAATAACAAATAAAGAATATAAAATATTTTATAAAAACAAATATTTTATAAAAACAAATATTTTATAATAACAAATAAAGAATATAAAATATTTTTATAAAAATAGCAAATAAAGAATTATAAAAATATTTGTTATTTTATAATAGGATATAAAATAGGATATAAAAATATTTTTATAATTCTTTTATATAACAAATATATTAATTTCTTCCCACTTTAATTTAAAATATTAATTCTTTATGATATTTTATATCCTATTTTATATAACAATAGCATATATTTGTTATATAAAGAATTATAAAATATTTTTATATCCTATTTTATATCCTATTATAAAAAAATATTTTTATAATTCTTTATTTGCTATTTTATAAAAATATTTTATATTCTTTATTTGTTATTATAAAAATATTTGTTTTTATAAAATAACAAATATTGTTATAAAAATAGTAAATAAAGAACTTATGCCACTATTAGATTTTATATAATAGGAAGAGGTTGTGCGGTTTGGATTTTTTTTTTTATTAATGTAAGTAGAGCTTGTAGCAGTAGGGAGTATTTTATATTTTTTAAGTTTACTTAATGTAATAGAAAATGACTATTAATGGAGAAATGCTTTAAAATAAAAAAAATAAAGGTACAAATGCATAATCGCATTCTACGTCGAGCATTATTTAATATTAAAATTCATTTTATTTAAACAAACCCACAACATGTTGACTATGTGGGGTCCTCATATTAAAATAAAAGCCTAAAGACAAGTTGTGTACGGCATTGGTATATTTATGTTTCAATCTCAAACCTTCCAATAAGTTTATCAACTATCCAAAAAGGGGTATCAAGATACAGACACATAGAAGCAATTGCTATGAAAGGCTCTCATATATATATATATATATACACACACACACACACACACACACACATTAGGCATATGCATGTAACTTATATGTAATGCATATAAACTTATATATATATATATATAACCGTTATATATATATAATCGTTATATATATATATATATATACTGCTATATATTAATATAATATTATATATGATTTTATGTATGCATGTAAAAATATTTTATTTTATATAAAACGTATATATATATATAATATATTATAATGCAACAGAATAATATATATTATATTATATATAAATGTATACATGTAATACTGATATATACGGTCCGGATCTTATGCTCACCTCTTATCCAACTCACCTGAGCTCACCCCCTTTTAGCGACAGACTTGGCGACGGTTCGATCATACAACCATCGTCTATACTTTTAGTGACGCTATATGTTGTCCGTCGTTAAAAGTATAGACGATAGTTATATGGCCAAACCGTCGTCGAGTCCGTCGCTAAAGGAGAGTGAGCTCGAATGAGTTGTTATACACATAAGTATATGTTATACATGCATGCATGGTTTCAAAATGAATGTCACTCACAAGTTTTAACAACTTTGCGAGCACATGCACAATCCGAATATGATTGTCATGCATGCACGGTTTTTGGTAAAAAAAAATTGCCAGCTCACTCACACACTTAATATATGTACACGGTTTTTCAAACATGCATATTCAAAATTAGCACATTTATTATGCCTGCATGTTTTAATATATACATCCGTATATTATATATATATATATATATATATATATATATATATATATATATATATATATATATATATATAGTACATTAGGCATATGCATGATATATATGTATGTTAGTATATATATAATGAATGCATAGTTTATATGTAATACTTATATATTTTAATAATGTTATATGCATTCTGCAAGTTATACTATATCATATATGTACTAATCAATCCATTTCTTAAACTCGCCTTTATTGAGCTCACCCCGAGCTTATCCTGTCTTTTTTTTTTATAAAAAAAACATAACTAATAAAAAATGTATAATAATTTTTGGAATTGAAAGTTTTTTTTAAAAAAAGTGTTTTGGGTGTTATTTGGGTACATATAACAAAACAGTGTTATACAGTCTGTACAACACTGTTTTGTTATATGTACCCAAATCACACCAAAAACACTTTTTTTAAAAAAACTTTTAATTCCAAAAATTATTATATATTTTTTATTAGTTATGCTTTTTTTTATAAAAAAAACGCAGGGTGAGCTCGGGGTGAGCTCAATAAGGGTGAGCTTAAGATCCTTACTCATGTACTAATATATATATATAAGTTGCATGCGATGATTATATTCATATATGTATAAAAACACACACACGTGATTTATATATATAATAATATATACACGCTTTTTACAAAGATATAATAATATATATTCGGTTTTTGAATATATAATAATATAAACTTATAATATATATATATATATATAAAATAATTTTGAAATAAAATAATTTTTGAGATATTTAAATAATAAAATTAATTTAAAAATAAATAAAAATTGCCCACATGACAAAATCTTCATCTTCTTTCCAAATTCGGCCAAACAAGTATTTGATAATCAACATATGACTTTTGTCCCACAATGCATGACTCAATTGATTTAACACTACATCAAGATCAATAAAATCAATTAAATAAGATTTAGAAAATATTTTTGGTCAAAATAAATAAGATAATTAAAACAATAATAATATAAATCCTATGGAGAGGATTATACCCTTTTAATTAATTTATTTACTATTTATTGTTATCATCAAAATAAATCTAAAAGTTGGAGACCCAACAGTTAGCATTATTGACAATGTCTAAAAAATTCTGTCGAGAAAAATGGTTTGATCATCTAATTGCGCGCCAATAAAGATAAATTCTTATCGGAAAGCCCCCTCTTTCCTGAGAATGATCTGGTTATTGATATTGTGAGCTTATAATATTAATTATTATGTGGTGGATATTGGTTCAGTTTTGAATTAAATGAAGAAATTTTTAGCATGAAATAATTGCTGAAAGTTTGGCATATTTTATGTAGAATTACAATTATTTCTCCAATAAAATATTCATTCAAATATATTATTATAATATTTTATAATTGTTTAAATAATAATATTATAGTATATATATATATATATACATGTGATAAAAGGGACGAATATGTGTATTCTTTCTTGGTGGCTTGAAAAATGTCAGCAAATGTGGTTTGCCTAACTTTTGTGGGCCCTCAAAGATGGAAAATAAGAATTTGGCAGGAAGAAATGATTTGTTAGGCCATTTGGTTGGTGAAAAATGTTATCTGCAAGTTTGTTTCAAAGGGTGGCCCCCACCCATATTGAAATTAAGATGTTAGGCATTGAAAAGTTTTGCTGATAAGGAAAAGTTAGGCATACAGTTGATTTTTCTCCTTCTGTATTGCACTATAAAAGGAGGGAAAACCTTTATCCTAAATCACACCAAAAGTATCAAGCATTTTTACTATAGTATCGTGAGTATTTCTTTTGAGTATAAGAATACTTTGAGCGTAGTTTTCTGCAAGATTTTCTTAGAATAATATCCGATATTCTAGTCAAATCCAGTTTCTACTAAGGTAAAGGATATTATTTTATTTCAATACTCGTAAGAAATATTATTTTCTTTCATACTCCATATTACGGAAGGCATATTATTTCATTTCATATTCCTAAATTTAAACTTACTATGGTAAGTATTGCTTCTAAAATTCCTGAAATTAGTAGAATATCCTTGAAATTTGCGCTTCATCTAGTATCGTTTCACAGAAATATTTTTCTTAACATTCTTGTTAAATTTTAATCTTTTTATGTCGGGGTACTATTCACGAGGTACTATTCCTGAAGTACTATTCATGGGGCACTATTCACTCGGGTACTATTCACCCGGGGTACTATTCATGATAAAAATTAATTTCTTTTCAGTCTAAATCATTTTTGATACAATATTATTCTTCAATTTTACTCCACAAAGCAGTATCATGTTGACAATTTGGACATTATTGAATTTTGGATAAATTAAATTATAAATCTTTAAAATTTATCATTTGCTTTCATTTAATTGAATTCTTGTATCATTGTCATCATCCTTATACTTATATTTTGATGAAAGTCATCTTTAGCCCGTAGCGCATAGATGGATTGTTGATTGGTATGATTATAACCAGGGATTATTCGGTATAATCATGACCTGTAATGTTACAAATGATGTGGTAAAAGTCATCATTGGCCCATAGTTTAGTGATGGACAGTTGTTGGCATGATCATGACCATTGGTGATAATAATGAATATTCTTGGCCCATTGTGCATGGATAATTCAGTGATGTGGATTATTTATTGAGCTGAGTCTCAGCGATAAATTGGTGATAAACTTTTAAATCATAGAAGATATTAGATATCATGCTCTACTTGACTCTTCTAATGGATTATTATTCCGCTGCAGTTAAACTTGTTGTCTATTATATTCTATCAGTTTAACATTGTTGAAGGCTAACGATAATTTAGTCTGCATTATCTTAGTCATAATATTCTTTACTGGGCTAGTTGAGCTCACCCTTTGCTTTCATTGTTCTCTTCAAGAAATGAGAATATAGTTGGGACTAGTCGGGGAACAGAGTGACGGTCCAAATGGTTGTTTTAGTAGTTCTCACTATTCTATGAAATAGTGTGATAATAATTGTAATAAGATTGAATTTGAGTTTGGATATTGTCTAGAAGACAATATTCGTGTTAAAACTCTCCGCATATGTTTTGTCGTATTTTCACGATAGTTATATTAATTAAGTTGTATTTGAATTTAGTACCATGCATTTGGCGACTCAGAATGGGTGATGTATACCTATTTTGGGGGCGTCACAAATAGGATAATTTATATATAGGTATATTAATTAAGTAAGACTTAATTAAGATATATATATATATATATATATATATATATATATATATAAATTCGGATTTTATTTTAATTAGATTAAGTTTTTGATTAATTCCTATTAACTACTATATATATGATATATAGCAGCCATTTAGGGTAGATCATCATAACCTAAGAAAACCCTAGCCGCTCTTAGAGAGAGACTAGAGAGAAAACAGAAAATAGAGGGCTTGGGGTGGCCATTTGAAGAAGATAAAAAGGCGAGGAAGCCCTGTCCATTTTGCTCTGTACACACTTTAAACTGGGTGCTTTCTTTTTACAAACACCTGTGAGCCTGTGCTTTGCTATATTTTACCAGTGGAAACCGAGTATTCATTCATTTAAAGCTATCTGAAGTCTTCTTGGGAGTCCACTATAAGACACAGAGACACTGCAAACGGGTGAAATTTGGAAATGTATGGGTTCTAAGGTTGGGCCAATAAACCATAGGCTTCTCCCTTTAATTTTTTTATTTTTACAAAATCTTGATACACCAAAAATAGTAATAATAATAAATATTAATAATAAAATAATTTTTAATAAACAATAATTCTAATTACTTACATTAACTATATATCTCAATCAATTAAAGTTTTAATAGTATTATAATTTTAGATATTATTCTAAAGGCTTGATTTGGGGATTAAATAAGTAGGGGGATTGCATAATTAAGGGATAATGATTGATTTACTTTTCAAATGTACTACAATGTACATTGTAATGTCACTATAAATAATAGTGGTCTTCTCCTTTCTTTCTCATTGATTGCTTGTACACCTCCATCAAACTGAAATCTTCAAATTTTATATCTATATTATTGTGTTACATATTTTGGACTTGCAATCTAAAAAATTAGTGGTTGATTTGGATTATATATTGCTAGTAATTCAAAGTATATAATCAAATTTGATATTTTAAAATTATACTTTAAAATTAATATAATTTATTTAACTTTTAAAAATAATAAAATCGTAATTAATACTAATATATAGATAATTTTAAATTTTTATAATTATATTATCTAACTTAAACTAATAATTATTAGTTTTATACTTTGAAATTGAAGAACTATTTCAAAAGTTCATGCAATTGTAATTGTTTGTGAGCGTAAGTAAAGATATATAGAGGATATATTGATGGAATTAACATTTCTACCAATAAAATTAAAAGCGATATCAATAGTTGTTGTAGTTCAGTTGGTTTGAACTCTTATTTATTTACTTACAAGTCTTGTGTTCAAGCCTCACAATCCAAACGGGCCTGGCCAAAATCGCTCGGGTTTTCGTGGGCTTAAAAAATGCGGCCAAAAGCCCGGGTTTTGGTAAGTAGAAAGCAAAATTTACACGGCTTTGGGGGCTCGTTTGCAGTCTAGTAAGACATCTCAGATTTCTTTTAGCCTTTCTCCACTTCCATCACACCTACTTATTCACGTTGAGAGTCGTGTTGCGTGTGTTTGCCCGGATTGTCGATCCGTGGACTTTATTACTATATATATATATATATATATATATATATATATATATATATATATATATATACGAGAAAGGATCCTAGGCGGACCATTTGAGCGGACTAAAGGGACACACAGGTCAACCTCACAATATCCCAAGGAAAGATGAATGAAAAGCGAGATCAAAGTCGATTCAAAGAGACCATTTCCAAAAGAAACCCTCGAAAACTCTCGCGAAGGGGCGATTCTCTCAGAGCTAAAGCAAAGGGGAGCTGAAGCTCACTAGATTCACAAGCAAAGGGGCGATTCTCACTAGATTCACGCGGGTCAAAAGAGAAGATGGGACGAATTTCACAGATCTGAAGCAAACGAATTTCACAGAGCTGAAGCAAAGGGGCGAAAACTATCCTTTCTTCACGAATAGGTATCGCGAATTACACAGATCTTGAAGTCTAGGTTTTTTTTTTCTCTCAAAAAGGTATCGCTTTGCCTAATTGGTTTTGGCTCAAAAAAATTAGAATCCCACTCACTTTGTTATGTTTCCATACTCTTTTAGATTATTATTTTTAAGTGTATGGAGGAGTCTATGTTCCTGTAATTTATGTGTTCCTCACCTTCAAGCTGAATATAGATAGTATCAGTTTGATCACCAAATCCTGCATATAAAATCAGAGTATGGTCTAAAAGTTTGAGTAGTTAACTTGAAAAACTACTAAGAACGGAAAGAGAAAAGAAAAGCAGATTGAGATTTGAGACCCTATTAGCGACTCTAGAACCCTTTTGAGCAATTATATTCTTGAACCCCGATCCGTGTTATATACTTTCTTAGGAGTCTCCCTCATGTTTATACCTCTATATTGTGCTGTAGCTCAACCATGAAGAACTTTCTTCCTCCTTAACTGTAGGTCCTTTGTGGATAAAACTTTCCAGGCACAGTAAATCCTTAATTAGTTTATGGAACTAGAATGAAGGGTATTCAATTCGTAGTATTATGGACAGACTTAAATAACTTTGAGTGGCCTCATTTAGAAAAAAGAAAAAAGAGAGAAAGAGAGAGAGAAAGAAAGATTACATAATTTTGTAAGTATATGGCTAATTTTAGATTTTCGTGAAATGACATGTTCATTATTTTAAATCATTTTTAGATGATTCATTTTAAAGATGTGTTCATTCAAATAAAGAGCTTGCACATTGAAAATACTATATAACATATTAATGGTTCCACAAGTTTAATCTCTAAGTTATTTATTTTTGTTTGTCATGTCTCAGTTTTATGCCTACTCATATTAGAGCAGAGACAGATCTTCGCTTTGTATATTGTGCAGGTAAGGAAAAATTGCCACATAATAATTTTCGTCCCTTGTAGTCTGTTGCCTCTCTTTTCTAATCATATACCTATCTATCTTGTTAAGTATGTTAAATTTTAGAATGGATGCTATATCTGCTCACCCAGTGAGTACTATCCTTGTAGACTTGCAGTCATATGATGGTGGCTTTAGGCTGGTTCCTGGTTCAGAGTCTCATGGTGAGTAGTGGATACATGTATTTCTTTAAAGACTTGTTTCTTTTTAGTTCTTTGTTATATAATCAATTGTTTGCCTCTTTGGCCACTTCTACAGATTAATACATGTTTAACTAATAGTTTTAGATGCCAGAATGATTAACTCTACCCTTTTAGTGGGTCAGTTGACTGTTAAAAACCGAGTCCTCTGTTACTTATTTGATAAATTTTCTTTGTACAAAACATCAAAGCATAATAGTATCTTATATTAACTATACATAATCTTGCAATTATTTTGCAGTGGCTCTTGGCCTTTTTCTCCTTCATGTTCCCTGGAGCAGAATCGGGAACAAGGTCTAAGTTGGCTCTGTGGCACGTTTTTTTTGGCATAGTTATTTTCTTCATAGCAATAGTTACTGCTGAAACTGGTTTGGTGGAGAGGTTCATTTTCTTAGGCCTGCGGCAAAGCCAAGAAGCACTAGTTGTGAATTTACTGGATTGTTACTCATTTTTTGGTAGTTGTAATTTTAACAAATTTTTCTTTGAAATAGTAATTTTCTAGATTCATTTCGTTAAATTTTACCTGTTTTTTACTTGAGGATTAGAAAAATCATAAATTAGGATAATCATGAATCCCAAATTCGTTCATCTGTTGTGAAGAAATCTAACTGGCTATGAACATTTTCTCTAGTAATACTTTTGCTTCTTGCCTACTTTATATCGAAAAATGGTACACAATTCATAATTTGCAAGTCCATGCTATTGAATCTTATCCCAATCTGTTGTCTTTCTTTGTAAATAATAAGACTGATATAACACCAACCAAACACACACCAGAAACGACGCTATGAAAATAGTGTGCGGGCAACAAAGAAACGAATCTCGGAGCCAAAAGAAAAGAGAAATGAATTATAAGTTTAAAACAAAGACACGAAACCAAAGTGCAAGCAGAATTTCTATTAAATCCGCCGCATGGTTTAATATTCTATACAATATGACAACAGAGTCTTTGTACAAAAAGTTGTGCCGAAATCCTCAACTATATATCCAAAATGGACAAGTTCTACTCAGTTTTCCTCCACCTGCCTTGTATGCAAAATAAGAATTACATCCAAATACATTCAAATTAATCTAAGACAAACCACACTATTCAGAGTTTCCAAATCTACCATAGTCTCTATTACAACCACTGCAAAACAAGCCCAACATGGCAACCTTAACCAAATATATGAAAGACAAAATCTCATCCATCATTTCCACGTGATATTCCTGAAATGAAAAATAAAATGTTAGTTGAAATTTTAGAATATGATAAAATTGTGAAAACCACAACCAAAATATATTAAATCAATAAAAAATTATTTAATAATGATTATATAATTTTAATAATTTTTTATTATTAACTACAAAATTAATAAAACAGATCTTAAAAAATAAAACATTAATAAGCTTGCCAAACTCTCAGATTAAAAAAAACGTTTTCTTAGTTTAACTACAAAATTAACAAAACAGGAGCAGAAATAACAAAAATACTAACTGTCCAGATTTAACCCAACAACGAAAAAAATAGCAGATTGGGAGAGTGAAAGATGAAGAATAATAATTACCCAAATTCACAAATTTTAAAAAATTAGGGTACATAATTTGGGAATCTTACTCGTGATTTCAACAGAAAGTAGCAAATCGAAAAAATTGACAGCGAACAAGAGAATCGCAGCAGCGGAGCAACTATTTCTCTCTCTAAATATTTCTTCTCCCTTCAACTCAACTTTGTTCTCTTTTTTTTTTTGAAACAACTTCGTTCTCTTTATTCTCTCTAAAGAATGGAAAACCTGAACGTGGAAAGAGAGACGAGAATGGGTGCAAATGATTAAGAAAAAAAGAGAGGCAAAAAGACTCTTATGTTGACTTGACAACCTCCAGACCATGGCTTTTGTTTTTTTTTAAGTCCGTCCCAAAACCCGTTACTTGAGTCCGTCTAAGATCTAGCCTCTCTCTCTCTCTCTCTCTATATATATATATATATATATATATATATATTGTTACCGAATTCGACTCGACTGAGCCTAGATATATATCTGGTGCGTTTACTGATTATATATATATATATATATATATATATAAATACTTATATTGTGACGCCCCCAAAATATGTATACATCACTCATTCTGAGTCGTCAGATACATGGTACAGAATTTAAATACAAACTTAATTATACAACTGTCGTGTAAAATACGATAAAACGTAGCTGAAAGTTTTGACATGAATATTGTCTCTTAGACAATATCCAAACTCAAATGGAGTCCTCATTACAATTATTATCACACTATTTTATAAAATAGTGAGGACTACTACAACCACCATCTTGAACCGTCACTCCGTTCCGCGACTAGTCCCGGCTACGTTCTCATTTCATGAAGAGAATAATGAAAGCAAAAGGGTGAGCTCAACTAGCCCAGCAAGAAATATTATGACTAAGATAATGCATAATAAATTATTGTTAGCTTTCAACAGTGTTAAACTGATAGAATATAATAAATAACAAGTTTAACTGCAGCGGAACAAGCAATCCATTAGAAGAGTCAAGTAGAGCATGATATCTACTATCTTCTATGATTTAAAAAGTTTATCATCAATTTTATCGCTGAGACTCAGCTCAATAAATAATCCACATCGCTGAATTATCCATGCATTACGGGCCAAGGATATTCATTAGTATCACGTCCACGAATTATTCATGCACTGCGGGCCAAGGATATTCGTGTTATCACCAATGGTCATGATCATGCCAACAATTGTTCATCAATGCACTACGGGACAATGAGGACTTTTATCACATCATTTGTAACATTACAGGTCATGATTATACCAAATAATTCATGGTCATAATTATATCAATCAACAGTCCATCTATGCACTACGGGCCAAAGATGACTTTCATCACAATATAAGCATGATGATGATGAAAATGATATAATAATTCAATTAAATGAAATCAAAGGATAAATTTTAAAGATTTATAACTTAATTTATCCAGAATTCAATAAATGTCCAAATTATCAACATGATACTTCTTGTGGAGTAAATTTCAAGAATAATATTGAATCAAGATGATTTGGACCGAAAAGAAATCAATTTTTGTCATGAATAGTACCCTGGGTGAATAGTGTTCGAGTGAATAGTACCCTGTGAATAGTACTTCAGGAATAGTATCCCGTGAATAGTACCCTGACATGAAAAGAATAAAAATTATCAAGAATGCTCAGAATAATATATCCATGAAAAGATATAAGATGAAGCGCAAATTTTCAAGGATATTCTACTAATTTCATAGAGTATAGAAGCAATAATTTAACCAAATGAATGTAGAATTCAGAATCTGAAATGAAATAATATTACTTACATACTACCAAGTATGGAAGAAAATATTATTTCATACGAATATTGAACAAAAATAATATCCCTTACCTTAAAAATGAGAGTATTTCAACTGGTATAGCGGGTATATTCTTGAAGAAAACTTATATTGTTTTCTATGCTCAAAGCTTCCTTAAACTCTAAAGAAATACCCTCAATATTATAGAAGAAGAATTTTTGGATTCTGGTGTGATTTTCAATTCTAAACTAAGCATCCTATTTATAGGAGAATGGAAATGATACTATTTGAATTTAGAAATCACGGACCAACATTAAGTTTTTCACGGATGCACACCGACGAAGAAAGTTTTTTTGATTTTACTATGCAAACACTATGCAGACACTATGCAAATACTATGCATAATAAAATATAATATATTCAATTTTTCATAAAAAAACAAAAGTTATAAAATATATATTTATATAACCTTTGCCTTACGGCAAAGGCACACCCACCCACACACCAAATTCTACACACACACACACATGATTATATATATATATATATATATATGTGTATTATATATATATATATATACACACACACTTTATAACTTCCTGCTGATTATTTTTTTAAAAATGAGTAAGTAGGGGTCCAAATAATACGCCAAACTTACAACAAATACTTCATAAAAATCCCCTCAATATTTTTAACAACATTTATTCATCAAATATATAACTTGCAATATTAACAACCAGATCATTCCCAGGAAAGAATAGGTTTTTCGATAAGGATTTCTCCATATTGGCGCGCAATTAGGTGACCAAACCCCTTTCCTCGACAGAACGTTTTAGACATTGTCAATAATACAGATAATAATATGAATAACTTATCATCTCAATTATTGATTTAATAATATAAAATAGTATGCAGATGATACTGTGACAATAATAGAATCAATAATGTGAGATCTTTGTCGTAAAGAATTATCGTAATAATAATTAAGTATAACTAAGTGACTTCTCACGTAAGCATCAAATACCGTGTGCTACTATGCAACCACAGCCAGACATCTTGTATTTTACCATTCGAGTATTTCAACAGTTATTCGGTAAAACTTTCGTAGTTATTTTTATAAAAAGATATTTCTATCATTTTCTAACTCTAACAGTAATTCCATTGAGGGGTCCACCAATGATTGTGTCATCATACGAATATTTCCCGACCAATCGAATATTTTATAACAACTTGCTTACTTTGCAAAATTTATAACTATTACCCACAACTATAACATTATAACAAATTCACACCTTAATATTCAAAAATGATATATAGAGAAAAAAATCCATCTTTATTCATAAAAGGTGGGGACTTATATATATATATATATATATATATATATATATATATATATATATATATATATATATATATCGAATTCAACTCGACTGAGCCTGGATATACATCCAGAATGCGTTTACTACTTCAACAGTGTTAAACTGATAAAATATAATGAACAACAAGTTTAACTGCAGCGGAACAAGTAATCCATTAGAAGAGTAAAGTAGAGCATGATATCTACTATCTTCTATGATTTAAAAAGTTTATCATCAATTTTATCGCTGAGACTCAGCTCAATAAATAATCCATATCGCTGAATTATCCATGCACTACGGGCCAAGGATATTCATTAGTATCACGTCCACGAATTATTCATGCACTATGTGCCAAGGATATTCGTGTTATCACCAATGATCATGATCATGCCAACAACTGTCCATCAATGCACTATGGGCCAATGAGGACTTTTATCACATCATTTGTAACATTACAGGTCATGATTATACCGAATAATCCATGGTCATAATGATACCAATCAACAGTCCATCTATGCACTACGGGCCAAAGATGACTTTCATCTTAATATAAGCATGATGATGAGGACAATGATATAATAATTCAATTAAATGAAAGCAAAGGATAAATTTTAAAGATTTATAACTCAATTTATTCATAATTCAATAAATGTCCAAATTATCAACATGATACTTCTTTGTGGAGTAAGATTCAAGAATAATACTGTATCAAAATGATTTGGACCGAAAAAAAATTAATTTTTGTCATGAATAGTACCCCGGGTGAATAGTGCCTGAGTGAATAGTACTTCGGGAATAGTATCCCGTGAATAGTACCCTGACATGAAAAGATTAAAAATTATCAAGAATGCTCAGAATAATATATCCATGAAAAGATACAAGATGAAGCGCAAATTTCAAGGATATTCTACTAATTTCATAGAGTATAGAAGCAATAATTTAACAAAATGAATGTAGAATTCGGAATCTGAAATGAAATAATATTACTTACATACTACCAAGTATGGAATAAAATATTATTTCATACGAATATTGAACAAAAATAATATCCCTTACCTTAAAAATGAGAGTATTTCAACTGGTATAGTGGGGATATTCTTGAAGAAAACTTATATTATTTTCTACGCTCAAAGCTTCCTTAAACTCTAAAGAAATACGCTCAATATTATAGAAGAAGAATTTTTTGATTCTGGTGTGATTTTCAATTCTAAACTAAGCATCCTATTTATAGGAGAATGGAAATGATACTATTTGAATTTAGAAATCACAGACCAACATTAAGTTTTTCACGGATGCACACCGACGAAGAAATTTTTTTTGATTTTACTATGCAAACACTATGCAGACACTATGCAAATACTATGCATAATAAAATATAATATATTCAATTTTTCATAAAAAAACAAAAGTTATAAAATATATATTTATATAACCTTTGCCTTACGGCAAAGGCACACCCACCCACACACCAAATTCTACACACACACACATGATTATATATATATATATATATATGTATTATATATATATATACACACACTTTATAACTTCCTGCCGATTATTTTTTTAAAAATGAGTAAGTAGGGGTCCAAATAATACGCCAAACTTACAACAAATACTTCATAAAAATCCCCTCAATATTTTTAACAACATTTATTCATCAAATATATAACTTGCAATATTAACAACCAGATCATTCCCAAGAAAGAAGGGGTTTTTCGATAAGGATTTCTCCATATTGGCGCGCAATTAGGTGACCAAACCCCTTTTCTCGACAGAACGTTTTAGACATTGTCAATAATACAGATAATAATATGAATAACTTATCATCTCAATTATTGATTTAATAATATAAAATAGTGTGCAGATGATACTGTGACAATAATAGAATCAATAATGTGAGATACTGTGCAGCAATTACTATAACAATAATTAATTATAACTAAGTGACTTCTCACGTAAGCATCAAATACCGTGTGCTACTATGCAACCATGCGTATTACTTTATTTTTACCACTGAGTATTTCAACAGTTAACGGAAAAACTTTCGCCGTTATTTTTATAAAAAGATATTTCTATCATTTTCTAACTCTAACAGTAATTCCATTGAGGGGTCCACCAATGATTGTGTCGTCGTCCGAATTTTCCATGTTAAAACGAATATTCCCCGACCAATCGAATATTTTATAACAATTTTCTTACTTTGCAAAATTTATAACTATTACCCACAACTATAACATTAAAACAAATTCACACCTTAATATTCAAAAATGATATATAGAGAAAAAACCCATCTTTATTCATAAAAGGTGGGGTCTTACACACACACACACATATATATATATATATATATATACATATATCGAATTCGACTCGACTGAGCTTGGATATACATCCGGTGCGTTTACTACTTATATATATTGTTATCGAATTCAACTCGACTGAGTCTGGATAAACATTTGGTTCGTTTATCGCTTTTATATATATAAATACTTATATATATCCTATTATCGAATTCGACTCGATTGAGCCCGGGTGTGATATCCGGTGCGTTTACAGCTTTTATATATATATATATATATATGTATATATATATTTACATTATGTCGGGCTTGGAGATCACTTCGTGGCCATTTACTGATTTTACGTCATGCCTGGAGTTCACTTTGTGGCAGTTCATTGTTCATATAGATGTCGACGTCGGAATTTTTATTTATCCCTTTTCTATTCTTGTCTTTTGGTGTTCTCATGTTATGTGAGATTTGTTTGAAAAAAATAAGTTGTGAAAAGGTCCGACATGTATATGTCAACGATTGGACTGTAAGAGTCGCCAATTGGTAATTTTAAATGGTTGCACCAACTCAACCGAGAAAAGGCTTGCACATTGACCTAGTGATGTGACACTATTTAACTGGTCTGTGAAACCGAGATTTGTTAGGGTTCGGGGGCTTGATTATGCGGAGGGAATGTGTTAGGCACCCCCCGACATCCGTGGTGACACGGTGACCGCCACTTTTCAATTTAAACATTTATCTGAATGTGTGTGTGTAGATCAATGTGAAATTATTTGGAAGTAACCGTGTCACCATAGAAGACGGGGGGTGCCTAACACCTTCCCTCTGCTTAATCAAGCCCCCGGACCCTAACGAATCTCGGTTTCATAGACCAGTTAAGCAGTGCCACATCACTAGGTCTTTCTGCAAACCTTTTCCGGTTGAGTTGGTGCAACCATTTAAAAATACCAACTAGCGACTCTTACAGTCCAATCGTCGATATATACATGTCGAACCATTTCACAACTTGTTTTTTCAAACAAATCTTACCTAACACGAGAACACCAAAAGACAAGAACAGAAAAGGGACATATAAAAATCCTGACGTCGACATAGTACATGATAATGATCCTTAGAGAAAGATAATGAACGGGTCAAAGAATATGTAATACTCAAATATAATTGAGTCTAAGTAAAGGTTATGAAATAAAACTTACAAGAATTTATTGTGAAGAATGGTTAGAGTGGTAATAAATAAAACCTATATTAAGGTAATGTGTTGAAGATATTCAACGATAAATTTTGAAAAGAGATTTGGTGAAAACCGAGTAAGGGAGGTTTCGTTGATTCCGAGGACGGAATCCTTATAAGGAGGGAAGGATGTGACAAATTGAATTTTCATAAGTTATGAAAATAAGAATTTAATAATTAAAATTCTTATTATGAGATGTATATATTTTGAATTATGTGTTTTGGTGTGAGGAAAATAAATTTATATGAGATTTAATAGTTGATTAAACTATTAAAGAAAGTGAAGAATGTGACGCCCCCAAAATAGGTATACATCACCCATCTTGAGTCGTCAAATACATGGTACAAAATTCAAATACAACTTAATTATACAATAGTCGTGTAAAATACAACTAAACATATGTTGTTAGTTTTAATACAAATATTGTCATCTAGATAATATACATACTCAATGGAGTCCTCATTACATTTATTATCGCTCTATTTCACAGAATAGTGAGGACTACTAATGCATCATCTAGGACCATCACTCTGATCCCCGACTAGTCCCTGCTATGTTCTCATTTCCTAAAGAGAACAATGAAAGCAAAAGGGTGAGCTCAACTAGCCCATTAAGAAATATTATGACTAAGATAATGCAGAATAATTTATCGTTAGCCTTCAACGGTGTTAAACTGATAAAATATAATAAACATCAAGTTTAACTGCAGTGGAACAAGTAATCCATTAGAAGAGTCAAGTAGAGAATAAAATCTACTATCTTCTATGATTTAAAATGTTTTTCATCACTTTTATCGTTGAGACTCAGCTTAATAAATAATCCACATCATCAAATCATCCCTGCACTACAGGCCAAGGATATTCTTTAGTATCACGACCACGAATTATCCATGCACTACAGGCCAAAGATAATCATGTTTTCATCAACTGTCCTGATCATGCCATAAAGCAATTCATCTTTGCACCCCTGGCCGAAGAGAATCCATAGCCATAATCATACCAAAAATTGTCCATCAATGCACTACGGGCCAATGAGGACTTTTTTCCACATCATTTGTAACATTACGGTCATGATTACACTGCATAATCCCTGGTCATAATCATACCAAGTCCATCTATGCACTACAGGCCACAGATGACTTTCAACCTAATATAAACATGAGGATGATGACAATGATATAAGAATTCAATAAAACAAGTTCAAGAATTAATTTATCCAGGAACTAATAACGTTCAAATTGTCAACATGATACTTCTTTGTAGAGTAACACTCAAGAATGCTCAGAAGAATATTTCTATGAAAAGATATTCGATGAAGCGCAAATATCAAGGATATTCCACAAATTTCATGGAGTATAGAAGTCAAAACTTTAGCCAACTGAGTATAATAAAGAATGGAATTAGAAAAGAAATCACCATGCATGCGATAGATCGCACAGACGGGTTATTCCAACGGAATAATAAATAACGAGAAGAGTCGGTCATGCAGAACGCACGCAGACGGGATATTCCAGCGAGAATAATAAATAATGGAACCGAAGTCAACGTAGTAAAGCCAGATGAGGATATTCCAATGAATAATAAATAATAGAATCGAAGTCAAGCGTAAAAGCAGCATGCATGGATGTTCCAATGAATAATAAATAATGGAACGAATTAAATGCGTAAAGCACATACAGGATGTTCCAACAGAATAATAAATAATGGAATAACAGAAGAATTTCACCAAGTATAGGGTATCCCGCGTATACAGGTTATTCCAACAGAATAATAAAGAATGGAATAGTAAAAGAATTTCACCAATAAGGAAGAAGGAATACCCCTAACGAGTACAATAAATAATATCCCTTACTTTAAGAGTATTTTGACTGGTAGGGCGAGGATATACTCAAAGAAAACTTGCACTACGCTCAAAGCTTTCATAAACTCTAAAGAAATACGCTCAAGATTATAGAAGAAGAACTCTCTCTATAGTTTCTCTCTCTAGAGTTTTATTGAATTCTTTAGAAATAATGAATGAATGAGCTTCTATTTATAAAAGAATGGACTGCATAGTAACTAATTCATAAACGGTCCAGATTGATTTAATTTTAATCGGACGGTCCATATTTAAAGCAAAATCTTTTAAATAAAATATAATATATTCTATTTATAATCTAATAAAATGAATAACTTTATTAAAGTATTCTGTTTTATATAAAAAGATTTTACTATGCAAAACACTATGCAGGTACTATGCAGGCACTATGCAATACTATGCATAATAAAATATAATATATTCTATTTATAGTCTAATAAAATAAATAACTTTATAAAAGTATTACATTTTATATAAAAAGATTTTACTATGCAACACACTATGCATAATAGAATATAATATATTATATTTATAGTCTAATAAAACGAATAACTTTATAAAAGTATTCATTTTATATAAAAAGCTTTTCTGTTTTATTACATTAATAATACTAATAAAAAAACACCGAGTGACTTATCACGTAAGCATCAATAATCAATAAAGTGTGTGCTCTTATGAAACCACGCGCTTATTATTGTACTTTTTACTAAGAATAGTTCAACAAGATTAGCAGTAAAACTTCCGCCTTTATTTTCATAAAATATTTTGTCGTTTTCTCAATCAGACAATAATTCCGTTATGAGGGTCCACCAATGATTGTCTTGGTTATAATTTAATATTCCCCGATAAAGCGAATATTCCCAGGCCAATCGAATATTATATAACAACTTGCGTACTTTACAAAATTTATAAATATTACCCACAACTATAACATTATATCAAATCCACACCATAATATTCAAAAAGTTATTTCGAGAAAATTAAATATTTATTCATAAAATCTGGGGTCTCACAATCTCCCCACCTTATGGAATTTCGCCCTCGAAATTTACGTACGTACCTGGTATGCCGAAGAGGTGAGGATACCTTGACTTTATTTCAGATTCTAATTCTTGAGGTATAACCTTTGAGTGTTGAATACGATCCTTTTTATCCAAGATTTTAACACGTATCTCCTCATACGTTAAATCTTTTGCTATATCGTTTAGTTCTAATTTAATAATGTGGTTCGGGTCGTCCACATATTTACGTAACATCGATACGTAAAAAAAATGTTCTGAACACGCAACATACTTGGTGGTAAAACGAGTCTATATGCCACAGTTCCTACTTCATCGAGTATTTCAAATGGGCCAATTAAATCGAGGGTTGAGATTTCCTCTCTTCGTCGATTCTTGCTTCTAGAATAACGCCTTCTTGAACTTTCTTCTTCACATTCATCAGCTCTGAGTATGTAGCTTGAGCGGCTTTAACTTTATCGATTAAAGTCGATTCTAATCGTATATTCGTTATCTTTACGTGGGTTCATATATTCGCACTTGTAACCGCATACGATCTTCTACTCAACGCGTCAGCTACCACGTTCGTACTTCCACGATGATATTGAATGGTACGATCGTAATCTTCAACAGCTCGAGTCAACGTCTTTCGCGCATGTTACGTTCATTTTAGTTGAAGAAATATTTGAGGGTTTAAGAAATGGGTTTTGTACTAGGGTCAATACAAAATTCGATTTCACGCTCTAGGGGTAGGCTAAGAAGTCTTCAAGAATATGTCAGGAATTTTATTAACAATAGAAATATCATTCAAAACTGTGACCCTCATCCAAGACTTGGATAGTATGTCACATTGATACCTATCAACTTGTTATCGTCATTCACGACTTCACCTATAGAAAGTCTGGCTTCGGTGCATTCCACACAAGAAAGTCAACAATGAAAGGACCGGGGCTCTTTACTTATGGCTTGATATGACAATGATTGATTTTAGTAGTTTGGTTGCTTGAATTCGCATAACAGGTTGGTTAGGAATATGAAAGCTAACAACCTTACGAAAAGCATGATGAGTAGTTAACCAATCGATTCCTAAAATCGCATCAAAGGCAAGTATTTTCAAAGAGACAAGATCGACCACGTAACGTGAAAGTGTTGATTTGAACAAGATTTATAAATAGTGGAGGTAACGAAGGTTTCTCCTAACTGAGTTTAAACAGATATATCAAACTCTAACTTCTCCAGAGTTAACTTCAAACATTGAACACAACTAGGTGAAATAAAAGAGTAAGTAGAACCGGTATCTAACATAGTATAGACTTCACAAGAGTTTATGACTAACATACACGTGATAATTTTATTCAGGTTCCTTGTCACGAAAAAAAATGCTCTCTCTTAAACTACCAGCTTTAGCTTGTCTGGGACATCCTTTGACATCACTATCCCAGCTGGACTTGACTTCACTATACGACAAAATCGAGCTAGGTGACCTTCTCTTCTGTAATTAAAACACGTTTTGGATTGCTGCGTACAGTATGGACGGATGTGTCCCTCCTGTCCGCATTTGAAACATACGACCAGTGGTCGTTCTTCTTCCTTTGAAATGGGTGCTGGTGCTGACGTCTTCACGTCATTGTTGAACCTTCTCTTCTTGAAATGTCCATTCTTATTGTTTTGACCATGATTACCACTGAAGTGGTTACCATTTCTGGCATGTTGATTCCCTTTATGCTTATTGTCACCGCTTTGATGACTGTTATTACCGGTATTATCATTTTGTCGGCTGCTCTCTTTTGGTTGCGTTGACTCGTTATCGCGCTCCACTAACTGAGCCCTATTTATAACATCTGAATACAAACACAGTTTATGAGAAATAAGATATTGATGTATCTCTTGATTCAAACCTCTTAAAAACATCCGCGTCATTCTCTTTTCATTATCAACCAAGTGGGACGCAAATTGGGACAACTCGGCAAACTTGGCTTCGTACTGCGATACGGTCATGTTGCTTTGCTCCAACTTGATAAATTCCACCTCCTTCATGTGACGAATGCTTTCGGGAAAGTACTTGTCATTGAACAGCTCTTGGAACTTCTCCCAAGACATCTTGAGTGTGTCAGGATGGGTACGTTTTACAGATTTCCACCAGTGATCTGCCTCTTCACGCAACATAAAGGTGGCAAAGGGAATCTTTTGCTCCTCGGAGCATCCCAAGACATCAAATATCTTGGTGATCTGCTTTAACCACGTCTCCGCCTTAAGTGGTTCTGGCTTTCCCAAAAACTCTGTTGGTCCCAGCTCCTTGAATTGCTTAGCGGTGACCAACCGTGGGTTGCCATTGTTTCCTCCTGCATTATGAACAGGAGTCGCCTTCGCCTGATGTTGCATGAATTCTAAAAAGCTCCTAAATGTACCGTCGTTCGTCAATTTATCAGTGTTGTTATTTACAGGAAGATTATCGCCATCCTGTTACACATTGTCCTGATTATTGATCTGTGGAGAATCAACAGTCTCATGTGCTCCATTGCTATTCTCAACATTCTCAGATGTCATTTTCAGATACTGCCACAAAACAAAGGTTAATTGACATGTAACATATTATCCCTATATTCTGACCGACCAATTAAATACCAAATAAACTTAGGTAGGTCATACTAGTAAAGGAATTCCACGTCTCTCCCCTCCTAGTTCTATTCTCACATCCTAGCCAAGGATCATATCCCTAAGCTTTGATACCAACTGTGACGCCCCCAAAATAGGTATACATCACCCATCTTGAGTCGCCAAATACATGTTACAAAATTCAAATACAACTTAATTATACAACAGTCGTGTAAAATACAACTAAACATATGCTATGAGTTTTAATACAAATATTGTCATCTAGACAATATACAAACTCAATGGAGTCCTCATTACATTTATTATCACATTATTTCACAGAATAGTGAGGACTACTAATGCACCATCTAAGACCATCACTCTGTTCCCCGACTAGTCCCTGCTACGTTCTCATTTCCTGAAGAGAACAATGAAACCAAAAGGGTGAGCTCAACTAGCCTAGTAAAAAATATTATGACTAAGATAATGCAGAATAATTTATCATTAGCCTTCAACGGTGTTAAACTGATAAAATATAATAAACATCAAGTTTAACTGCAGCGGAACAAGCAATCCATTAGAAGAGTCAAGTAGAGAATAAAATCTGCTATCTTCTATGATTTAAAATGTTTTTCATCACTTTTATCGCTGAGAATCAGCTTAATAAATAATTCACATCATCAAATCATCCCTGCACTACAGGCCAAGGATATTCTTTAGTATCACGACCACAAATTATCCATGTACTACGGGCCAAAGATAATCATGTTTTCATCAACGATCCTGATCATGCCATAAAATAATTCATCTTTGCACCCTTGGCTGAAGAGAATCCATAGCCATAATCATACCAAAAACTGTCCATCAATGCACTACGGGCCAATGAGGACTTTTTTCCACATCATTTGTAACATTACGGTCATGATTACACCGCATAATCCCTGGTCATAATCATACCAAGTCCATCTATGCACTACAGGCCACAGATGACTTTCAACATAATATAAACATGAGGATGATGACAATGATATAAGAATTCAATAAAACAAGTTCAAGAATTAATTTATCCAGGAACTAATAATGTCCAAATTGTCAACATAATACTTCTTTGTAGAGTAACACTCAAGAATAATATTGTATCAAAACGATTTGGACCGAAAAGAAATCAATTTTTATCATGAATAGTACCCCGGGTGAATAGTGCCCGGGTGAATAGTACCCCGTGAATAGTACTTCGGAAATAGTATCCCGTGAATAGTACCCTAACATGAAAAGATTAAAAATTATCAAGAATGCTCAGAATAATATATCCATGAAAAGATACAAGATGAAGCGCAAATTTCAAGGATATTCAACTAATTTCATAGAGTATAGAAGAAATAATTTAGCAAAATGAATGTAGAATTCGGAATCTAAAATGAAATAATATTACTTACATACTACAGAGTATGGAAGAAAATATTATTTCATATGAATATTGAACAAAAATAATATCACTTACCTTAAAAATGAGAGTATTTCAACTGGTATAGCGGGGATATTTTTAAAGAAAACTTATATTGTTTTCTACGCTTAAAGCTTCCTTAAACTCTAAAGAAATACGCTCAATATTATAGAAGAAGAATTTTTTGATTCTGGTGTGATTTTCAATTCTAAACTAAGCATCCTATTTATTGGAGAATGGAAATGATACTATTTGAATTTAGAAATCACAGACCAACAGTAAGTTTTTCACGGATGCACACCGACGAAGAAAAAAAATTGATTTTACTATGCAAATACTATGCAGACACTATGCAAACACTATGCATAATAAAATATAATATATTCTATTTTACATAAAAAACAAAAATTATAAAATATATATTTATATAACCTTTGCCTTACGGCAAATGCACACCCACCCATACACCAAATTCTATACACACACACATGATTATATATATATTTATATATATATATATATATAATACATATATATATACTTTATAACTTCCTGCCGATTATTTTTTTTTAAAATGAGTAAGGGGGTCCAAATAATACGCCAAACTTACAACAAATACTTCATAAAAATCCCCTCAATATTTTTAACAACATTTATTCATCAATAATATAACTTGCAATATTAACAACCAAATCATTCCCAGGAAAGAGAGAGCTTTTCGATAAGGATTTCTCCCTATTGGCGCGCAATTAAGTGACCAAACCCCTTTCCTCGACAAAACTTTCTAGACATTGTCAATAATGCAAATAATAATATGAATAATTTATCATCTCAATTATTGATTTAATAATATAAAATATTGTGCAGATGATATTGTGACAATAATAGAATCAATAATGCGAGATACTATGTAGCAATTACTGTAGCAATAATTGAGTATAACTGAGTGACTTCTCACGTAAGCTTCAAATACTGTGTGCTACTATGCAACCACGTGTATTACAATATTTTTACCACCGAGTATTTCAACAGTTAACGGTAAAACTTTCGCCATTATTTTTATAAAAAGATATTTCTGTCATTTTTTAACTTCGACAGTAATTTCATTGTGGGGTCCACCAATGATTGTGTCGTCGTACGAATTTTCCATGTTGAAACGAATATTCCCCGACCAATCGAATATTTTATAACAATTTTCTTACTTTGCAAAATTTATAACTATTACCCACAACTATAACATTAAAAGAAATTCACACCTTAATATTCAAAAATGATATATAGAGAAAAAACCCATCTTTATTCATAAAAGGTGGGGTCTTACACACACACACACACACACACACACATATATATATACATATATCGAATTCGACTCGACTGAGCTTGGATATACATCCGGTGCGTGTACTACTTATATATATTGTTATCGAATTCAACTCGACTGAGTCTGGATAAACATTTGGTTCGTTTACCGCTTTTATATATATAAATACTTATATATATCCTATTATCGAATTCGACTCGATTGAGCTCGGGTGTGATATCCGATGCGTTTACAGCTTTTATATATATATATTTACATTATGTCGGGCTTGGAGATCACTTCGTGGCCATTTACTGATTATATATATATATATATATATATATATATATTTATATTTTACGTCATGCCTGGAGTTCACTTTGTGGCAGTTGATTGTTTATATATATGTCGACGTCGGAATTTTTATTTATCCCTTTTCTATTCTTGTCTTTTGGTGTTCTCATGTTATGTGAAATTTGTTTGAAAAAAAATAAGTTGTGAAAAGGTCAGAGCATGTATATGTCGGCGATTGGATGTAAAATTCGCAATTGGTATTTTAAATGGTTGCACCAACTTCAATAGAAAAGGCTTGCACATTGACCTAGTGATGTGACACTATTTAACTGGTCTGTGAAACCGAGATTCGTTAGGGTCCGGGGGCTTGATTATGCGGAGGGAATGTGTTAGGCACCCCCCGACATCCGTGGTGACATGGTGACCGCCACTTTTCAATTTAAACATTTATCTGAATGTGTGTGTGTGTAGATCAATGTGAAATTATTTGGAAGTAACTGTGTCACCATAGAAGACGAGGGGTGCCTAAAACCTTCCCTACGCTTAATCAAGCCCCCGGACCCTAACGAATCTCGGTTTCACAGACCAGTTAAGCAGTGTCTCATCACTAGGTCTTTGTGCAAACCTTTTCTCGGTTGAGTTGGTGCAACCATTTAAAAATACCAACTAGCGACTCTTACAGTCCAATCGTTGAGATATACATGTCGGACCGTTTCACAACTTGTTTTTTCAAACAAATCTTACCTAACACGAGAACACCAAAAGACAAGAACAAAAAAGGGACATATAAAAATCCTGACGTCGACATAGTACATGATAATGATCCTTAGAGAAAGATAATGAACGGGTCAAAGAATATGTAATACTCAAATATAATTGAGTCTAAGTAAAGGTTATGAAATAAAACTTACAAGAATTTATTGTGAAGAATGGTTAGAGTGGTAATAAATATAAAACCTATATTAAGGTAATGTGTTGAAGATATTCAACGATAAATTTTGAAAAGAGATTTGGTGAAAACCGAGTAAGGGAGGTTTCGTTGATTCCGAGGACGGAATCCTTATAAGGAGGGAAGGATGTGACAATTCGAATTTTCATAAGTTATGAAAATAAGAATTTAATAATTAAAATTCATATTATGAGATGTATATATTTTGAATTATGTGTTTTGGTGCGAGGAAATTAAATTTATATGAGATTTAATAGTTGATTAAACTATTAAAGAAATTGAAGAATGTGATGCCCCCAAAATAGGTATACATCACCCATCTTGAGTCGCCAAATACATGGTACAAAATTCAAATACAACTTAATTATACAACAGTCATGTAAAATACAACTAAATATATGCTTTGAGTTTTAATACAAATATTGTCATCTAGACAATATACAAACTCAATGGAGTCCTCATTACATTTATTATCACACTATTTCACAGAATAGTGAGGACTACTAATGCACCATCTAGGACCATCACTCTGTTCCCCGACTAGTCCCTGCTACGTTCTCATTTCCTGAAGAGAACGATGAAAGCAAAATGGTGTGCTCAACTAGCCCAGTAAGAAATATTATGACTAAGATAATGCAGAATAATTTATCGTTAGCCTTCAACGGTGTTAAACTGATAAAATATAATAAACATCAAGTTTAACTGCAGCGGAACAAGCAATCCATTAGAAGAGTCAAGTAGAGAATAAAATCTACTATCTTCTATGATTTAAAATGTTTTTCATCACTTTTATCATTTGAGACTCGACTTTTAATAAATAATCCACATCATCAAATCATCCCTGCACTACAGGCCAAGGATATTCTTTAGTATCACGACCATGAATTATCCATGCACTACGGGCCAAAGATAATCATGTTTTCATCAACTGTCCTGATCATGCCATAAAGCAATTCATCTTTGCACCCTTGGCCGAAAAGAATCCATAGCCATAATCATACCAAAAATTGTCCATCAATGCACTACGGGCCAATGAGGACTTTTTTCCACATCATTTGTAACATTACGGTCATGATTACACTACATAATCCCTGGTCATAATCATACCAAGTCCATCTATGCACTACAGGCCACAGATGACTTTCAACATAATATAAACATGAGGACGATGACAATGATACAAGAATTCAATAAAACAAGTTCAAGAATTAATTTATCCAGGAACTAATAACGTCCAAATTGTCAACATGATACTTCTTTGTAGAGTAACACTCAAGAATGCTCGAGAAGAATATTTCTATGAAAGATCTTTGGATGAAGCTTAAATATCAAGGATATTCCACTAATTTCATGGAGTATAGAAGTCAAAACTTTAACCAACCGAGTATAATAAAGAATGGAATAACAAAAGAAATCACTAGGCATGCGATAGATAAGACAGCATGAGTTATTCCATGTAATAATAAATAATGAGAACCGGTCATGCGAAAGCATACGCACGTGATATTCCAATGAATAATAAATAATGGAACCAGTCATACGTAAAAAGCACGCATGGATATTCCAATGTAATAATAAATAATGGAATCGGGCCAGGCGTAAAGCACAGATAGGATGTTCCAACAGAATAATAAATAATAGAACCAGGTCATGCGTAAAGCACATACAGGATGTTCCAACAGAATAATAAATAATGGAATAACATAAGAATTTCACCAAGTATAGGGTATCCCACGTATACAGGTTATTCCAACAGAACAATAAAGAATGGAATAACAAAAGAATTTCACCAATAAGGAAGAAGGGATACCCCTAACGAGTACAACAAATAATATCCCTTACCGTAAGAGTATTTTGACTGGTAGGGCGAGGATATACTCAAAGAAAACTTGCACTACGCTCAAAGCTTTCATAAACTCTAAAGAAATACGCTCAAGATTATAGAAGAAGAACTCTCTCTATAGTTTCTCTCTCTAGAGTTTAAGTGAATTAAATCGGAAATAATGAATGAACGAAGCTTCTATTTATAGAAGAATGGATAAGATAGTAACTAATTCATGAACGGTCAGATTGATTTACTTTTTAATCGGACGGTCCATATTTAAAGAAAAATATTTTAAATAAAATATAATATATTCTATTTATAATCTAATAAAACGAATAACTTTATAAAAGTATTACGCTTTATATAAAAGATTTTACTATGCAAAATACTACGCAGTAGTACTTGCAAGCACTATGCAATACTATGCATAATAAAATATAATATATTCTATTTATAGTCTAATAAAACAAATAACTTTATAAAAGTATTCTATTTTATATAAAAGATTTTACTATGCAAAACACTATGCATAATAGAATATAATATATTCTATTTATAGTCTAATAAAACGAATAACTTTATAAAAGTATTTTGTTTTATATAAAAAGCTTTTACGCTTTTATTACATTAATAATACTAATAAAACAAAACCGAGTGACTTATCACGTAAGCATCAATAATCAATACCGCAAAGCTACTCTTATGCAACCACGCCAGTATTATTATACTTTTACTAATGAGTAGTTCAACAAGATAACGTTAAAACTTCTGCCGTTATTTTCATAAAAAAATTTTGTCGTTTTCTCAATCCGACAATAATTCCGTTGTGGGGTCCACCAATGATTGTGTCGTTATACGAATATTCCCTGATAAAACGAATATTCCCCGACCAATCGAATATTATATAACAACTTGCGTACTTTGTAAAATTTATAAATATTACCCACAACTATAACATTATATCAAATCCACACCATAATATTCAAAAAATTATTTCGAGAAAATTAAATATTTATTCATAATATCCTGGGGTCTCACAAAGAAAAATAGTTATGAAAAAAGAATATGGAGGCAAAAGAAATTAACTAAATAATATTAGTTAATTAAGATGGAAATTATATTATGGAATAATATAATTTAATTGGTATGCCTTGTTGGTAATGAAATTATTATGAATTTAATCTAAGTAAATAAAGCGAGTAATTCACTTAATTTAAATAATGAATTAATGTAAATATAATTATTTTAATAAAGTGGGAAGGTAATATATTACATGTAAGAGTAATGCGTTTATGTAATGGCTTAATATATTATATTTAGCCAATTGAATGTAAATGGAGTATGAGAATGAGAAGAACCAATATAATTATAAATAAATATTGGTGTTAGGATTAATGAATTAAATAAATATCTAAATTATGATTAAAAGTATAGATTAAATAAATTGTCTTGGGATAATTTAAAAAGAAAGAAAATTGTATAATTATACATAATAATTGTATAATTTATTAAAATAATTTTAAAATAAATATTAATTATTTTAATGGAAATGTTTAGTTTATTAGAAGTGTTTTACTTATGAATGTAATTCTATAAGTCATATGGGTAAATAGATGGGAAGACTGTTGGCTGAGTGATTTAACAATAAAATAGTAATAATAATAATAATAAAGTATGACACTTAGAGAAAAGAAGATATAATAAAGAAATTATAAAACAAAAAAATAGAAAAGGTTGTTTTGGTTCTAGCCAAACATGGCCTAGAGACCCTTTGTATTTACAACTGACGTGACTCTTAGTATTGGTAACTGGCCAAACCACGTTTAAGTTAAGCTTCAGTTATGTTTACGCTATATTCTTAAGGCTTAAGAGTTAGAAAACAGAGAAGTTGAGAGAGGGTGAGAGTTCTCTGTGAGTCTTTGAGAAGAAGTATGGGAATTCAAAAGAGAAGAAGAGGATAAAGCAAGCAATTCTTATCATCTAGCGACTCTAAAAAGAAATTAAGAGGTAATAACCTAGCCCTAAAACTATAGTTTGGTTTCTTGAGTTTTTCTTTGTAATTGAATTTTGGAAGAAGATTTGTCAAGAAGTTGAAATATATATGTTCTTAGATATGTATAATTCGTTCTATGTCATCTATAATTGGTTTTTAAGTAATCAAAATCATGTAAATATATTAAAAGATAAAGAATTTGAGTTTTGGCATATTATGTACAAGATGGCTTATTTTAGACCCAAAATTGATGATTAAATCATGTGATAAACTGTAAATTGATGATAGTTTGTATTAATACATTGAGAAACAAAAAGAATGCAAGTGGAATGAATCGTTTTGGTCAAGAAATGAATTCGTAGCGAATGAATTCGCTAAATATGTTTAAAACATGAACGTATAGCATGAAAAGTAAATTGGAATCCTTAAAATGAATTGTTAATATTTTTGAAGTGTTATAATTATTCTATAGATGAGTAGTTCAGTGTTTCAAAAGTTCATTAAGTCGAAAACTGTGACGCCCCCAAAATAGGTATACACCACACCCATTCTGAGTCGCCAAATACATGGTACAAAAACAACTACAACTTTATTATTACAATAGTAAAACTGTGAGTTTAAATACAAATATTATCTTCTAGACAATATTTATACTCAAATAAATCCTCATCACATTTATTGATACATTATTTTACAATAATGGTGAGGACTACTAAACAACTCTCTCTAGAACCTTCATTCCATACCCCGACTAGTACTCGCTACATTCTCGCCTCCTGAGAAGAAAAAATGGAACAACAAGGAAAAGGGTGAGCTCAACTAGCCCATAAAGAATACTATGACTAAGATAATATACAACAAATTATCGTTAGTCTCCAACAGGAAAAAATCGATAGAATACAATAGACAACAAGTTTCAGATCAATATTCGCAATGAAATAATAATTCATAGAAGAGTTACGTAGAGAATGAAATCTACTATAATCTATGAATTTATGAAATTCCATCATCAATATTTTATCCTCAGTAACATCAATCAATATTCATCTCAAATCAAATATTCATCTTTGCACCACTGAGCCAAAGATATTCATCAATCGGTCATGTTCATCTCAACACTGTTCATCTTTGCACTACCATGTGCCAAAGATATTCAATAATATCATCATTTAAGACCGAGGATGATGAAAAATATTTTTAAAGAACGAATCCGGTGAAACAAAATGACAAGGATTAAGGATTAAGGATTCAGTACTTTGTTTTATCCATGTCCAACAATACCTCAAAAATAATCATAGTGGTGTAAAATTCAAGAATGATCAAAACATGGATACAATCGTAGCTAGTATCCGAATAGATGTTTTGGACGAAAAGAAGAAATTTTATTTTTCTTGAATAGTGTCAGATACGTGAATAGTGTCAGATATCGTGAATAGTGCAAATATCGTGAATAGTAACTCACACACCAAAAGATAGAAATTCCACAAAAAAACATTTTCACGCTTCTTAATAGTACTCGTGAATAGTAACTCATAAATAGTAACTCATGAATAGTAACTCATGAATAGTAACTCATGAATAGTAACCCGACATGAAAAAGTTCCAAATTTGATAAAAAGTTCCAACTAATATTTCAAAGATAATGATATTGAAGAAATAATATCATTACGAAAAAATAATATCCCTTACCTCAAAGAATCAAGACTTCGGAAGGAAAGGTCGGAAGTGATCTTTGAATGAAACTTGTCTTGAGCAAAGAACTCTCAAAGTATCTAAATACTCACAAAATACGCTCAATAATATAGAGGAGAAAGAGAGAAAACTTTGTTTACGGTGTGATTTTCAATTCTAACTTAGCCTCTATTTATAGGAAAATGTTAAAGACGTCAAGCGCACTTAACTCCGCAACCCGATGGCTTTACGCTACTATTCCCACCCACCACATTTGAAAATTCAATTGAGCACATTTCTCACCAACCAAAAGTGGGGCCCACCAATTCTAGAATTTTCCACCAAAATCATTTATAACCTAATTTCAATCACCACCTCTTAAAATTCATAATAAATTATACGCTCATTTTAACGGTTCAAAATTTGTGGACATATACTCAACTTATATATGTATAACATATCCAAAAATTACAACGATCCAACAATGGATTAAATATTATAACCCACACAATAAAGTCAGTAATAACACCGATTTGATCTTTTAATACCTCCAATCCGACAAAATACAAATAAAACATCTCAAAGATTAATTCCTTCATTAATAACCACATAAATAAATCCATCATTTATATTCATATAAAATAAATATTTCCTTATCATATGAATCAATAATTAATTATTCACAAATAATATTATGAGAATCACATTTATGACAACAAAGTTGTTCCTGTGAAAGAGGGGCTTTTCGATAAGGATTTCTCCTTCTTGGGCGCGCAATTAGGTGACCAAACCTCTCCTTAGATGCAGAACTTTTTAGACATTGCCAATAATGTTATCTAATAATATTATTCAAATAATATGAATTATTGATCCGATAATGGGAAATATCTTGCGGTGACAATTATTGAACAACAATAATATAAAATACCAACGCAAGCAATTATTGAATCAATAAAATAAACTATTGAACAAGAATTATCGTGGAAAATTATTGAGTAGTGCCTTTTACGTAAGGATCAATAATTCAACAATACATGCAATACCGCAGTGCATCATCGCAACCACGCCAGACATCGTATTTTAACCACCGGGTATTCCAACGGTCTTAACTTGAGAATAACTACGCCAAGTTATTTTTAACCAACTTATATTTGTCGTTTTCTTCATCCAATCGCTTCAAGTTATGGGGCCCACATATGCTACTGGTCGCATTTAATATTCCCCACAAGCGATTTAATATTCCACGACCAAATGAATATTCCCCACAAAATGAATATTTTATAACCACTTGCTTATTTTGAAATATTTGCGTATTTAACCCTTAACTATCCACATTAATCAAATCAACCCTTACTATTTCAAAATAATAAATAAAGGAAATTCCTTTTTATTTAAAAAATTTTTGGTCTTACAACCTCCCCTCCTTATGAAATTTCGTCCTCGAAATTGACGTACGTACCTGGTGTTTCGAAAAGGTAAAGATACCTCGCTTTCATTTTCGTTTCCAACTCCCAGGTCATTTCCTCAATAGCATGGTTTCGCCACAAAACTTTAACTTGTGGTATAACCTTGGTGCATAGGACATGCTCTTTCCTATCCAATATCTTGACAGGTACCTCCTCGTACGTTAAGTCTTCGGCTATCTCGTCCGGTTCTAACTCAATGGCGTGTTTTGGTCGTCCACATATTTACGTAACATCGACACGTGAAAAATGTTATGAACACGTCATACTTGGTGGTAAAACGAGTCTATAGGCCACAGTTCCTATTCGATCGAGAATTTCAAATGGATTAATAAATCGAAGGTTTGAGCTTTCCTCACCTCACCGATTCTCGCTTTTAAAATAACAACTTCTTGCACCTCCTTCTTCAAATTCATCACCCGGTGTGTAAGCTTGAGCGACTTTAACTTTATCGATTAAAGTCGATTATACTCAGTATATCATCACGCACTCAGATAACATCACGTGGGTACCTAGAGTTTTCATCTCCATCTCTATTATTTGTATATTATACTGAAATTAGTCTTTGACAATATCGTACTCGTACTTATATACGATCTTCTACTCAACACGCCACTACCACGTTCGCTTTTTCCAGGATGGCATGGTCGAACATGTCTTTGAAATGAGTCTCTCTTGAGTTCTTCAAGCTCTTCCCACATTCCTTGCTCCATTCAAATTTTGTATCTCTACGAGTCATTTGCGATAATGGAATAGCGATTCGAGAATATCCTTCAACGAATCTCGATAATAACCAACTAAGCCTGAAAGCTACGTATTTCGACATCGACTTAGGTTGCTCTCAATCGTGACTCATATCCCAATCTTGGATATGACGTCATAATAACACCTATCGGTTTACTATCGCATCGAATATGACGCCCCTATAGAGAGTCCGCTTAGGTGAATTCCACAAAGGAAGTCACAAGATAAAGGCTCAAGTACCAAATTCTATAGTTGAATTTTTAACTCCTGAAGTTCAATAGGAGCCATTCGATATGAGATTTTAGAAATGAGTTTTGTACCGGGTTCAAAGTCGATACAAAATTTAATATCAGGCTTTGGGAGTAAGCCAAGAAATTCTTCAGGAAATACGTCAGGAAAAATCAATAACAACAGGAATATTATTCAAATCTGACGTGTCTTTATTCAAATCCATAACATGGACTAAGAAAACTTGACATCCGTAATAAACGAATGACTTCATGGCTTGATATGAAAATGTTTGACTACAATGGTTTGATTGCTTGAATTGAATAACAAAGTTGCTTAGGAATATGAAAACTAACAACCTTACAAAAGCAATCAATTTGGCATGATGAGTAGTTAACCTTAAAATCACATCAAAAGCAAATATCTCTATAGAAATAAGGTTAATGGGTAATGTGATAGTGCCAACTTGAATCAAGCAAGATTTTTAAACAACGGATGTAATGAAAGTTTCTCCTAATGGAGTCTCCCACAGATAGGTCAAAGTTTAATTTTCTCCGTAGTCAAGTTCAAACGCGTTGAGCGTAAGTAAGAGAGATAAAAGAATGGGTAGAACCAATATCTAGTAAGGTATATATACGCAAGAATTTATAATTAACTAACCCGTCTAACTTCGTTCAAAGTTCCTCGCATTTTGGTTGGTCACGATAAACGCTCTTCCAAGAACCGCTGACTTTGACTTTTCCGGGACATCCTTTTGAGTCACCATTCTCATTGGGTGGGTTTCGATATCGTATAATCTCGAGCGATATGTCCTTCTTTTTCCACAATTATAGCATACCTTGGAAGGCTTTGAAGCAGTTTGACCTTATATGTCCCTCCTCTCCACATCTCAGCAGCATCTAACTAGCGATCGTTCTCTTCCCCTAGAATTTTTGTTGATGGTCGATCTTGATGTCTTGCCGCCGACGCCTTCCGTCATCGTTAAATCTTCTCTTTTTAGATTGGACATCTCTTTCCATAATATCAACGCGTCATGCGTCGCTTTTACCCATGCATCACTCATTCTCACTCGTTCGATTATTTCTTCTTTCATTTCAGATTCCAAACTTTATCATCTTATACTCTACCAAAGAGTGCTACATTGCTCAAGCATCACATATCGGGTAACACAAGCTTGAATCGTTGCATCCTTTTTCTCCACGATCGCCTGCAATTCTTCAAACACCGCTTCTTCTAACTCATGAATACGATTTTGCAATTCTACATTTTGATCATAAAATACCTCTAATAAACTCTCTTGGTACCTCTTCTTCCTCTTCTTCCTCACTCTCAATTTGTTACCTCTGCGACTATCTCTAAAAAGGTGCAACTATCAATTCTTCACTCACCACATGGATATTTCTAATTCCTTCTTCACCGACATCACATTATCACGGTTGGCGATTAGAGGTGTCTCCACGATCTCATTCACTCCATTGTTAACGTTCTCGTGACCATTCTTAAAAACTATCATAAAACAAGGGTTAATTAAATAAATTAACAAATCACATAATACCCCTATATTATGACCAACCAACAAATAAGCTTAGGTAGGACACACTAGCGAAGGTTTTACTCATCTCTCCCTCCTAGTTCTATTCCCCGATCTCCGCATGAGAGATCATATCCTAAGCTCGATATTAACCGTGACGCCCCAAAATAGGTATACACCACACCCATTCTGAGTCGCCAAATACATGGTACAGAAACAACTACAACTTTATTATTACAACAGTAAAACTGTGAGTTTAAATACAAATATTATCTTCTAGACAATATTTATACTCAAATAAATCCTCATCACATTTATTGATACATTATTTTACAATAATGGTGAGGACTACTAAACAACTCTCTCTAGAACCTTCATTCCATACCCAAACTAGTACTGCTACATTCTCGCCTCCCGAGAAGAAAAAATGGAACAACGAGGAAAGGGTGAGCTCAACTAGCCCAAAAAAAGAATACTATGACTAAGATAATATACAACAAATTATCGTTAGTCTCCAACAGGAAAAAAATCGATAGAATACAATAGACAACAAGTTTCGGATCAATATTCGCAGTTTGAAATAATAATTCATAGAAGAGTTACGTAGAGAATGAAATCTACTATAATCTATGAATTTAACAGGTCCATCATCAATATTTTATCCTCAGTAACATCAATCAATATTCATCTCAAATCAAATATTCATCTTTGCACTACTGGGCCAAAGATATTACTCAAATCCACATGTTCATCTCAACACTGTTCATCTTTTTGCACTAAAGCCAAAGATATTCAATAATATCATCATTTAAGATCGAGGATGATTTTAAAAATATTTTTAAAGAACGAATCCGGTGAAACAAAATGACAAGGATTAAGGATTAAGGATTCAGTATTTTGTTTTATCCATGTCCAACAATACCTCAAAAATAATCATAGTGGTGTAAAATTCAAGAATGATCAAAACATGGATACAATCGAGCTAGTATCCGAATAGATGTTTTTGACGTAAAAGAAGAAATTTTATTTTTCGATTGAATAGTGCCGTATATCGTGAATAGTGCCAGATATCGTGAATAGTGCCGATATCGTGAATAGTAACTCAGACACCAAAAGATAAAAATTCCACAAAAAAAAATATTTTCACGCTTCATGAATAGTACTCGTGAATAGTAACTCATGAATAGTAACTCATGAATAGTAACTCATGAATAGTAACTCATGAATAGTAACCCGAGCATGAAAAAGTTCCAAATTTGATAAAAGTTCCAACTAATATTTCAAAGATAATGATATTCAAGAAATAATATCAATTCTGAAAAAAAATAATATCCCTTACCTCAAAGAATCAAGATTTCGGAAGGAAAGGCTCAAGTGATCTTTGAATGAAACTTGTCTTTAACAACAACTCTCAAAGTATCTAAATACTCACAAAATACGCTCAATAATATAGAGGGAGAAAGAGAAAACTTTTTTTACGGTGTGATTTTCAATTCTAACTTAGCCTCTATTTATAGGAAAATGTTAAGACGTCAAAGCAGACTTAACCGCAACCGATGGCTTTACTTCGCTACTATTCCCACCCACCACATTTGAAAATTCAATTGAGCACATTTCTCACCAACCAAAAGTGGGGCCCACCAATTCTAGAATTTTCCACCAAAATCATTTATAACCTAATTTCGAATCGGTCACCTCTTAAAATTCATAATAAATTATACGCTCATTTTAACGGTTCAAAATTTGTGGACATATACTCAACTTATATATGTATAACATATCCAAAAATTACAACGATCCAAGCGGTCGGATTAAATATTATAACCCACACAATAAAGTCAGTAATAACACCGATTTGATCTTTTAATACCTCAATCCGACAAAATACAAATAAAACATCTCAAAGATTAATTCCTTCATTAATAACCACATAAATAAATCCATCATTTATATTCATATAAAATAAATATTTCCTTATCATATGAATCAATAATTAATTATTCACAAATAATATTATGTAATCACATTTTATGACAACCAGTCATTTCCCGGAAAGAGGGGCTTTCCGATAAGGATTTCTCTCCTTCTTGGTAGCGCAATTAGGTGACAAACCTCTCCTTAGATGTAACTTTCTAGACATTGCCAATAATGTTATCTAATAATATTATTCAAATAATATGAATTATTGATCGATAATGGGAAATATTGTGCGATGACAATTATTGAACAACAATAATATAAAATACCAACGCAAACAATTATTGAATCAATAAAATAAACTATTGAGCAGTAATTCTTGTGAAAATTATCGAGTAGTGCCTTCTTCACGTAAGGATCAATAATTCAACAATACTGCAATGGTAATGCTCTTTGTGCACAACCACGCCAGACATCGTATTTTAACCACCGGGTATTCCACAATCTTAATTCAGAATAACTACGCAGTTATTTTTAACCAACTTATATTTGTCGTTTTCTTCATCCAATCGCTTTTCGTTATGGGGCCCACACATATTATAGTCGCTACCGTCGCTACGAATATTCCAAGACAAAGATTTAATATTCCACGACCAAATGAATATTCCCAAACAAAATGAATATTTTATAACCACTTGCTTATTTTGAAATATTTGCGTATTTAACCCTTAACTATCCACATTAATCAAATCAACCCTTACTATTTCAAAATAATAAATAAAGGAAATTCCTTTTTATTTAAAAAAATTTCGGGGTCTTACAAAAACCAATAAATTCTGACTTAAAATGAAGAAGTTATGAAGATTTGAAGTAAAAACATTGCAAAATCTCGGAATCGGGCGAAGTTGCCGCAGGTAGCTACTACCCAAGAGCGCGGAGTGAGTCTAGCTAAACCTTTATTATATACGCGCAGAACACGTTGGAATTGTGAAGGAAATGGGCGCGGTCGCACCCATAGTGTGTCATGTGTGACTGTTTTTACTTATTTTAGTAAAATAGGTAAAACGTTTTCATACAAACTCTGATTAAGGCGATTCAAGATTATCTGGAACGAGGATGAATAGACCTATAACTTTTATTCGTTAAGTTTTTCAATTTGAGGTCGTTAGAAGGGGTAAAAATGGCCATCTTTAGGACTGATGTGTATTCGGAGGCAATCGGAGGGCGTCGGGCATGCATGTATGCAAGTGTAGTGCTTCTGACGATAAAAGATATTCTTCTAAGTTATAAAACATGAATGTTAGTAAATTTAATAATGCTTAACATTGATAAATGACCGAAGTCCAGGCAAAAGCAAACAACACGACTTTCAACGTGTAGAAGGGTATGTGCAGAGATGAAGAGAAAGACTCTAAAGTGTGTGAGAAGGCTTACAGCTGACTGCTAAAGAAGACTTCTATATCTTTAGAGTGGGTAAACACTGACTTTTGTAGGTACAAAAGGGCTATATATGAGCTCATTGTGTGTTTAAAAGGGAAAGTACACTGCATGGGGTGAGTGCAGAGCAAATCAAGGTGTGGCTTCCTCGCCTTTTTCTCTTGCAAAATGGGCGAGACCAAGCCCTCTATTTATAAGCAATTTAGCCACTGGTGTACGGAGAGGCAACCCGGATGGGCCAGGGTTTTGGGTCCAAGTCGTCTCAAGCACGTGCACTCGAGCAATCGTAATGTCCACTCGAACTTTAAAAAGTGCAATCCGGGCATCCGTTTGGGGTATACAGGACCTATTTCAGACCGCTGTTGTCGAGAGTTTTACGATGGCATGGGATTAGAGTTTGTACGAAGTCATTGAAGATGGGACGGTGCCCTCCGGTCTTCAAGCTTCAACTTCCATCCGTTACCTCGCACAATAGTCACTCGGGATTGGTTAGTCTTGTGGGACATCGTTGTGTAGAGATGTTGAGATGATGTGGTGTGGCATTGCGTTGGCTAGATGACGATGTTGCCCCTCACCGGTGTTATCGCTGGATTGGGCTGATAAAGCAGACGTTGCTCAGACTTCGCTGAGATTGGACTGCTGCATTTGTTTGAAGGTCCTCATTGTCATATTTGAGGTGTGCCTGTCTTCCCAATGTTATTGCCGGGTTGGTGCAGTGTATCTCTTTGTGAGCGCCGAGATTGAAGCTAGTCGCAAGCATTTCCGGGGTTATCGCCGAAACTGCATTCCTTGGGGTTATCACCAAGGTTGGTGGCTATTCCCATGGTTGGGACTGAGACTGGATACCTCGGGGTTATCTCCGAGATTAATCGGTCTTCTCCGGTGTGTGTTCCGGTATTGGATCTGCACGCCTCGGGGTTATCTCCAAGGTTGGAATTATTACTCCCAAAGTGTGATCCGGGGTTGATGCTGAACTTCCGGTAGTATCCGGTATGGATTTGGATTGTCTTTCAGGGTTCCCTCTTAAAAGACGAATCTGTCCTCCTGTAATGTTAGTGACAGTAGTACAGAAAATTTCGAGTGTCTACAATTAATTTTTTATCGACAAAACTAATGAATTACACATTGTAGTTGGCACGTTTTACTGATTATACCATTGAACTTTTAATTTTTCAAATTATCCCATTAAACTAATTAATATTTTGAAATTGGGTCATTCTATTAAAAAAATTAAGAAGACATTAATTTTTTATCTATGTGGCTCTGGAAAAGAAATTCAAAAATAAAAAATATTTATGTGCAAAAAAATAATAAAAAACTTGAAAGTGAAAGCAAAAAAATTAACATATTTTGGGTACTCTAATCTCATATGTTTATCAATAGAAAAAACTAACTCGCGAATGAAAAACAATGCATCAACAGTAGAAATGAAAACGCGATAATTAGAAAAACAACAACATTTTGCATCAACATCTGAATTATCTCTGCATCCATTCGTAAAAACTCAGGCTTCTATCAAATCATAAATACAATCCCAACAAAATCAATTTAATCAAATATTATTATCAAATGTGTGTGTGTGTGTCTATATATATATATATATATATACACACACACACACACACACACACATAGACATATAAAAAGATTGGGGAAGGAATGAACCTTGTGAAAGCGAGCAAGAGTGAATGGAGGAAACTTACCGCAACACTATTTACTTCATCTGTTGTTATTTTTGGGATTTAGACTTAATTGTTATATGTAATGCTGAACTTTAAAATTCAATGTTTTGGGTATTCGAATTTAAGAATTTTCATAGATTTTAGGGAAAGAAAATACACATATTGATATGGAAGAAGGAGGGAGAAGAGAGAGATAGGAGGAAGGAAGAGAAAGAATTATAAATCAAATTTATTTATATTATTTTTCTTTTTCACGTCCACGTATGATAAAAACTGAAATGATTTAACACTCGTGAGACAGAGATAACAGAATGACCCAATTTAAAAATATTAATTAGTTTAATGAGATAATTTAAAAAATTAAAAGTTTAATAATGTAATTAGAAAAATGTGCCAATTATAACATTAGTTTTATCGATTAAAAAATTAACGTCTATTATTTTTAAAACGAGCCGCGAATATTTCATTAGTTTTGCAAAAAAAGAAACATTTATCCCCTTTAGCAATATCCCATAGTGATATTCTTCCCGTACGTTTCATATTCAACAAAACTAATGAAATACTCGTGGTAGTTGGCAGGTTTTACTGATTACACCATTGAACTTTTAAATTTTCAAATTACCCCACTAATGTAAGACCCCGAATTTTATGAAATGAAAGTATTCAATTTTCTTATAATTATTATTATTTTATTTAGTAAATGGTTAAATTGATAAAATGTTAATGTTAAGGGAGATATGTGAAAATTTTGCAAAGTATGCAAGTTGTCATAAAATATTCGTTTGGTCGGGGAATATTCTTTTTGTTGGGGAATATCCATACGACGACACAATCATTGGTGGACCCCACAATGGAAGTATTGTCGGAGTTAGAAAACGACATAAATATCTTTTTATAAAATAACGGCGAAAGTTTTACCGTTAAACTGTTGAAATACCCGGTGGTAAAAGAAAAGTAACACGCGTGGTTGCATAATAACACACGGTATTAATTATTGATGCTTACGTGAGAGGTTACTCAATTATTGTTACAGTAATTGATGCATAATATCTCTCATATTATTGATTCAATTATTGTCATAGTATCATCTGCATAATATTTTATATTATTAAATCAATAATTGAGACGACAAAGTTATTCATATTATTATTTGCATTATTGACGATGTCTAAAAAGTTCTGTCGAGGAAAGGGGTTTGGTCATCTAATTGCGCGTCAATAGGGAGAAATCATTATCGGAAAGCCTCCTCTTTCTTGGGAATGATCTGGTTGTTAAATATTGTGAATTATAATATTAATGATGAATAAGTTCGTGTTGATTAAAGATAAAATTGTTGATAAAAATATTTCCATTGTGTTAATTGGGATTATTTGTGTTAGTGAAAATCAATATTTATTTCGATAATAATTGATTTTCGGATGTTAAATTGACCAAACGGGAAATTAATCAGATAAATGAGCAATTAATTGATATTGGTTCATATGCAAATTACTGTTAGTTCACATGTATGGAACTATTGATTCACATGCATTTACTATTAGAGGAGGTGGTGCAAGATTGATAATACTTGAAGGACTAAATTAAAAAAGGAGGTATAGATGAAGGTACTATACTGTAATAATTTGAGCCCCTAATCGTGCAATTATCGAAAATATGTTTTCCTATAAATTGAAGCTCATTCTTCTTTCATTCTCACCAATTCACTAAGACTCACAAGAGCAATTATAGAGAGAAAAGATATAAAGAGAAAGAAGAAGAGTATTGATCTGCTACTTCACTATTACAGTATCCAGTCTTTTTCTAAGGTAAGGGATGTTATTTATTTCTTATTTGTAAGGGATATTATCTTTGTTCAATATTCGTATGAAATAATATTTTCTTCCATACTCTGTAGTATTTAAGTAATATTATTCGTTTCGTATCCCTGATTCTACACTCATTTTGTTGAAGTATTGCTTCTATACTCCGTGAAATTAATAGAATATCCTTGAAATTTGCGCTTCATCTAGTATCGTTTCACAAGGATATTTTTCTGAACATTCTTGTTAAATTTTAAGCTTTTTATGTCAGAGTACTATTCACAGGTGCTATTCATTTATACGGCACTATTCATATGTATGGTACTATTCATAGAGTACTATTCATGGGCACTATTCACAGAGTACTATTCACCGGGTACTATTCACAAAGTATTATTCACAAAATACTATTCATAAAGTACTATTCACGGGGTACTATTCTCGAAGTACTATTCACGAAATACTATTCACGGGGTACTATTCACTCGGGTACTATTCACCTGGGGTACTATTCACAACGAAGAATTGATTCTTTTCAGTACAAATCATTTTTGATACATGCATATTATTCTTTAATTTTACTCCATAAAGCAGTTATCATGTTGACAATTTGGACATTTTTAAACTCTGGATAAATTTAAAGTCTTTAATATTTATCCTTGATTTCGTTTGATTGATGCTTATATCATTGTCATCATCCTCATGCTTATATTGTAACCAAAGTCATCTTTGGCCCATAGTGCATAGATGGACTGTTGATTATTGGTTTTATAGTTGTATATCTTTGGCTTACGTGCAAAGGTGGACTATTATTATTGGTTTTACAGTTGTATATCTTTGGCTTAAGTGTAAAGACAATCTGTTGATTGATAGCTTTGACCCGTAGTACAAAGATGGACAGGTGTATAACATGATCATGACCACTGGTGATACTAACGAATATCCTTGGCCCGTAGTGCATGGATAATTCGATGATGTGTTTGGCAGGATCATGACCATTAGTTAACAGTTGAATGTCTTTGGCCGTAGTGCACTGACAGACAATTGATTGGTATGATCATGACCATTGATTTTATAGTTGAATATCTTTGGCCCGTAGTGCAAAGATAGACAACTGATTGGTATGATCATTGTTATTACATTTGAATGTCTTTAGCCTTTAGGGTAAGGATATTGAGTAAACGTTCTATTTAGCCTTTGTGGCAAGGAGAAACTGTTGATTTACATGATTATAAATATGAATTGTGAATTTAACTATAATCTTTAGTGGTTCAGGTGAACACATGTGATGAAAGTTCTCTTTGTCTTGGGTACAACAAAGAACTGTTGATGAGTATTACATGAATAAATATTAACGATGAACTTTTAATTTGGAGGAGATAGTAGACATTATGTTCTACTTGACTCTTCCAATTGATTGTTGTTTCCGCTGCAATTATGGTTGAAAACTGTTATTATCTACCATATGTTCTAAATCTCTAATTTATTACTGATGAAGGCTATGGGTAAATTAATTATCTTAGTCATAATATTTCTTACTGGGTTAGTTGAGCTCACCCTTTTGCTTTCATTATTCTCTTCAGGAAATGAGAACGTAGTCAGGACTAGTCGGGGAATGGAGTGACGGTCCGAGATGGTTGTTTTAGTAGTCCTCACTATTTAGTGTGATAATAAATGCAATGAGGATTGCATTTGAGTTTGGATATTGTTTATGAGACAATATTCGTGTAAAACTCTCAGCTCATGTTGTATAATTAAGTTTATATTTGTATTCAGTACCATGTATTTGACGACTCAGAATGGGTGATGTATACCTATTTTGGGGGCGTCACAACTAAACTAATTATTATTTTGAAATTAGGTCATTCTGTTAAAAAAAATAAACGGACGTTAATTTTTTATCTACTAAACTAATGAATTACCCACTGTAGTTGACACATTTTACTGATTACATCATTGAACTTTTAATTTTTCAAATTACTCCATTAAACTAATTAAAAACGATTATTTTAAATATTTTAAAAATTATTATTATTTTAGGTAAAAAATATTAGAAACTTTTTTTTCATAAAATGAGTAAAGTTTCATAAAATATACATTCAAAAAAAGTGATTTTAAATTAAATTAATGTCTACTTAATTTTTTAATGAATGATTCATTCTTAATATTAGAAATTTTAAAAACAAAAACTAAAAATAGAAATTAAAATTAAAAAATAGTAAAAGATAAATAAAAAAACTAATTTAATTTGTTCAAAAAAGAAATTAATAATTTTTATAAATAAATATTATTTTCAAGAAAAAATTGGAATTTTTTCATATTTTAAAAAATGAGTAATATTTTATAAAATATAGATTCAAAAAATAAACTTTATTTTCAAAAGAAAAAAATAGATTTTTAAAAAAAAATCAGTAAGGTTTCATAAAGCTTTAATTTTTTAAATTTATATTTTATTAAACTTTACTCATTTTTATGGAAAAAATTAAAGTTTTTAGTATTTTTTACTGAAAATAATAATTATTTTAAAAATATTTAAAATAATCAATTTTAAATTAGTTTAATGAGGTAATTTAAAATTTTAAAAGTTGATAAGATAATCAAAAAACGTCTGCCAATTACAGTGAGTAATTTATTAGTTTTGTAGATAAAAAATTAACGTCCGTTTAATTATTTGAACAAAATAACTTAATTTTAAAATAATAATTAATTTAATAAAATAATTTAAAAAATTAAAAATTCAATGGCCTAATTTATAAAATTTGCAAAGATATTTTATTAGTTTTGCCTTTCATGTTCCCATTCCCTCCGTGTATATCTGTCAAATACACACTGTCACACAATTAGCACAGTCTAGAGAGAGAAAAAATGGCGAGAGCTGGGCTTGCCTATGGCGGTGGTAGTACTGATGGTGAAGGAAAGCCTTGTATCACGCGCTTGATGGACAGAGGAACCGTGGAAAGCCACCGGTACTTCTTGGCTCTCCGTACGGCGATGGAAATGCTCCGGGACAGAGGATACGACGTTGCGGATTCCCACATAAATCGTTCTCTGGCTGAGTTCCGCTCCGTTTTCGTAGAGACACCCGACCTGTTGGAGCGTCTCCGTTTCTCCTCCTCTTTCACCTCATAGCCCTCCAAAAAGGTACCCCATCTTTTTCTCTGTTGAGAACCTTCAATTATATATATATATATATATATATATATATATATATATATATATATACACACACACACACACATGTATGCATGCTTTAGTATCTCACTGTTTATTTATTTTTTGGGTGTTTTAATGTGAGTTTTTGGTATCTGGTACATTGGGGTATGTTGTTGTCTTGTTGATGATTTTTAATGGGTAGGGTTCAAGTTTATATTGGTGTTTTGTGGAATATTCACTTTTATGTTTTTGTTTTTGTAATGGAATTTTGTAATGATTGGGGTTTGGGTAATTGCATTTTTGGTTGTGTTTATTTTTTAATATGAATTAGTTACTATACTCTGTTTAGTTGTGTTGGGTAAAAGGAAGGAATTGATTTTTGTAGAGAAAAGGTTTTTACCAAAGAGACTACTCCTTGAGGGTATTCTCTGTCGTTCTTTTCTGCTGGACCTGTCAAAGAATGTACTCACATGATGTATATGCGTCTTTGTAGCAACTCTTATGTTTTTTTTCTATTTTTTCTTTTTCAATTTGTGTAATGGATGAGATCAATTGAAGGGCGTGCTTCGTATATATCTGGGTTTCTTTTTAATAATTGTGCATTGTTGGGTCTAATGGTGTTTTGTAGTCCTGTTTGTTTCTAGTAAAAACCTTCCTGTTTTTAGTTTGTAGAAACATGCTATACAAGGGCGGAGCCAGGAATTAATTTTCTACTGGGCTACCAAGTTCCAATTATATCCACAAAAAATTGTCCCACCAAGCTCAATCACAAATTCAAAATCATACATAGTAGTAAGGTTCAAAGGTACATAATATACAAGGAAAAAGGAAAACAAAACACACTATTTAAGCTGCATCCTTCTATGCTTTGTAGAATAGAATTCGTCTATTATGGAATCTGAATCGATATCTTCAAGAAGCTCTCGTTCAATGTAAATCATCATAGAATCTGCTAAAAACTCCTCTTCCATTTTATTGCGAAGAGCGGTTTAACATGTTTCATAAAGTGAAAATGCTAGATTACGTCGTGGTCGTGGAAACAGTAGAGTCAAAACAAGACGGATCAATCTATCAATCAAATTATAAGTCTGCAACTTATTTGTTTCAACTAATCCGCGACACAATTCAGTGATGGTAGACATATTTTGAAAGCTCTGATGACGGAGCACATCAATTTTATAATAATTTAGTTGACATCTCAAATAATGCTTTTCTTGCTCACTGAAATCTTCTGGATAAAATTTCTCAAAGAAGCTTGCAAATATCATCAACTTTGAATGATTTAAAGTTGTCCTTCGGTTCTAAAACTTGAGCTAAGTATAAGGAGTTCCACTGCTCATCACTAAATCGAATTCAACTCTTCTGCGTTGAAAATTTATTACTGAATTAAACACATCAAAATGATAGTGTTGGCAAACTGTCATCGATTCTTTTTGTTGGCATGAACGATCGGTAGCCTTTTTAAATGAAGCATTCATATCTGGTATGTCAATGTCATTTTGTGTGCAAACTGATTGCACATGCTCAAGGAGATGATCAAATCCCTCTTCTCTCAAAGTGTGAAGTAGTGCTTTAGTAGTTGAGACTAGATCCATGGCATTTACAATGTCAAGAGATTTGTCCTGCAAAGCTCTACAAAGCAAATCAGTAATCCCCATAATTTTATGCATCATATATAGAGTGAAAATAAAATCAAAAGACTTCATTATAATCAAACAACCACCAACTTCTCCACGCATAGAGTTAGAGGATCCTTCTTCAACAATACTTTCAAGCACTGAAATACAATGTTCTAAAAGGCGCTAGGCGGGAGGCGGGCGGCCGAGGGGGGCCTAGCGCCTAGGGGGCCTAGGCGGGGCCTAGGTGGGATTTTTTATTTTAAGATAATTTTAATATTTTATCTTACATTTATCCAAACAAAATAATAATATAAAGCATAACAATCTATAATAAAGATAATAAAGGTCTTTTCTTAAAGTTTAAACACATATCCATATTGCTAATGTCAAAGTTCAAACACAAACATGCAATTGTTCAAAGTATAAACATATTTTTAACGTATTAGTTTTATTTATAAATAAGATTGCTATTAAATAATAAATTTTAAAATTTCAAGAATTTAATTCAATAATAAAACTTGAAACTAAACATAAATTTAAGAATTATAAAATAGAATTAAACTAAATATTACAAATGTATCCTCATTTATATAATTTGAAGTTAGTACAAGTTCAAAAAATTACAACTATAATAAAATTATTCATTTGACTTGGTATTGTTTACTTCTTGTTGTGATTTGATATGCTACAAACTTTGTATTATGAATACGGTAATCATTAGAAAAATAAATATATCAAGATTTGGTTTGGGTAATTATTAAAATAAAAAATTTCTCCACCTAGAACCCGCCTAATTTTTTCAGAGGAATTTTTTGTGCATGCCTGGCTTTGGTGAGGCGCACTGGGGCTTAGAGGTGCCAAGGGGGCTCAGGTCTCAAAGTGGCGCCAAGAGGGGGCCTAGCGCCTAGGCGGGGCCTAGGCGGACCTAGGCGGGGATTTTTAGAGCAGAGCTGAAATAGTTGCACCATACATATCAATTAAGCTGCAAATAGAATCAAAATGAGAACTCCACCGAGTAGTTCCACTTCGATGTAGATTACCAATCTGATTAAGGCCTCTACCAGTATCACGTTCACCAAAAGCTACCATACGTGCAATTTCAATAGCTTGAGCAGAATGTAACTCAGTATGCCGTTTGGGAGAAGCACCAATGAGATTGATAATGGTTGTTAGTTTCGAAAAAAAATTGCCAAACGTAAATCTCTTTTGAAGAAGTCTGCAACTAATGCTAATTCAGAATGCGTGAGCAAAGCAATGTACACATGCTGCGCATGGACAATCTTTAAGAAATAGAGCTTGAAGTCCGTTCCAAGCACCGCGCATATTACTAGCACCATCATACCCTTGACCTCGCATATTAAGGATATGCAAATTAGCTCGAGCAAGGACATTAGATATTTCTTTCTTCAATGTTGAAGCAGTAGTGTCTAAAACATGCACAATCTCAAAATAACGCTCTCGTAAGAAACCATGGTTGTCAACAAATCTCAAAACAATAGCCATCCGCTCTTTATTTGATGCATCTTTCGCTTCATCAACCAAAATCTGAACTTTGCATCTCCAACTTCTTCACTTAATTTTCTTCTAACTTTGTTTGCAATAATATGCAAAATTTCTTTCCGAATAGTGGGTGAAGTATATTGAGCATTTTTGAGACTTTCTAAGACTACATCACCAATGTTAACGTTCAATCGCCCATAAGTCTTATCATCTCTATAAAATTACCACGATTGTTAGAAGTTGGAGATTCATCATGACCTCTAAATGCACAAGCTTGCAAGCTCAACCACTTTATACTCTCAATTGTTCTTAGTAAGTCAACCGATTCTTCTGAACTTCTTCTAGAGTTTGTGTATTCAACACTTTGTCAATATGTCCAGTTACTTTCATCAAGTCTTCAACACATTTCACTGCATTCCTATGTGGTGAAGTAGGACCTCCCACATGCATCAAAAGTGCACATCTAATTCCATCATTAACCCTCTTCCAACCATTAAACCCTTCAGTAATGAATGCCGGATGGAGAGGCGCCTTATTTTGAAAAACAAAGCATGGAAAACAAAATGCTGCATCCTTTGATGGAGAGTACTCTAACCAAGGAAAGGATTCAAACCACGAATATTGAAATTTTCGATTTTGTGACCCTGATTTAGTCCTTGGGTACTCTGCCAACTTAGGTTGATACGGACCCATTTTGATATAAGCTCTCCTAATTTCATCTCGTTGATTAACGGGATGTTGCGTATATAGGATCCGAATCCGGGATCCCAGATTCAAGAGTACTAAAATCAATTTCAACTCTTCAAGATTTGGAAAGGGGTTCAACATTAGATGGAGAATACCCTTCATTAGTTGATGCACTTTCTTTTGGTTTAAAGAAAGAAAACAAAGTTTTTCCTCTCTTGCTTCCTTGACTTTCCATTGTGACTTATTCAAATTGAAAATTCCCAAAACCTAAAATCCACCACAACCTATCAAACAGTTCAATTAGTTTGTCAAAACCCAACATGATTATTTCAACCACATTCTTAAGTAAACGAGTATATGGGGATAAAATATCATGGTCAGCCTTAGCAAACATGACATATTAGCAAATCTTGGAATTCAACTATTCAAGTGATGACAGAGTTCTCCAATATCAATCTCAAACCTTAAACCAAACCAATTAGCCCCTCCAACCTTCTAGTAGATTATACCAACAGGCCTAGAATTCTAATAACAATAATTGCAAGGATAAATTTCATATTTTTTTAGAATGACCTTTAGTATAATGAAATCAAATACCAAAAATACATAAAAGTTAAAAATTAACATTTTTCTGAAATTCTGAACATACTCTTATCCTTCTAAACAAAGCAAACACAGCCCTTTATTTATAAGAAGAAAACAACCAAACTGACTCAAAATTTTAAGAAATTATACGTATGAAAAGATAGAAAATACAAAAGGAAGAGAGAGAATTACTTGGAGATTGAATGGGAGATTTAAGCAATATAAGCTTGTTGGAGTCTGATATTTGTTATATGGGACTAATGGGTGTACCGGCTGTGATGGCGTTGTCCATGTTTCGCGGATGAAGAGGAAAGGTGGAGGAGTTAGGAGCAGAGGCGATTTTGAAGAGGGGTTAGCCGGTTAGGTTTTTTTTTTTTTAATCTTACATAAAACGACGTCGTTTCATGTAAGATTAAAAAAAAAAAAAAAAACTAGCTACTGCAGAAGAAATCACCTGGGCTACAGCCCACCCTAGCCCATACGTAGCTCCGCCCCTGATGCTATATGCAATCTGCATTTGCATAGTGCAATCTTTTGGCACGTTTGAAGGAATTTCTGTTTTACTTATCTTCTTTAAACTAACTTGATGTAAACAATGAGAGTAATTTTATTTTCTTTCAACTCTTTAAGACCACAATCAATACTCTTCTCTATAATAAATTGATCTTTACTCCTGTCGGAAGAAAGAAACAAGCACCTCATGTCAAACCACAATTTTGAAAAAGTTGACAAAATTTTGATGTGTGTGCCCATATAGTTGTGTTCTAATATAGGGCCTATTTATCATATTTTAAATTAGTATTTTGTTTGTAATTTTTAGTTTTTAAGTCGGCTAATTTGTACTTTGTATTTACTTAGATTGTCCTGATAATTTTGAATCCACAGTTTCTCAGTTAAAGTTTTTGATATTTTGTGGAGTATTCTACTGTTTCTAGCTAGTAGATTCAAATCTATAGTCCTATGCTTATTTTTGTATTTGATATATATATATATATATATATATATATATATATATATATAATGCAAGTAAAGCTCTTGTTCCTATCATATTAGTGTAGTAAATCTAAAATATAAACCCTCTATTCCAACTGCGGTAGTGCTAAATATCTTCTTTTTGTCTTTATCTCTTAATTATGTGTTTATATGATGTCTTTGTTTCATTGTTTGTTTTCTAGATTCTGGTTATATTCTGTGGTACTTCTGAAATCAGAAAACAAGCAATGAAGTGCATTCTATTTCAGAGAGTCAGGATAGGTTTCAGGGACGGGTAATTCTAATTTTGCAAAGCAAGATGAATTCCCATGCTTGGAAGCTCGTTGCTGAGTCTACCCTCAAAATTGAGACCTTTCATGTAAGTTGTGCTATCGGCACTCTTAATTTATAATTCTACTTTAAAAAGATAATTGAAGGTTGTCAGTAAAAAGATTGAAGTTATTTCCAATATTCATACTTGGACAGAGAGATCAGAGTTTGACAATTTTTAAGATATGTGCTAATTGTCAGTTTGGTACTTCTGACAGATCTCATACTCTAGGATTATGTGGTTTCTTCTTTTCAATTCAGAACAATTTGAGATGTTCTACTTAGTTCCAAACCTTCTGCTCATATTTGACGCTAAAAATTGCCGGTCTATGTGGCTTGCACTATGATTCTCCTTGTTTTTTTGCTTTCACTATGATTCTCTCTTTCTCTTTCTTTCTTTTTCTTTTTTTTTAATAAAGTCTATAATTGATGTTCTTATTCAGCAAGCAGGTATTAAGAAACTGGACAGAAAAAAACAGATCTAGAAGTGCTTGTTGTTGGTATGGGCCATGTTTGATATTTTATTTATTTGGTGGAACTTAGAGTGAGAAGCTTTGCTTAGAATATAAGTCCTTTTCCTCATAGAGCAACAACTAAGGCATTTCGAGCTGAAGTATGAGGAAAACATATAACACTAATCTTATTGTGTGTAGAAACAAAAACACCAACTTTCTATTAATAAAACTGAAAATAAAATTTCTGAAAATGTGTTACCTCCACCAATCTTTGATTTAGGAGACCTCTATCCAGTAAATTTTGCTGTGCTAATAAGAAGGACAGAGCAGTTCCTGAGCACGGGCGGGAGGGTTGACCGCCCTGGGCCCCTGATCAGAGGGGCCCCAATTTTTTTTTATATATAGTATATATTTATATCTATATATATATATAGAATTTTGAACATTTGATTGAAGATTATGGCTCTAGGAATGCTAGAAGAAGTATCTTTCAATGAATGTATTTTCATATATTTTGTTGTAGTCGAACTATTATGTTTTAAGCTCCGGAAATGCACTTTTTTTTTTATACAACTTGTACTTTTTATTTATTTATTTATTCCTTTATTTTTTAGTGAAGCCAATGTTTCGAAAATTGTCTGGTTTTTATTTTTTGCCCTAGGCTACCAAATCTCAGGAAGAGATATATGATGTATCTGTTATCTGCCTGTTTTAGTTTCTAATTATAGCTTTTTCCAGCTTGTTTACAAGCTTGCTTTTTCAAGCTTTTTTACTCGCTTTAAGAAGATGAGTTTGTTCCCACTTCCCAGTACTTGATTGCTGAGTAGTTTAAGGACTACTGCAGGAAGCTTGACTGGGTGTGCACTTCTGGGAAATAGGTTCATAAATTTGAAACGTAGAAAAAGATTATGTAGATAACTGTTTTAAGTATAGACAATCAGTTTCTGAGCAGTTGAACTCCGCCAATATCTTGGAAACTATATATATGTGTGTGTGTGTGTTTCATAGGTAATTTTGGTCCCAAGTATGCTCTTGGAGACTGTGTATAAACTTATGAGATCAATGTTTATGTGAACTTTATTTTTTGGTTTATGTTATTGTTGAGAAGGTAAATATTTTTCCTTTTCTTCTTAGTTACCTTGTATAGGAACACCATAGCAGTTGAGGTTCTCTCACCTTCAAAAGTGTTTGAGAAGCTACTGGTGGACTACTGTGGGTTTCAGCATGTTTTCTTCATATTCTATCCCTGTTCTAGGGTTGGTTATAAGAGGACCCTATAATTTTCGTCTTGAACCTCGCTTCTATGGATATCTTACCCTTCAAAATGTTCATACGAGACTATTCAACAATCAACTTAGAGTTATAAAGTTTTGTTTAGTGGGATTTGCAGTTTCCTTCTTCGCTTATTTATTTATTTTTATTATTTTATTTAATGGTCAATTTCATTTCCTCCTGTTACTTGACTCAAAGGTCAAATTTAAAGAAAATGATAGTAATATAATAAGGGAAACAAAAAGATGATTCTACCCAAACTCGGTTTAATGAGAGTTTGTTATTGAAGATAACATTTTCAGCAAAATTGTAGACCACAAGATTCATGCATTTTTTGATGCATGTTTCTTTTTCTTTTATCTAGTGTTTTCAAAACTTCTAAAAGTTGGTCTTCACATGGATTTCTATATAATTTTGAAGTGATAGAGACGTGCAACATTAGACGAGCAAAATTTCATTCCATGTACCCTGTGAAGATCTTATTACTATCTATACAATCCCCTGAACATCAACTTGTTGTATTCCTCTTTGTATAAGTACTTCTATGTATGTTAGCTGGATTTCGTTTACTTGGGTGTGTGGTTTTGGGAAAAAAAATTGATGCAATTTGACGCCCATGTCATTAAGTAATTTCCTTTGAGATACTAAGAGTGCCTTCAAATCAGTCCTAAATAAGTAATTCGTACAGAGGTACTTGAGATGTTCTGTCAAGAATTTGTATCAAGAGTGCTTCAAACAACCTTTAATGGCTCTTAAGAACAGTGCTGAATATTGAGAAATTTAGTGAACAAATAATATAACTAGGGATTTAGGAGAGAAGAGGAACAGAGAGAGAGAATCAGGATTTGTAAGAGAGACTTGGAGAAGAATATATATAGAATATATAGAGGGATAAGAGAATGGCCAAGTCAATTCTTCCGTTCATTATATTCGTTTGATAACTATGAAATCATACTTGCCTTCTGTTCATAGCCAAAATGCTAAAATGAACCATGGCGAGACTATCATGGTATCACCCATATGCTAGCTAATTCTAAAAATTACTATTTGCCAACTAACTAATATAAGTCCTCACTCTTCATATTTACTTTAAAATTCTTAGTGGCCCTTGGCATTGTAGGTTCAACATAGAATTGGATTTTTTGTTGCTTTTTGCGGGTTTACGTAAACTAAATTATTTTACATGAATTTACGGCACCATAAGTTGAATGTAGAAAGCCATGTGTTAAATTAGTTGTAGACTATATAAGTTGGAAACAACAAAAATAACCTTTGTGAGCATTATACTGGCACTTTTTTATTCCGGGAAGCTGGAAGGTAATCCTAACTTGTTGCAGTATTAGTCTCAGTAATTATATTTAAACATGAGGAAATTTGAAGTATATGCACACATAGTGAGAGTAGACGACATTCAGTAGTTTCATTAAATGGTAGAATTTTAAGGGCTGATGTGCTGACACAGGTAAAACAGCTTCAATAGAATTTCTAGGCAACTAGAACCAAAAAAAGAACTAGTGTGGATATATTGGTTTTGTGGTTGACCACTACGAGTTCTTCTCTTATGAAGCTTGATATTGTATAATTTGTAATCCTGATAACAGACATCTTTGGAGCCTCCATTAACTACCTAGGATCATATTCTAATTGTGAATTGTCGGCCTTTCCTATCTCCCTTATCTGATTGATCTCACTTTCACCATTTTCTTGATCATCAATGCGTATAGAATGTAGCTTCTTTTTAATTGATTGTTATTTCCCCTTGCTTTTTACATAATGTGTTTATGGCAGAGTAAGGAAGCCTGTGGAATAATAAAATTCTAACCAATGCAACAGTGGAAAATATTAACTATTGCCTCTTATTTTGATATCTTGTTGTCCAATACAATTTATAATGTCAACAATGCATTTTCAGATTGCTGACTTGCTGGTGAATCTCACAAAGCATGTTTTGGTGCCCAAACTTGAGATTTTGACTGCTGAGGAGAACCAGAAGCTGCTGAAGAAGTTCAATGTGGAGCCCAAACAGGTTGTCATTGTTATTTTGAACTTAATTAAAATGGTAGAAACTTCTAGAAGACCACACATGTTATTCCTTTAATAGCCTGCTTTTTAATGTGAAAAATAAGCTCTGAATTTTAGTCCTGAACTAAAGTTTAGCCTGTTAATTTTTAATTGCTGAATAACAATGTTGCTTTGACATTTTAGTTTGAAATTCTGTTAAACACTTGGACATGTACACCAAGTCTATCTTTGAAATGCAGAATATCAATAGCATTGATGCATCCCCAGTAAGTAGCAAATGAGCAGGATTTTCGTACTTATAAACTGATGGAAAGTTAATGTTATATCTCATTTGGAAAACCTGGATATTATGAAAGATAGTACAACACAGGCTATTGTGATGAGGATTTATGACCATCCACTGTCACATGATAAACCTAATTTGAAAAACTAAGCGGACTTAGCATTATATTTACACTCTATCACGTACAGTTTGTCCAAAACTTCAGTAGCACATTGTTTAAGTTGCAATCATATAACTTGTAGTCAAATAATATACAAGGATATGGTTCTATTGGAGCCCATAATTTTTCATAAGCCTAAAAGTGGCAGGAAGTTTTAGGGAAATAAATTTTCATGGCAGCATTATCTTTATGTATTTGCATCCGGGTTCTTCTATATTGTATTATCTTTTTTTTTTTGCATCCAGGTTCTTCTATATGCTGACCTTATTAATCTTAAAGGTTCCACACACACACCCCCCCAAAAAAAAAAAAAAAAAAAAAAACCCCCCAAATGAAAAAAATAAAATAAATCAGTCGAGGCAGCCTAGGTGCCTCCTCCTCTGCCTAGAGGTTGATTTTTAGACACTAAATGGGGTTTAGACCCATGAAAACAAATCACACTTGAAACTTATACTGCAGCTTATGGAGTTACTTATCTTATATTTATATTCACCTTACTGTATACATTAGCTGACTTGTCATATTTGGGATGTGATGAGGACTATGTTTCGGCTTTGTTTTAGCTAATTTTGAAAATTCGTGTAAGAGTAGAATAAAAGATTCTAATCAGAATTCGTAGTTGTACTGACCGTGCTTGTTGCATTAAGTAATGTGATAGTGTATTTTGTTCTTTTTCAACATAATATGAACTCTCCAAATATTAAAAAAATAAATGTAAATACGGATGTGTGTTTTGGTTTATCTACTTCGCTGTTGTCTTTCCCTTTTTTTCTCATTTTCTTTTATATATACAAAGTACTAGTTAGGTTTTATAAAATCCTTTTCCCCTAGCAGTAGATGGAAAAGGACAAAATATAATGTATCGAGCGTCTAAAAGAGTGCTTGTTACTACAACAGGTGGCACATGAATGTATTTGTTGCATTAGGAATAAAGTTTATAAGGAATTGCTGATTGATAACTTTTTTATATTATTATGTAGAACAGTTGATTAACTGATACTAATAATACTTTTTTTATATTAATTTTCTTTTGTTTTTTCCAGATTCCACGGATGATGAAGGTTGATCCAATCGCCAAGTATTATGGACCGGAGAAGGGGCAGATGGTGAAAGTTACTTATAATGGTCCACAAACTGGTTCACTTATTACTTATCGTTGTGTCATATGATGTCATATGATTCCATCTTATAGGTGCTGATCTGCTGGTAAAAATCGTATTTGATAGAATTTTGACAGAACGTTGGTTAACCAGGGCTTCAACTTCTGTTATGGGGAATTATTTGGTTTATGTAGTTGAAGATTATAGATGTTAAAGTGAAAATCGTACAGAAATTTTAAACCGATATATATTACAGGGGAAAAAGTTATATGTTGCCTTCATTTTGGATAGATTGGTGAGTCATGCTCAGATTAACGGGTGTATTCAATTAAGATTTTTAAAGATTTTTTTTAAGTGACAGACTTTTGTAGAGTTTGTGAATTTTAATTACTTTTAAAGACTTTAAAGATTTTTTTAAAATGACTTTTATAGACTCCATGAAATAAGTGACATTTTAATAGACTTTTTACCAAAATTTTGATAGACTTTTGTATATTTTTAATATATTTTGCAGTTTATATTAATTGTTAATTAATTCAAGTGTACAACCTCTCCCTCTTTTTTCATGAACTAGAAGAAATCTCATTATTTCATTAAATTATTGTGGCATGAGATTTTATATATGTTGAAAGTATTCATATTATTCTACTGATTTCATGATAAATTTGGATACTCGAATACGAATAAAAATTTAGAAGTTACAGACGTAACACAAAAATTAAGCTCATTTTTCATTGAACTATATATACTATATATGCTTTTTTTTTAGTAGAAGTACCAAATTCCGTTTTTCACAAAATAATATGACAATAAAAATATATATGATCAAAAGGCACAAAACTTTATACATGTGAGTAAATTGTCACCAAGTTATAGAAAATTTACTAGAGAGATTATTTTGTCGTCGGTAAGCCACAAACAAGATTGCCAGATAGATTTTATTTTTCTTAAAATTATTAATAGTTAGTGAACCAAAATTGACCGTTAAAAAAATAATTATGCGACTTTTTAATTTATTTATGATGTTAGAAATTAATTAATTAAAATACTACATAACTAATTTTTAACAATTCTAAACGTTGTTATCTTTTAACTAATTTTTTTTAATTTTGTGAGTTTTAAAATTTATCAAGATTTAGTATATATCATATACTTTATCTATATAATATAAAATATATATAATATAATATTAAAAATCAAAATTTCTTTGTTTGATTTTTCAAAGTCATAATGAGATATTCCTATAATAAAAGTTTACGTAATTTATCTACTTTTTAATAAATTTAGTAAAAAAAATATAAAAGCGGTTTATAATTTTAATAATGATATTTTCTAAAATTATTAGATTAATTTATATTCATTTTAAAAGTTAAAAATTTACCGAATAAAGGTTATGAAGCAGCCTGAATAATAGGAATAATTTTCGATTTCTATCATTTTAAAACATTAGTCACATTCACTTGAAATACAATTCATTCTTCTACCTTTTTCATACACATTCTGTCTGGCTAGAATCATTAGCACAGACTTAACAATAACGGTTCATGTATAAACATAATATTCTCATATTGAACAGTTCAATCACAGAACAGTTCATCTCATAGATACACTGAAGTGTTAAAATTATGGCACAATGCCTTATACATTCTACCACCTTGTACAAATATCATACATTTGCACATAGACAAAACTTCTTATGTTCAACATCTGAGAAAGTTTAAGAAATTAGCATTCATTTAAAATATGGACTGATTCATAGATAAACGTTGTAAAAAAGAGATTAGCCGGCCTCGGGGCGAGCCGTAAATTCGGACGTATCGAATACCACCAGCATCAATTTTTCAATGCCAGAAATGGTTCACGGGGACGCGAGCGTAAACCCGTATGAAAAGATTGACCCAGGTTCGTGGAGATTAGTCAGACTGTATTTGGAAAACTCCTTATTATAGAAAACAAGAGGTTAGCCTTCAAACAAATCTTTATCGTCCATCCAATATCTAACGACTAATATAACTCCCGTTCACAGTTTAATTTTCAACATTTGCTGTTTAATACTACAGACGGGAAAAATGTCCAAAACGCCGCTCCTTTACAAATCCCCGTCCGCAGTATTAAATTGCGGACGCTAGTTTTCTTTTGAAAATTAAAACATTGTTGTTTAATTCTAAACAATTGTCCGCAATTTAATACTGTGGATTCTAGGTCTCCCAAACGATGCCCCAATTTAACCAAAAGACGCCAAGAAACTCATAAGTCTTGTCCGCAGTTTAATACTGCGGACGCTAAGTGAGACCCAAACGACGCTCCAGTTTAACCAAACGACGCCAAGAATGTCATAAGTTTCGTCCGTAGTTTAATACTGCCGGACGCTAGGTCTCTATATAAATATGGCCAAGTACCGGTGAGAACTTCATGTTAGAGTTTATGCCCTAGAGGCCAATTATTTGATATAATTGCTTAACGTTTTGATATTATATTTGATTGAATAAATGAATAATTTTATTATGGTTTTATTTACTGCATTATATAAATGTTAACATAATAAAAATCCTTAGAATATTGATACAAATTATATAGTTTCAAGTATATGACTTGAACATGAGATTATATATTTACAATTAGTATCATTGTTCTTAAATGTCCCTAGTCGAGTATCATTGTTGATGGGACAACAATGATGCATTAAGACTAGTATGTGGATTGACTGATGACCAAATCTCATTGGTCATAAATATATGAGATATTAAGTCAATGCATATGTACATGTTAGAGAACGATGTACTTGACAGACCCACCATGAGAATTCTATGTGGAGCATTATGCGAAGTATCATTAGCAATTCTCACAGTGACAATGATGTAATGGTCTTCCGACCTGAAATCACTATATTTCTTCACGGGAATTTATATACTTTGATATCATCAAATGTCACCTTTAATAGGGTGGACTATAAAGGTGATTATTGGGTACATCATGAATCGTGTGAGGAATATGAGTGATCTAGATGGAATTTAACCCTCCTATGTATTAGGGGTGATATGCATAGGCCTCTTGATTGAGTAGGGCTATGAAATGCATGACCATGCTCAAATAGTGATTTGTTTCATATAGTCTACTCATTGATCAAGAAAAACTCAGATTAAATTATGAAGAGTATGACACATTCCATGACTTGAGTTTAATCTAGGATATTAAGGTTAAAAGAATTAAATTACATTGAAACATTGGTCACAAAAAGGTTGCATCGAATCATCGATCTTATTATTACTTGGGTAGCAGTGATGCATTACTAGATGTCGCTCACTGTTTATAATTTTATAATATGATTTTAAAATTATTGCTAATGTAATAATAACCTATAGGGTCACACACATAGAACGTAATTTAAAAAGGAAATTAATTTAAATTGTAAGGATTTAAATATATCAATATGATTGATAATATTTTAAATCATTTAATTTAAATTAAAAGGATAATTGTATATATGCATATTAATTAAGTAAGACTTAATTAAGATATATATAAATTTGGATTTTAATAATATTAGGTTTTGGTTAATTCCTCCTAACTGCTATATATATGATATATATCAGTCACTTTAAGGATTACGTCAAAATACAAAACCCTAGTCACTCTTAGAGAGAGACTAGAGAAAACAGTTTCGAAATCCTCATCCTTGGTGGCTAGTACCGCGGTTCCTTCTTCTGCAGATCGTAGGACGATTCGCGGAGCGTTCGTATGGATACCGTAGAGACGCAGTTCGTTTGGATTGCGTTGGAGATTCGATCGCATCGATTCCAGTTTCTTAATCGCGGATTGCGTTGGAGATTCGATTGCTTCAATTTTAGTTTCATAATCGGTATAATTTCTTACCACTGAATTGATTGTTTTTCGCATGGATCCTGTTTTAGGGTTTTGGAATTGCCTTTAAATTGGTTTATTTTGCCTACATTTTTGTGTCAAAACCCTACACTTCATACTTCATATAATAACTTATGGATCTCATCTCATTTTAACAGTTACTTTTGGAGAAGTAGAATAGTTCGAATTAAGGACTTCAAAGAATTTTCTATTTCTTCTTGCATATTGTTATTATTGTTATTGATTCCTTAAATCTATAACAACCAACTTGAATATTCAAGAGAAATAGAAATTCTTCAGCCTTGATTAAAAATAGAGGATTTTTAGCTTTAACATCTAACAAGAAATCCATACAAAGAAGTTTCACCAAAATGCATACAGAGAAGTTTAACATCTAACAAGAAATATGTTGTCAGGATAGGTAATTGTTTAACTCTTTTATGCAAACCTTGGAGTGTCATCGCAACATGTTAAGGTTATTCCAATATATTGTGATGACACTTATAAATTTTGGATAGAATACCTAAACAATTGACCCATTCTGACAGTCGTGTTTAACCTAGTATCCGCAATATTAAAATGCAGACAGGACTTACTTAAAAAATAGTGTCGTTTACCAGTTGTTTTACAATCTAGAATCCGCAATTTAATACTGCGGACGAGACTTACTTATAAAAACGGCACCATTTACCTGTGTTTTACCATCTAGAGTCCGCAGTTTAATACTGCGGATAGGAGGCTTATAATTTCACAAAAATCCATACAAAGAAGTTTCAAAGCAAAATGATTTTATTAACATGCAATTACATGCATGTAAATACATAAATAGAGCCAACACAATCAATAAAACTGCCCAAGTAACTGTTTCTCAAAATCCATACAGAGAAACAAAACTATGAAGCTTCAGACCTTTTCAATCCTAAAGCTTTATAATGGATTCACTTATCATGGTTTGTATATATTTCACATACTGCACATTTTCTAAATGACTTCTGTACTGCGAATTGTTCAATAACACTTTTCAATCGTGTTTCTTTTTTACGACCTTTTGTTTACGAATATATTGGATCAAACACATGATTATTGGAAGCAGCAACATCATCATCATCGTCAATTTCATATAGGTTGCACATTGTTGTCTTGTCTTATTTTGACACCTTCAGCAGGGATTTTGACCACAATTTTTTACTCACGATCTAGCATTTCATCAACATGATTATTGGAAGCAGCAACATCATCATCATCATCATTGTCGTCGTCGTTAATTTCATATAGGTTGCACATTGTCGTCTTGTCTTATTTTGACACCTTTAGTAGGGATTTTGACCATAATTTTTTACTCACGATCTAGCATTTCATCAACATATCTAGTGGCTTCAAAAGAAGATGAAACATCCAACACAAAACCCAGAAATCGTTTGGCGTAATGATTGAACCGACTGGTTTATGTCTCGACATAATCTGTGACCGAGGTGAGAACGTACGGGGCGACGTCTCTAATTATATTAGCATCTTGAGTCCATCGCGTGTGTATCAATTCTTTAGGAATTTGAACCAAGTTCTTTGAAGTTAGTAGCCTGAGAATTTGACGACATATAGTAGCAGAATGTTCAAACATTTTGCAATTACATTTCGCCAACACGATTTCTATATATTGCACAACTATGAAATACCTACGGCGAGATTTATGAACCATCACTTTGACCACCAAGTAGTTTTTTAAATCAGAAGTTGACAACTCAGACATCTTTTTAGAAGTTAACTTGTGCAATTTTGTTAGTTCAATTTGAAAACGCCGAGACATTTCTTTAATATATATTTTAGCTGCATGCATCTCTAACAGATCTCTAATAACAAATTTCCTTTCACGATTGGATATGATATAATCATCTTTCTTCTCTCTGATGTACTGCTTCTCAATACCTTTCTGGGACTTTTAAACAAAGTCTCTAATCCCCGTGGAAGTATTGAATAATTCGTCAACAAAATTGTTCATACTTTCATTCCTAGAAGTAGTAGTCATACCCGTTGTGAAGAAATTTTTTTAATACACCCCAATTGTGACGCCCCCAAAATTAGGTATACGTCACCCATCTTGGGTCGCCACTTACATGGTACATAAATTCAAATACAACTTAATTATACAACTGTCGTGTACAATACGACAAAACATAAACTGTGAGTTTGAATACAAATATTGTCTACTAGAGATTATACAAACTCAAAAGGAGTCCTTATTACAATTATTATTACACTATTTCACAGAATAGTGAGGACTACTAATGCTATCATCTGGTCCGTCACTCCGTTCCTCGACTAGTCCCTGCTACGTTCTTATTTCTTGAAGAGAACAATAAAAGTAAAAGGGTGAGCTCAACTAGCCCAGTAAGAAATATTATGACTAAGATAATGCGAGAATATATTATCGTTAGCCTTCAACAAGTGTTAAAAGCGATACAATATAACAACCATCAAGTTTAAGCAGTAGCGGAACAAGCAATCCATTAAAAGAGTCAAGTAGAGAATAAAATCTACTATCTTTTATGATTTAAAATGTTTTTCATCACTTTTATCATTTGGGACTCAAATTTTAATAAATAATCCACATCATCGAATCACCCCGCGCTACTACTGCCAAGGATATTCTTTAGTATCACGACCACAATTATCCATGCACTACGGGCCAAGAATATTTGTGTATTCAATAATGGTCATGATCATGCCAACAATCGTCCATCAATGCACTACGAATGTGTAAGACCCCGAATTTTATGAAATAAAAGTATTCAATTTTTCTATTCAAGAAATGGTTAAATTGATAAAAGTTAAAGTTAAGGGTAATATATGAATTTTTTCAAAATACACAAGTGGTTATAAAATATTCATTGTTGTTTGGGAATATTCGTTTTGGTCGTGGAATATTCTTTTCCGTTGGGAATATTAAATATTTACGGGTGCCAAGACCATGTGTGGGCCCCATAACGGAAAGCGATTGGATGAGGAAAACGACAAATATAAGTTGTTTAAAAATAACGGTGTAATTGTTACCGTTAATACTGTTGGAATACCCGGTGGTTAAAACACACTAATACGCGTTGTTGAACAGTAGCACACGGTATTGCATCAATTATTGATTCTTACGTAAGAAGGCACTACTCAATAATTGTTACAAGAATTATTGCTCAATAGTTTATTTTATTGATTCGATAATTAATTGCGTTGGTATTTTATATATTCTTTGTTTCAATAATTGTCCGCATCAGTATTTCCCATTATCGGATCAATAATTCATATTATTTGAATAATATTATTAGATAACATTATTGGCAATGTCTAGAAAGTTACATCGAGAGGTTTGGTCACCTAATCAATTGCGCCAATAAGAAGAAATTCTTATTGGAAAGCCCCTCTTCTCGGGAACCGCTCTGGTTGCCATTATTGTGATTCTATAATATTATTTATGAATAATTAATTATTGATTTATATGACAATGAAATATTTATTTGATGTGGATATAAATGATGGATTTATTTATGTGGTTATAAATGAAGGAATTAATGTTGAGGTATTTTATCAGTATTTTGTCGGATTGGAGGTATTAAAAGATCAAATCAGTGTTCTTACAGCTTTATTATGTGAGTTATAATTTTGATCCGACCATTGGATCGTTGTAATTTTTGGATATGTTATACATATATAAGTTGAGTATATGTCCACAAATTTTGAACCGTTAAAATGAACGTATGATTTGTTATGAATTTTAAGAGGTAAATCGATTTCTAAATTAGGTTTTGGTGGAAAATTCTAGAATTGAGTGGGCCCCACTCTTGGTTGTTGGGGAAGATGGCTGATTTTTGGTGAGTGGAATAGTAGAGGTAAAGCCATCGTAAAGCAGTCAAGTCCGCTTCTGGCGGGCTAACATTTTCCTATAAATAGAGGGCTAAGTTAGAATTGAAAATCACACCGTAAACAAAGTTTTTTCTCTTTCTCTCTAGATTATTGAGTGTAATTTGTGAGTATTTAGATACTTGGTGAGTTGATATTCATCGCTGCAAGTTTCCTTCAAATCGTTATATCCGATATCCCGTCGTAAGTCTTTGCTTTTTTGAGGTAAGGATAGTAAGGGATATTATTTTTTCGTAATGATATTATTTCTTCAATATCATTATCTTTGAAATGTTGATCTGAAGTTTTTATCAAATTTGGAACTTTTTCATGCTGGGGTTACTATTCATGAGTTACTATTCACGAAGTTACTATTCATGAGTTACTATTCATGAGTTACTATTCACTTAGTACTATTCATGAAGTGTGAAGATGTTTTTTTGTGGAATTTCTATCTTTTAGTGTCGAAATTACTATTCACGATACTCAAGACTATTCACGATACCAAGACTATTCACGAATAATACGGCACTATTCATCTAGAAAAATAAAATTTCTTCTTTTCAGTCAAAATATCTATTCGGATACTAGCTTTGATTGTATCCATGTTTTGATCATTCTTGAATTTTACACCACTATGATTATTTTGAGGTATTTTTGGATGTATAGATTAGGAGTTATGGATTTTATGAGAAAAGACTATTTTAAAAGTAACTATTTATAACTCTCATGCGGTTAACTCCAAAATTGATGAAATTTTTATTGAGAGTACATCTATATAATATCAAAATTGTACTCGTGAATTTCGGAATTTTGGATAAAAGTACAATTTATGATAAATGTTTAAATATTCTAGTGGTTTTGGCCATATGAAAAATAGTAAATGAATTTTTAAAATTTCAAGAAAAATATATGTTCAATATGGGACTATTTTATGCTAAATCCCGTAAAAGAAATATTTTTAGAACTCGATTTGGTATTTTCATGAAAATGTTCTAGTTATGAGCAAATGAATTAAATATGTTATGTGAAGTAAGAAAATTAGAAAATATGATTTTATGGTTTGAGAATCATATATGAGGTATATGCAGATTTTTGATGAGGGTTTTGGTTATTGGTGATGAAATCTTATGAGTTTGGCATTTTATGATGATTAAATGCATTAATTAGTAAAGTGTAAACAATTTAATTAAATTGTTTATAAGTTTGAGAAATGATTAAAATATTATTATAATATTAATAATATTAGATTATGAGATTTCTAAGTGATTTATAACATTTGGATTAAGGTGTTATAAATATGGATATGAATTTTATTATGAAACTTTATCTTTTCGTGTCGAGGTTACTATGCACGTATACGGGACTATGTACGAATACGGGGTACTATTCACAACAAATTGGTTTCTTCTCTGACCAAATTATCGTTGATTTATGAATCTTACTCTTGAAATTAAAACCATGTTTTGATTATATTATTTTTATATAACATTCTTATAACCCTAATGATGATATTTCTCTTTGACTTGAGTGTAAAGATGGGTAGATTATTGGTATGATCGTGACCATAGGTTCTCTTTGGCCAGTAGTGCAAAAGTTGAATTGTTGATGGTATGATCATGACCATTGAATTTACAATTGAATATTTTTAGCTTAAGTGCAAAGGTGAATCGATCAACATGGTTATAATTATTGTTATATAACTTCAAATGATTATGTATTTCGTTGATATATGAATATCTTTGGCTCGTTGTGCAAAGATGATTTGTTGTTGAATATCTTTAGCTCAGAAGTGCAAAGATGAATTATTGATGAATATCTTTGGCTCGTAATGCAAAGATGACTGTTGTTGAATATCTTTAGCCAGAGTAGTAAAAGATGAATTATTGATGAATATCTTTCGCTCAGAATGCAAAAAGACGACTGTTGTTGAATATCTTTGCTTTGTAGTGCAAAAGATGAATTATTGATGAATATCTTTGGCTCGTAATGCAAAGATGACTGTTGTTGAATATCTTTAGCTTTGTAGTGCAAAGATGAATTATTGATGAATATCTTTGGCTCGTGTAATGCAAAGATGACTGTTGTTGAATATCTTTAGCCCGTAGTGTAAAGATGAATCTGTTGATGAATATCTTCGCCCGTGGTGCAAAGATGAATTTATTAGTATGATTATGAACAGAACCGTGATTTGGTATAACCATGATATTTGATGTTTTGGGTAAAGACAGTGATGAAAATTATCTTCGTTCCGGATGAGAAGAGGAATTTAGAATCACAATTATGATTATGAGTTATTCATATGATTGTGGAAAGGAACTGCTGATTGATGTTACAGGATAAAATATTGTTGGTGGACTTTTAACGTGGAGAAGACAATAGACTTTATAGTCTATTGACTCTTTTAATGGATCGCTTCATTCACAAGCAACTATGGTTGAAAAGTTTTATCATCTACCATATGTTCTAAATCTCGATTCATTCTTGATGAAGACTATTGATAATTTATTTATCTTTAGTCATAATATTCTTTATCGAGCTAGTTGTGCTCACCCTTTTATTTCATAATTCCTTTCGTGTAATAAAAGTGTAATTTGGGTTGAATGGGATAACAAGGAATAGAGCGGTGAATCTATGGTCTATAGTTGTTGAGGTTCTCCCTAAAGAGTATGAAAATAATTTTATTGAGGGCTTTAGTGTGTTGTATTTTATACATCATTTAATAGTTATTTTTGGTGAATTAAATAGGGTGAGGCAAACCCAACTTTGGAAGGGTGTTTTGTCACTATCATACAAGATGTCTAAAGATATACAAACTCGTGTTATCATAAGACATGGTTGTGCTCATCCACTTCACGAGTATATTTACAAGCACTACCTATATAATCTTGGTGTTTGTTTGGAGTATAATACCAAATTAGAGACAAGTGGAGATAATGATATGTCAAGAGAAGACTCGCCATTGGGAAGAATATGATAGTAATCTTCTTGTTTTTCTTTTGGGGTCTATTGGTCAACCAAGGATAATTGCGTGGCCATATGATATCTACCATAACCTAAAAGCATGGCCTCCCATGTACGAAGGTTTTCTTGAGCACTTTCCAAAGATTCTAATTTCTAAAACAGTTTTTGATTTGTACCTTTATGTAAGGTGTCATGGTGACGTGTTATCCAAGTTGGTGTCCAGAGTTACATTTGGTATATATTGGTATCCAAACTCACAAAGATATGTGTTGTTGTATTTTGCACGACAATTGTTGTAATAAAGTTGTAGTTGTTTTTTGTACCATATATTTGGCACTTCGAGAATGGGTTGGATGGAATGGACCTATTTTGGGGTCGTTATGGTTGGTATCGAGCTTAGGGATATGATCTCTGGCATGAGATCGGGAATAGAACTAGGAGGGAGAGATGAGTAAATCCTTCGCTAGTGTGTCCTACCTAAGCTTATTTGTTGGTCGGTCATAATATCGGGATATTATGTGATATGTTAATTTATTCAATTAACCCTTGTTTTGAAGTTGTATTCTAGAATGATATAAAATACGTGAGGAGATGAGCAATGGAGAAATCATGATGACAGGAAAGATGAAATCGAAATGAAAGCAAGGTATTCTCAACTCTTTGAAATACTGTGCACGTAAATTTTGGGGACTAAATTTCATAAGGAGGGAGATTGTAAGACCCCGAATTTTATGAAATAAAAGTATTCAATTTTTTCTATTCAAGAAATGGTTAAATTGATAAAAGTTAAAGTTAAGGGTGATATATGAATTTTTTAAAATACACAAGTGGTTATAAAATATTCATTGTTGTTTGGGAATATTCGTTTGGTCGTGGAATATTCTTTTTGTCTGGGAATATTAAACGACGGGCAGCTAAATGACCATGTGTGGGCCCCATAATGTAAAAGCGATTGGATGAGGAAAACGACAAATATAAGTTGTTTAAAAATAACTACAGTAATTGTTACCAAGTATCACTTGTTGGAATACCCGTGGTTAAAACACACTAATACGCTGTTGAACAAGAAGACACTGCAGTATTGCATCAATTATTGATTCTTACGTAAGAAGGCACTACTCAATAATTGTTACGAAGAATCTTGCTCAATAGTTTATTTTATTGATTCAATAATTGTTTGCGTTGGTATTTTATATTATTATTGTTTCAATAATTGTCACCGCATCTAAGTATTTCCCATTATCGGATCAATAATTCATATTATTTGAATAATATTATTAGATAACATTATTGGCAATGTCTAGAAAGTTTCACAAGGAGAGGTTTGGTCACCTAATTGCGCGCCAATAAGAAGAAATTCTTATCGAAAGCCCCTCTTTCTGAGGAGGCGCTCGTTGTTATTATTGTGATTCTATAATATTATTTATGAATAATTAATTATTGATTTATATGACAATAAAATATTTATTTGATGTGGATATAAATGATGGATTTATTTATGTGGTTATAAATGAAGGAATTAATGTTGAGGTATTTTATCAGTATTTTGTCGGATTGGAGGTATTAAAAGATCAAATCAGTGTTCTTACAGCTTTATTATGTGAGTTATAATTTTGATCCGACCGTTGGATCGTTGTAATTTTTGGATATGTTATACATATATAAGTTGAGTATATGTCCACAAATTTTGAACCGTTAAAAATGAACGTATGATTTGTTATGAATTTTAAGAGGTAACTGATTCGGAAATTAGGTTTTGGTGGAAAATTCTAGAATTGAGTGGGTACCACTCTTGGTTGTTGGGGAAGATGGCTGATTTTTGGTGGGTGGAATAGTAGTGTAAAGCCATCGTGTAGCAGTGTCAAGTCTCGCTTCTATGGCTAACATTTTCCTATAAATAGAGGGCTAAGTTAGAATTGAAAATCACACCGTAAACAAAGTTTTCTCTCTTCTCTCTAGATTATCGAGTGTAATTTGTGAGTATTTAGATACTTGGTGAGTTGATATTCATCGCTGCAAGTTTCCTTCAAATCATATCCGATATCCCGTCAAGTCTTTGCTCTTTTGAGGTAAGGGATAGTAAGGATATTATTTTTTTTTTGTAATGATATTATTTCTTCAATATCATTATCTTTGAAATGTTGATCTCAAGTTTTTATCAAATTTGGAACATTTTCATGTCGGGGGTTACTATTCATGAGTTATTATTCACGAGTTACTCTTCATGAGTTACTATTCACGAGTTACTAGTACTATTATTCATGAAGCGTGAAGATGTTTTTTTTTGTGGAATTTCTATCTTTTAGTGTTTGAGTTACTATTCACGATATGGCAAGACTATTCACGATACTCAAGACTATTCACTTAATACTCAAGACTATTCATAGAAAAATAAAATTTCTTCTTTTCGTCCAAAATATCTATTCGGATACTAGCTTTGATTGTATCCATGTTTTGATCATTCTTGAATTTTACACCACTATGATTATTTTGAGGTATTTTTGGATGTATAGATTAGGAGTTATGGATTTTATGAGAAAAGACTATTTTAAAAGTAACTATTTATAACTCCTCATGTTAACTCCAAAATTGATGAAATTTTTATTGAGAGTACATCTATATAATATCAATTGTACTCTGTGAATTTTGAATTTTGGATAAAAGTACAATTTATGATAAATGTTTAAATATTCGGTGATTTTGGCCATATGAAAAATAGTAAATGAATTTTTAAAATTTCAAGAAAAATATATGTTCAATATGGGACTATTTTATGCTAAATCCCAGAAAAGAAATATTTTTAGAACTGATTTGGTATTTTTCATGAAAATGTTCTAGTTATGAGCAAATGAATTAAATATGTTATGTGAAGTAAGAAAATTAGAAAATATGATTTTATGGTTTGAGAATCATATATGAGGTATATGCAGATTTTTGATGAGGGTTTTGGTTATTGGTGATGAAATCTTATGAGTTTGGCATTTTATGATGATTAAATGCATTAATTAGTAAAGTGTAAACAATTTAATTAAATTGTTTATAAGTTTGAGAAATGATTAAAATATTATTATAATATTAATAATATTAGATTATGAGATTTCTAAGTGATTTATAACATTTGGATTAAGGTGTTATAAATAATGATATGAATTTTATTATGAAACTTTATCTTTTCGTGTCGAGGTTACTACTTGCACGATACACGGACTATGTATTTATCACGGGTACTATTCACAACAAATTGGTTTTTCTCCGACCAAATTATCGTTGATTTATGAATCTTACTCTTGAAATTAAAACCATGTTTTGATTATATTATTTTTATATAACATTCTTATAACCCTAATGATGATATTTCTCTTTGACTTGAGTGTAAAGATGGGTAGATTATTGGTATGATCGTGACCATAGGTTCTCTTTGGCCAGTAGTGCAAAAGTTGAATTGTTGACTGGTATGATCATGACCATTGAATTTACAATTGAATATTTTTAGCTTAAGTGCAAAGGTGAATTGATCAACATGGTTATAATTATTGTTATATAACTTCTGAAATGATTATGTATTTCGTTGATATATGAATATCTTTGGCTCGTTGTGCAAAGATGACTTGTTGTTGAATATCTTTACCAGAAAGTGCAAAGATGAATTATTGATGAATATCTTTGGCTCGTAATGCAAAGATGACTGTTGTTGAATATCTTTGCTACCAGAAGTGCAAAGATGAATTATTGATGAATATCTTTGGCTCAGAATGCAAAGATGACTGTTGTTGAATATCTTTTTTGTAGTGCAAAGATGAATTATTGATGAATATCTTTGGCTCGTAATGCAAAGATGATTTTGTTGTTGAATATCTTTGCTTTTCGTAGTGCAAAGATGAATTATTGATGAATATCTTTGGCTCAGAATGCAAAGATGACATTGTTGAATATCTTTAGCTTTGAGTGTAAAGATGAACTGTTGATGAATATCTTTGGCCCGTGGTGCAAAGATGAATTTATTAGTATGATTATGAACAGAGGCGTGATTTGGTATAACCATGATATTTGATGTTTTGGGTAAAGACAATGTGATGAAAATTATCTTCATCTCCGGATGAGAAGAGGAATTTAGAATCACAATTATGATTATGAAGTTATTCATATGATTATGGAAAGGAACTGTTGATTGATGTTACAGGATAAAATATTGTTGGTGGACTTTTAACGTGGAGAAGACAATAGACTTTATAGTCTATTTGACTCTTTTAATGGATCGCTTCGTTCACCGCAACTATGGTTGAAAAGTTTTATCATCTACCATATGTTCTAAATCTCGATTCATTCTTGATGAAGACTATTGATAATTTATTTATCTTTAGTCATAATATTCTTTATCGAGCTAGTTGTGCTCACCCTTTTGTTTCACAATTCCTTTCGTGTAATAAAAGTGTATTTGGGTTGAGCGGGGATAACAAGGAATAGAACGGTGGTCTATAGTTGTTGAGGTTCTCCCAAAGAGTATGAAAATAATTTTATTGAGGGCTTTTAGTGTGTCAGTATTTTATACATCATTTAATAGTTATTTTTGGTGAATTAAATAGGGTGAGGCGAACCCAACTTTGAAGGGTGTTTTGTCACTATCATACAAGATGTCTAAAGACAAACAAACTCGTGTTATCATAAGACATGGTTGTGCTCATCCACTTGTCGAGTATATTTACAAGCACTACCTATATAATCTTGGTGTTTGTTTGGAGTATAATACCAAATTAGAGACAAGTGGAGATAATGATATGTCAAGAGAAGACTCGCCATTGGGAAGAATATGATAGTAATCTTCTTGTTTTTCTTTGGGGTCTATTGGGTCAACCAAGGATAAATTTCGTGGCCATATGATATCTACCATAACCTAAAAGCATGGCCTCCCATGTACGAAGGTTTCTTGAGCACTTTCCAAAGATTCTAATTTCTAAAAGCAGTTTTGATTTTGTACCTTTATGTAAGGTGTCATGGTGACGTGTTATCCAAGTTGGTGTCCGAGTTACATTTGGTATATATTGGTATCCAAACTCACAAAGATATGTGTTGTTGTATTTTGCACGACAATTGTTCTAATAAAGTTGTAGTTGTTTTTCGTATCATATATATTTGGCACTCAGAATGGGTTGGATGGAATGGACCTATTTTGGGGTCGCTATAACGGGCCAACGAGGACTTTTACCACATCATTTGTAACATTACCATGATTACAATCAATAATCCCGGTCATAATCATACCAAGTCCATCTATGCACTATAGGCCACTGATGACTTTCAACAAAATATAAACATGAGGATGATGACAATGATATAAGAATTCAATAAAACAAGTTCAAGAATTATTTTATCCAGGAACTAATAACGTCCAAATTGTCAACATGATACTGCTTTGTAGAGTAAAATTCAAGAATGCTCAGAAGAATATGTCCATGAAAAGATACTGGATGAAGCGCAAATATCAAGGATATTCCACTAATTTCATGGAGTATAGTTGTAAGACCCCGAAATTTTTTTTAAATAAAAAGGAATTTCCTTTATCTATTATTTTGAAATAGTAAGGGTTGATTTGATTAATGTGGATAGTTAAGGGTTAAATACGCAAATATTTCAAAATAAGCAAGTGGTTATAAAATATTCATTGTTGTTGTTTGGGAATATTCGTTTGGTCGTGGAATATTAAATCGCTTGTGGGAATATTCGTATTTACGCTGCCGCAGACCATGTGTGGGCCCCATAACTGAAAGCGATTGGATGAGGAAAATGACAAAGTTTGGGTGGTTATAAATAACAGGCGTAGTTGTTTATTCAATTAAGATCGTTGGAATACCGGTTGGTTAAAATACTGATGTCGCGCGTGGTTCGCACAAGAGAATATTACTGTATTGCACAAAGATTGTTGAATTATTGATCCTTACGTAAGAAGGCACTACTCAATAATTTTCACAAGAGTTCTTGCTCAATATTTTATTTTATTGATTCAATAATTGTCGCTTTGATATTTTATATTATTGTTGTTCAATAATTGTCACCGCACAAGATTTCCCATTATCGATCAATAATTCATATTATTTGAATAATATTATTAGATAACATTATTGGCAATGTCTAGAAAGTTTTGTCTAAGGAGAGGTTTGGTCACCTAATTGCAAGGCGCCAAGAAGGAGAGATCCTTATTGAAAGCCCCTCTTCCTGAGGAACTACTGTCATTATAATTGTGATTCTCGTAATATTATTTGTGAATAATTAATTATTGATTTATATGATAAGAAAATATTTATTTGATGTGGATATAAATGATGGATTTATTTATGTGGTTATTAATGAAGGAATTAATGCTGAGATGTTTTATTTGTATTTTGTCGGATTGGAGGTATTAAAAAAAAAATCAAATCGGTGTTATTACAGCTTTATTGTGTGAGTTATAATATTTAATCCGACCGTTGGATCGTTGTAATTTTTGGATATGTTATACATATATAAGTTGAGTATATGTCCACAAATTTTGAACCGTTAAAGATGAGCGTATAATTTATTATGAATTTTAAGAGGTGACTGATTCAGAAATTAGGTTATAAATGATTTTGGTGGAAAATTCTAGAATTGGTGGGCCCCACTTTTGGTTGGTGAGAAATGTGCTCAATTGAATTTTCAAATGTGGTGGGTGGGAATAGTAGTAGAAGTAAAGCCATCAAAGTTGCGGAGTTAAGTCCTGCTTGGCAAGGTTAAAATTTTCCTATAAATAGAGGGCTAAGTTAGAATTGAAAATCACACCGTAAACAAAGTTTTCTCTTTCTCCTCTATATTATTGAGCGTATTTTGTGAGTATTTAGATACTTTGAGAGTTCTTATTCAAGACAAGTTTCATTCAAAGATCACTTCCGACCTTTCCTTCCGGCATCGATTCTTTCGAGGTAAGGGATATTATTTTTTCAGTAATGATATTATTTCTTCAATATCATTATGTTTTGAAATATTGGTTGGAACTTTTTATCAAATTTGGAACTTTTTCATGTCTGGGGTTACTTATTCATGAGTTACTATTCATGAGTTACTATTCATGAGTTACTATTCACGAGTACTATTCATGAAGCGTGAAAATGTTTTTTTTTTGTGGAATTTCTATCTTTTGGTGTTTGAGTTACTTATTCACGATACTGCAGACTATTCACGATATCTGGACACTATTCATAGAAAAATAAATTTTTCTTTTTTCGTCAAAACATCTATTCGGGTACTAGCTTTGATTGTATCCATGTTTTGATCATTCTTGAATTTTACACCACTATGATTATTTTTGAGGTATTGTTGGACATGGATAAAACAAAGTACTAATCCTTAATCCTTAATCCTTGTCATTTTGTTTCCTTTGGATTCGTTCTTTAAAAAATATTTTCATCATCCTCGGTCTTAAATGATGATATTATTGAATATCTTTGGCCCGTAGTGCAAAGATGAATGATTTTGAAGAATATCTTTGGCCCTCAGAAAAGATGAACAGTGTTGAGATGAACATGACCGATTGATGAATATCTTTGGCCCTCAGAGCAAAGATGAATATTTGATTTGAGATGAATATTGATTGATGTTACTGAGGATAAAATATTGATGATGGACCGTTAAATTCATAGATTATAGTAGATTTCATTCTCTACGTAACTCTTCTATGAATTATTATTTCACGCGAATATTGATCTCGAAACTTGTTGTCTATTGATTCTTCATCGATTTTTTCTCTGTTGGAGACTAACGATAATTTGTTGTATATTATCTTAGTCATAGTATTCTTTTATCGGGCTAGTTGAGCTCACCCTTTTCCTTGTTGTTCCATTTTTCTTCTCGGAGGCGAGAATGTAATAGTACTAGTCTGGGGTATGGAATGAAGGTTTTAGAAAGGATTGTTTAGTAGTCCTCACCATTTTTGTAAAATAATGTATCAATAAATGTGATGGGGATTTATTTGAGTATAGATATTGTCTAGAAGATAATATTTGTATTTAAACTCACAGCTTTTCTTGTTGTAATAATAAAGTTGTAGTTGTTTTCGCACCATGTATTTGGCGACTCGGAATGGGTGTTGTGTATACCTATTTTGGGGGCGCCACGTTGGTATCGAGCTTAGGATATGATCTCTGGCGGAGATCTGGGAATAGAACTAGGAGGGAGAGACGAGTAAATCCTTCGCTAGTGTGTCCTACCTAAGCTTATTTGTTAGTTGGTCAAGATATATAGGGATATTATGTGATATATTGATTTCCTTAATTAACCCTTGTTTTATTATGACAAAGATTTGAGAATGTCGACCGAGAATATTAACAAATGGAGTAAATGAGACCGTGGAGATGCTCAGATTTTACCAACGAGGAGAACGCTGTCGGGCAATGTACCTCCTATGAACAACACCCTTGAAAGCGAGATGAGGAATGAGGGATGTTTAGAAGTTTTTTGCAGTTCATGCAAAATCGCACGAGGAGACTCGTGTTCAAAATACTGAGGAGGAAATGATAGCAATTCATGGGTTGTCACGCCCAAGCGTTCAAAGAGTTGGGACCACCGTAATTTAAGGGAAAGCCGGATCCGATTATGGCGGAAACATGGGTCAAGCAAATTACCAAGATATTCGATGTCTTGGGATGCACGGAGGAACGAAGGTTCCATTCGCTACTTTTATGTTCCGTGGCGAGGCGAGATCATCGGTGGGAGTCTCGTGAAGCGTACTCCATCCAAACCAAGACTCAAAGATGCATGTCATGGGAGACATTTCAGAAGCAGATTCAATGACAAGTACTTCCTCGAAAAGTATTCGTCTATATGAAGGAAGTGGAGTTTATTAGACTGGGAGCAGAATAACATGATTTGTCCCAAAGACGAGGCGAAGTTCGCGGAGTTATCCAGTTTGCACCTCATTTGGTGGAGAATGAGGAACGATGACGCTGGATGTTTCTTAGAGGTTTGAAACCCAAGATACGCCAAGATCTCATTTCTCATAAATTTTCTCTATTCAGATGTTGTCAACAGGCAGGCTCGGTTGTTAGAGCGAGATAACGAAAGTACGTTCAACCAAGGGACCATAACCGAGGATCATCAAGATAATAGCCATCGAATAACGATAACCAATGGAGAAAGAAGAATACGGACAAAGGCGGTTACCACTCGGTGGTAATCGTGGCCATGAAAATAGAAGAAGCGAGTCGGGAGGAGATTTTAAAAGAGGAGATTCAACAACGACCATGTGAAGACGTCGCCGCCAAAGAGTAAATCGGTTCCAAGGAGGAGAAAGACCATCGATCAGTATGTTACAAATGCGGAAAGAGGGACATATCACCCAAATTAAGCGCCCACAACAGTTTAAGGTATGCTATAATTGTGGAAAAGAAGGACATATCGCTTCGAGATCAGACGATATCGAAACCCATCCAATGAATGGTGACTCAAAAGGATGTCCCGTAAATGTCAAAGTCAACGATTCTTGGAAGAGCGTTTGTCGAATGCTTAGGTCAAAATGCGAGGAACCCGAACGGTTAGCACGGGTTAGTTAATTATAAATTCTTGCGAAGTATATACCTTACTAGATATCGGTTCTACCCATTCTTTTATCTCTCTTACTTACGCTCAACGTTTGAACTTGACTACGGAGAAATTAGACTTTGACCTATTTATGGAGACTCCGTTAGGAGAAACTTTCATTACATCCGTTGTTTAGAAATCTTGCTTGATTCAGTCAGCACTATCACATTACCTGTTAACCTTATTTCTATAGAGATATTTGCTTTTGATGTGATTTTAAGGTTAACTACTCATCATGCCGAAATTGATTACTTTCGTAAGGTTGTTAGTTTTCATATTCCTAACTAACCTGTTATTCGAATTCAAGCAACCAAACCATTGAAGTCAAACTCTTTCATATTAAGCCATAAAGCCATTCGTTTATTGAAAAACGGATGTCAAGCTTTCTTAGCCATGTCATGGACTTGAACAAAATAAGTCAGATTTGAATGATATTTCTGTTGTTAGTAAATTTCCTGACGTGTTTCCTGAAGAATTTCTTGGCTTACTCCCAAAGCCTGATATTAAATTTTGTATCGAATTTGAACCCGGTACAAAACTCATTTCTAAAATCTCATATCGAATGGCTCCTATTGAACTTCGTGGAGTTAAAAATTCAACTATAGAATTTGGTACCGAGCCTTTATCTTGTGACTTCCTTTGTGGAATTCACCTAAGCTTTACTCTCTGTAGGGGACGTCATATTCGATGCGATAGTAAATCGATAGGTGTCATTGTGACGTCTATCCAAGATTGGGATATGAGTCACAGCTTGAGAGCAACCTAAGTCTCAGAATCGAAATGCGTAGTTTTCTAGGCTTAGTTGGTTATTATCGGAGATTCGTTGAAGGATATTCTCGAATCGCTATTCCATTAACGAGGTGACCCGTAGAGATACAAAATTCGAATGGAGCAAGGAATATGGGAAGAGCTTCGAAGAACTCAAGAGGAGACTCATTTCAAACACATGTTCAACCATGCCATCCTGGAAAAGTGAACGTGGTAAATGACGTGTTGAGTAGAAGATCGTATATAATCACGAAAACGATATTGTCAAAGACTAATTTCAGTATAATTTACAAATAATAGAGATGGAGATGAAAACTCTAGGTACCCACGTGATGATATACTGAGTATAATCGACTTTAATCGATAAAGTTAAAAAGTGCTTTCAAGCCACGAACACCGGAGCCGATGCGTATGAATGAAGAAGAAAGTACAAGAAGGAGCTATTCCTAAGCGAGAATTGATGAAGAAGGAATACTTTGAGTCCACTCTAGACTTTGTGTAACTAACGACTACGATTTGAAGAACAAGATTATGATGGAGGCACACAATACACCATTTGCAATCCATCTCGAAGTACTAAAATGTATCGTGATCTTGACATACATTTTGGTGGAACAATATGAAGAGAGAGATTGCAAAGTTTATCTCAATGTGTTTAACTTGTCAACGTGTAAAGCGGAGCATCTAGTACCTAAGGGTCCGTTGCAACCACTTGAGATTAGGAATGGAAGTGGGAACACATTACCATGGATTTCATTCACGGGTCTTCCTACGGTTTCTCAAGGCATCAATGCTATTTGGGTTATTGTTGATAGATTAACCAAATCGCTCATTTCTTGCCGACACGGAGACTTATTCCTTGAATGTCTTGCTAGTATGTACATAAATGAGATTTTGAGGTTGCATGGCATGCCCTGTATCCATAGTTTTGGATCGTGACCCAAGATTCACTTCAAGATTTTGGGTTAGCTTGCAAAAAGCTATGGGCACGGATTTGCGATTTAGTTGACATACCATCCCCAAACGGACGGACAATCGAGAGGACTATTCAAACTCTTGAAGATATATTAAGACTACTGTGTCCTAGACTTCAAGGGTAGTTGGGATAAGTATTTACCATTGGTGGAATTCTCCTACAACAACAGCTTATCGTGCAAGTATAGGTGTAGCTCCATTTGAAGCATTATATGGACGAAAATGTCGTTCTCTAATATGTTGGGATGAGGTGGGTGAAGCAACATTGTTGGGACCCGAAAGTTAGAAACGTATGACTCACCGAAAAGATCCAAATGATTCGACAACGTATACAAACGGCACAAGATCGACAAAAGAGTTATGCGGATCTTCATCGAAAGGACGTGGAATTTAGTGTAGGGGATCATGTATTATTACGAGTTGCTCCATGGAAGGGAGTTACAAGATTTAGGAAGAGAGGAAAGCTCAATCCATGATTTATTGGTCCATTTCAAATTCTTGACCGAGTAGGAAATGTAGCCTATAGATTTGCGTTACCTCCAAGTATGTCTCGTGTTCATAATGTGTTTCACATATCGGTACTTCGTAAATATGTGAAAGACCCGAACCACGTTATAGAGTTAGAACCGGACGAGATAGCCGAAGACTTAACGTATGAGGAGGTACCTGTCAAGATTTTGGATAGGAAGGAGCATGTCCCTACGCCAAGAAAGGTCATACCACAAGTTAAAGTTTTGTGGAGGAATCATGCTTTATAGAGGAAATGACACGGGAATTGGAAACGGAAATGAAAGCGAGGTATCCTCACCTTTTCAAACACACAGTATCGCACGCCAATTTCGAGGACGAAATTTCATAAGGAGAGGAGGTTGTAAGACCCAAAATTTTTTTAAATAAAAGGAATTTCCTTTATCTATTATTTTGAAATAGTAAGGGTTGATTTGATTAATGTGGATAGTTAAGGGTTAAATACATAAATATTTCAAAATAAGCAAGTGGTTATAAAATATTCATTGTTGTGGGGAATATTCGTTTGGTCGTGGAATATTCGCATCGCTTGGGGAATATTAAATACGACTGAGCGTAGCTATGTGTGGGCCCCATAACGGAAAGCGATTGGATGAGGAAAATGACAAAGTTTGGGTGGTTATAAATAACGGCGTAGTTGTTACCGTTAAGATTGTTGGAATACCCGTGGTTAAAATACAAGAATACTGGCGTGGTTGCATTAAAGATGTACCACAGATTATTGCAATGATTGTTGAATTATTGATCCTTACGTAAGAAGGCACTACTCAATAATTTTCACAGTAGTTACTGTTCAATATTTTATTTTATTGATTCAATAATTGCTGCTTTGATATTTTATATTATTGTTGTTCAATAATTGTCACTGCACAGTATTTCCCATTATCAGATCAATAATTCATATTATTTGAATAATATTATTAGATAACATTATTGGCAATGTCTAGAAAGTTTTGTCTAAGGAGAGGTTTGGTCACCTAATTGGCGCCAAGAAGAGAGAGATCCTTATTGGAAGCCCCCTCTTTCCGAGGAGCACTGGTTGTCATAATTGTGATTACGTAATATTATTTGTGAATAATTAATTATTGATTTATATGATAAGAAAATATTTATTTGATGTGGATATAAATGATGGATTTATTTATGTGGTTATTAATGAAGGAATTAATCTTTGAGATGTTTTATTTGTATTTTGCCGGATTCGAGGTATTAAAAAAATCAAATCGGTGTTATTACTGACTTTATTGTGTGAGTTATAATATTTAATCAAATAGTTGGATCGTTGTAATTTTTGGATATGTTATACATATATAAGTTGAGTATATGTCCACAAATTTTGAACCGTTAAAGATGAGCGTATAATTTATTATGAATTTTAAGAGGTGACCTGATTCGTAAATTAGGTTATAAATGATTTTGGTGGAAAATTCTAGAATTGGTGGGCCCCACTTTTGGTTGGTGAGAAATGTGCTCAATTGAATTTTCAAATGTGGTGGGTGGGAATAGTAGCGAGTAAAGCCATCAAAGTTGCGAGTTAAGTCCGCCTTGCTGTCAAGGCTAACATTTTCCTATAAATAGAGAGCTAAGTTAGAATTGAAAATCACACCGAAACAAAGTTTTTCTCTTTCTCTCTATATTATTGAGCGTATTTTGTGAGTATTTAGATACTTTGAGAGTTGCTGTTCAGTACAAGTTTCATTCAGCATCACTTCCGACCTTTCCTTCCGAAGTACTGATTCTTTGAGGTAAGGGATATTATTTTTTTTTCGTAATGATATTATTTCTTCAATATCATTATGCTGAAATGTTGATCTGAAGTTTTTATCAAATTTGGAACTTTTTCATGTCGGGGTTACTATTCATGAGTTACTATTCACGAGTTACTATTCATGAGTTACTATTCACGAGTTACTATTCACGAGTACTATTCATGAAGCGTGAAGATGTTTTTTTGTGGAATTTCTATCTTTTGGTGTCGGAGTTACTATTCACGATACTCAAGACTATTCACGATATCTGACTATTCACCGAAAAATAAAATTTCTTCTTTTCGTCCAAAATATCTATTCTGGGTACTAGCTTTGATTGTATCCATGTTTTGATCATTCTTGAATTTTACACCACTATGATTATTTTTGAGGTATTGTTGGACATGGATAAAACAAAGTACGAATCCTTAATCCTTAATCCTTGTCATTTTGTTTCACTGGATTCGTTCTTTAAAAAATATTTTCATCATCCTCAGTCTTAAATGATGATATTATTGAATATCTTTGGCCTGTAGTGCAAAGATGAATGATTTCTGAAGAATATCTTTGGCCTGTAGTGCAAAGATGAACAGGTGTTGAGATGAACATGACCGATTGATGAATATCTTTGGCCTGTAGTGCAAAGATGAATATTTGATTTGAGATGAATATTGATTGATGTTACAGGGATAAAATATTGATGATGGATCGTTAAATTCATAGATTATAGTAGATTTCATTCTCTACGTAACTCTTCTACATGAATTATTATTTCGCATCATGAATATTGATCCGAAACTTGTTTATACATTCAGATTCTATCGATTTTTTCTGTTGGAGACTAACGATAATTTGTTGTATATTATCTTAGTCATAGTATTTCTTTATCGGGCTAGTTGAGCTCACCCTTTTCCTTGTTGTTCCATTTTTCTTCTCGGGAGGCGAGAATGTAGCGAGTACTAGTGTGGGGGGTATGGAATGAAGGTTTTAGAAAGGATTGTTTAGTAGTCCTCACCATTTTTGTAAAATAATGTATCAATAAATGTGATGGGGATTTATTTGAGTATAGATATTGTCTAGAAGATAATATTTGTATTTAAACTCACAGTTTCATGTTGTAATAATAAAGTTGTAGTTGTTTTCGTACCCATGTATTTGGCGACTAAGAATGGGTGTTGTGTATACCTATTTTGGGGGCGTCACAATAGAAGTCAAAACTTTAACCAACTGAGTATAATAAGGAATGGAATAACAAAAGAAATCACCAGGCATGCGATAGATCGCACAGGCAGGTTATTCCAACAGATTAATAAATAACGGAATCAGTCCCGCGTAAAAACGCATAAATGTGTGAGGATTCCAACAGAATAATAAAGACGGAACCAGTCCCGGCGTATAACGTATGAACATGATATTCCAACGAGAATAATAAAAGGCGGAACCGGTCCGGCGTAGAACGCATGAGACGAGGATATTCCAAATGAATAATAAAGAATGGAATAATAGAAGAATTTCACCAAGTATGCGGTACCAGATAGACAAAGTTATTCCAACATAATAACAAAGAATGGAATAATGTAAGTTCTCTTCATGAAGACGAAAGAAAGAAATAATATCCCTACGAGTACAACAAATAATATTTCCTACCTTAGAAAAAGCTGGATTTGGAATAGTGAGGAGTAGCAGACTTCCTTCTTCTTTCTCTCTAAAATTTCTCTCTATAATAAGCGCTTCTATAGCTTGAGTGAATTGGTGAAGAATGATGAAGAAATGAGCTTTATTTATAGGAAAATATAGTTTCGATAAGACGCGTTTTGGGGCTCGAATATATTACAAGACAATACCTTCCTCTTTTCTTCACTTTTAATTTAGTCCTGCAAGTATTATCAAACTTACACCAACTCCCCTAATAGTAAATAATGTGAATCAATAGTAAATCATGTGACTCAATAGTTCTAATCATGTGATAAAAACAATTACAGTATAATACCTCCGTCTAAACCTCCATTTTTAACTTAGTCATGCAAGTATTATCAATTTTGTACCACCACCCCTAATAGTATAAGAATGTGAATCAATAGTACAATCATGTGAATAAATAGTATAATCATGTGAAAGAATTAATTACAGTATAGTACCTTCAACTATACCTCCATTTTTAACTTAGTCATGCAAGTATTATCAATCTTGCACCACCACCCCTTATAGTATAAGAATGTGAATCAATAGTACCCCGTGAATAATAACTCATGAATAGTAACTCGTGAATAGTAACTCATGAATAGTAACTCGTGAATAGTACTCTGACACGAAAAGTACCCCAAATACCCAAGTGAATAATATTCGGGTGAATAGTAATTTAGGTGAATAGTAACCCGTGAATAGTAACTCGTGAATAGTAACTTGTGAATAGTAACTCATGAATAGTAACTTGTGAATAGTAACTCGTGAATAATACTCTTACACGAAAAGTACCCCAAATACCCGAGTGAATAATATTCAGGTGAATAGTAATTTAGGTGAATAGTAACCCGTGAATAGTAACTCGTGAATAGTAACTTGTGAATAGTACTCCGACACAAAAAGTGTCCCGAATATCCGATTGAACAATACTGAGTGACTTCTCACGTAAGCATCAATAATCAATACCGTGTGCTACTATGCAACCACGCCAGTATCGCATTTTTTAACACCGTGTTTCAACAGTTTTAACTGCAGTAACACTTCCGCCGTTATTTTCATAAAGTATTTTGTCGTTTTCTCAATCCGACAATAATTTCGTTGTGGGATCCACCAATAATTGTACCATCGTACGGATATTCCCCGACCAATCGAATATTATATAACAACTTACGTACTTTGCAAAATTTATAAATATTACCCACAACTATAACATTATCTCAAATCCATACCATAATATTTAAAAAAATTATTTCGAGAAAATTAAATATTTATTCATAAAATCTGGGGTCTCACACCAATCCATTTTCTTTTAATTCATACAGAGATTTCAACCATTCGTGATTCTGCAGACTGTAGTTTTCAAGCAACAAATTCCATTAATGCTCAAATTCTTGAATAGTCAAACACTTAAAGTCACAGTAGTTAAAATATGACTTAAAAGTTGGATGCGATGAATAGATATGCCCAAGTTTTTCAAGATATTTCTTACTAATGTGTCAGGTACACAATACATGGTGTGTATTAGGAAAAACCCTAGCAATCACATTCAACATAACACGATCTTCGTGACGAACAAGACTTTTGTAATTAATTTTTAAATATTTATTGAATTAAATAAATATTTTGTTTATTTATTTATCGAGTTAAATAATCATTTGACGGAATTGTGGTAGATTAATTTAATTAAATGTGTCACATTGATTAAATTAATGAGGAATAATGTTATAATTCAAAGTGTGAATTTAATTGAGATAATTAAATTAAATGAGTTGTCAAATAATTTTAATATTGTCCTAATTAATTTAATAATTAATTAGAGGTTTATTTATATGTTATAAATAATAAGTGAGAATTTTAATTATGTGATGAGGTGATTTAATGGGTAATATTATCTTTCATTTAATTGAGTTTAAATAATATTATTAGATTAATTAAAGGGACAAATAAACTATATAATAAAAATAAGTTAATTAAAATAAATTAGAAAGGAAATTTAATGAGCAACCAAACATGGCCTTGAGGACATGGGAGCAGTTAAGGCCTTATTACGCTTAACCGCTACCCAGGTACGCACTAGTTGTTTTTTTAAAATACGCATTTGTCAATTTTTATTTGCAAGCCTGGAGAACATAAACTCAGAGAGAAAAGAGAGAAACTTTGAGAGTATAGTGAGATTGAAGAAGAAGAAGGAGTTAGAGAATTAAGGAAGTTCCTATCATTTTAAAAGAGTTAGCAAGGGTAAATTCTTAATTCTAGTTTTAAATTTATGTTTTTAAGTTTTCTCCATGAACGTATATTAAGTTCTCTGTTAATTGGAAATTCATGAATTACTAGTCAAAAACTTGATGTTAGATATTTATTAGTATGTATAATTAAATTATATATGATTTATATGTGTTTTAGAGTAATTAATCCATGAAATCATGTTCAAATTGGAAATTTTGAAGTTATAGAAAGATTAATAGTTGAATATAGCCCATAAGTACAAAAATTGATGCCTAAATTGCCTATTAATCGGTAAATTGATAATTGATTGTGTTTATACATGTAAAACTGAAAAGAACGAAACTTGTATGGACTGAGTTGGTTGAAAAACAAATTCGTAGTAGTTGATTTCGTTAGGAATGTCAAATTCGTACTCATTGTGATTAAATATCAGTTTTAACTGTAGATTTGCAATATTCAAATTTTGTTGACTAGATTTATCTAAATCTAGCCATATCTAGCTTTTAACCGGTTCAAAAGTTGCAAAACTAGAACCGTTGAGCTAGAATGGCTAAGATTTACTTAAATCTAGTTTTATTTCTAGTTTGTAAATATCTAGCAACCACGCGGCCCTAGATCCGTATCTAGATGAAGCTGGAAGTTTTGGCTACGCGTATACAAGGATTTAACCGATGAATCTCTTGTTTTGCGACGTCTAGAGTTAAATATGCTTTTTATTTTAATTGTGCAAGCTTTTAAATAATATTTTGTGAGCCTAGGAATCACGGGATCTACGGTTCAATCCATGAATCTAGATCTGGTTCCCATGATGGACCTTTCAGTTGTACAACTAGCTTGCAAATTTTGTACTTGTAAATATAGGACCTTAAAACGGTTATCCGGATTTAAGATCCCCGTTATAGTGAAAATATTATGTGCAGTACTCAGGCATACTTTGATGGCTTTCATGCCCATAAGGAGCCCGACACTTATATGTATATTATTTTGTCGAAGATGCTTCGCATCTCGAGAATAAAATCAGAATAAGCCGAATACATAAAAAAATGGAAGTATCAAATGCCTCAATTACTATGTGAGCATAAGGGTTTGAAAACCTGTTTTCAAAACATCATTTTATATGCTTTATATTAAAATTGAACTTTTATACAAGTCAATTTGTATATAGGTGCAAAATAGGCATAGCACTACTTCCAAATAAAGCACTTAGGCCCAATTAACTACAATACACACAAACTAGGGAACAAAGAGCGCGGTAACCGTGTTTCACGGAAGTCAGGGGGTGTGACTTGTTGCCTCTTTTATAGTTTAACAAAAGAGCTCTAACTCATGAAAGCATACACGTGTCAACAAGCAATACAGAGTAAGTCGAGTATCAATCCACGGATAAAGTTGTCTAAATTAAACTATTACGCATCAACTAAATCACTATTTTTATATGCTTTGTAAACACTCAAAATTTTCTGTACTACTGTTACTAACATTGCAGGAGGACAGATTCGTCTTTGAAGAGAGAACCCTGAAAGACAATCCAAATCCATACCGGATACTACCGAAAGTGCAGCATCAACCCCGGATCGCAATTTGGGAGTAACGATTTCAACCTCGGATCTAACCCCGAGACCTGCAGATACAATACCGGAACTCACACCGGAGAAGACTGATTAATCTCGAAAATGACCCTGAGGTATCCAGTCTCAGTCCCAACCATGGGAATAGCCACCAACCTTGTTGATAACCCCAAGGAATACAGTTTCGGAGATAACCCCAGAAATACTTGTTTCAAATGCCATCAGCTTCAATCTCGACACTCACAACGAGATACACTGTGCCAACCCGGCAATAACATCGGGAAGATAGGCACACCTCAAAGATGACAATGAGGACCTTCAACAAATGCAGCAGTCCAATCTCAGCGAAGTCTGGGCAACACCTGCTTTATCGGCCCAATTCGGAGATAACACCGGTGAGGGGCAACATCGTCATCTCGTCCAAAATGATGCCACATCTCGTCTCTACTCAACAATGTTCCACAAGGCTAACCAATCCCGAGTGACTATTGTGCGGGGTAACGGATGAAAGTTGAAGCTTGAAGACCGAAGGGCATCGTCCCATCTTCAATGACTTCGTACAAACTCTAATCCCATGCCATCGTACAACTCTCGACAACCAACGGTGATCCAAATAGGTCCCGAATACCTCAAAACGGATGCCCGGATTGCACTTCTCAAAATCCGAGTGGACATTACAGTGCCTGAGTGCACGTACTTCGAGACGACCCGACCCGACCCACCTCTGGAACACCTGCGGCTCAGCCACAGGTACACTTGCGGCTTATATGCCTTTAAATAGAGGGCTTAGGGTGCTAATTTTTAAGAGAAAAAAGACGGGGAAACCCTGCACAATTTTCTCTGCACTCGCCATACAGTGTATTTTACCACTCTTAAACACCTGTGAGCTCATATATAGCCTCTTTTGTATCCACAAAAGCCCATTGTTCACCCACTCTAAAGATATAGAAGCCTTTTTTATCAGTCAGCTGTAAGCCTTCTCACACACTTTAGAGTCTTTCTCTTCATCTTTGCATACACCCTTCTACACGTTGAGAGTCGTGTTGCTTACTTTTGCCCCGGACTTCGGTCCGTGGTTTCATTTCAGTCTGTATATATATATATATATTATATATATATTGACTAAAACTATCGAGTTATGCCTCGATTGAGCCTAGACTTCGGTCTGGAGCGTTTACTGCTTTAATATATATATACTTATATATATATTAACTGTGTGTCGGACTTTGTTCGATGAGCCTAGACTTCGGTCTGGTGCGTTTATTCGCTTTTATATATATATATATATATATATACTTATATATATCAACTGTGTGTCGGACTTTGTTCGATGAGCCTAGACTTCGGTCTGGTGTGTTTACTCGCTTTATATATATATATATATATATATATATATATATATATATATATACTTATACATATGAACTGTGGTCGAACTCTGTTCAATGAGCCTGGATTTTACATCCGGTGCATTTATTGCTTATATATATATATATATTTTCGTCCTGCTTGGAGTTTCCTTTGTGGCAGTTGATCGCTTTATAGCTTTATTTACGTTTTGTCCCGCCTGGAGTTTCTTCCGTGGCGGTTGATAGCTTTTAATAGCTTTATTTACATTTTTGATCCCCCATGGAGGTGCTTCGTGGTTGGTGATCTCGTCTGTATATATATATATATATATTTATTTACAGCTTTTATATATATACCTGCTTACTACTTTCATATAAATTGCAAAGATTTTGTGAGTCTAGGAATCATGTGATCACAGATTCATCCCATTGAATCTAGATTCTGGTTCTCGTGATGGACATGTTCATTTGTAGCGACTTGTAAATTATTCTGCGATGTCCGAATTTCCTCGAGATGGTTTCCATACCCACGAGGAAGTTGGCATTATTTTTTGTATATTATTTTCATACGGATGCCTCGCATCCGTCAAATAAAATCAATCCGGTAGATCACTTAATAAAATGGGAGTGTAAAAGGTCTCAATTCCTATTGAGCATCGTGGTTTGAAAAACCTCTTTTATAAAACATCATCGCCATATCTTGCTAAAAACCTGAATTCTTACATAAATTCAAATCTCGTGTATATATAGGTTCTAACGAGGCCTCGCACAACTTTCATATAATAGCACATGACCCACACACACACATACACACACTCATATAATAGTTTCTTGAAAAAAGCGGTCACCGTGGTAACACGGATGTCGGGGGGTGCCTAACACCTTCCCCACATAACCAAGTCCCGGACCCTAAGCGAATCTCGGTTTTTGCAGACCAGTATATCGTTGTCACATAACCGGGTCAATGTGCAAACCTTTTCTCATTGTGTTGGTACAACCATTTAAAAACAAATGGCGACTCTTATCATCGCATGATCGTCGACATTATACATGTCGGACCTTTTTTACTTGTTTTTTCAAACAAATCTCACCTAAAACGAGAACACCAAAGAACAAGTAACGGAAAGGGACATCCAAAAATCCCGACGTCGACAGGTGGCGACTCTGCTGGGGACTCCAGTAAGAGGACTTAAGCCGCTACTACAATCTTTTCAAAACTGTTATATGCTTGTGTGTGGATGTTGCATTTATATTGGATGAATGTGTACGAATGCATGTATTGATTGAACTTAGTGCTTCGCATCATATCTGCGTGTGATGTTAGTGCTTCACATTATAAATTGCTTATGATATTAGTGCTTCGCACATGTCATCATGTCATACGGTGAGATGCGATGTATGTGAATGTATGTTGTGTGGTCCCTTCACCAGGAGGCTATCCCGTCGGTGTTTGATTACTGGACTCGTGAGAAGACTAATTCTTCGAGGCTCAGGAAAGGCACCACACAAATTCACTCCAATTGAAAGACCGGATTAACTTCCCGTCTAGTAGATTGCGATGATTTGGGAACCTTCATGCCAAAAAGCCGCGAGAGTAACCTAAGATAGGTCAGCCTCTGATAAACCCAAAATGGAGGAAAGTCTCTTCATGCTCTCATTTCAATTACTTGTAAACAAAATTACTTGTAATTTTATTCCATATCTATCTCTATGTAATGAGAAATATGAAGCAATGTGTCCACATACATGCTATAAACAGCTGACACCCGTTTTGCAGGATAAAATTCCTAAAATGGACACATCACATAGCATGTTATTATACACCTTCCCTAAGGACTAAACTATGCCAGTCTTTTTTCAGTAGGAATCAATCGGACCTACTACCCTATTAAAGTCCAAAAGGCAACAGCGAGCCTACAAATCAATCATGTTGTCGATCGACCAAACCGAACTTAATCCGATTTTTCGCAAAGAATTGACGGATTAAGCAAACAAATCATGATTTGTCTGTTTCTACTCAAAGAATTACACCATCTACCATACAGGTCGAAAATACCCGTACATGCCGAATCCTCCACACAAGGGGGGAACCTGTGCCATTACAATGATACGAACTACGATTTGATACAACCAACAAAATTCATGATGCTGCCCATCCCACTGGAGATCCGAACCTTTGGTGACATCAAAAAGAAAGTCCTCCAAATGGAAGAGACCCTTAGCACTATCAAAGGAATTGGAACACACAGGAGTGTTTCATATGCTGATCTATGTATTTTTCCTGGGGTTCATTCTCCAAAAAAATTTAAAACTCCTGACTTTGAAAAATATGACGGGTTAGGGGATCTTTACACACATCTAAAAGTATTTATTGGAGAACTTGGATCCTATGCAGATGATGAAAAACTCAGAATGCAATTGTTCCAAAAAAGTCTAACTGGAGAAGCCCGTTCGTGGTACAGAAGATTAGACAACTCCAAAATTCATAGCTGGGAAGAGCTAGCACATGCCTTCCTCACTCAATACAGTTTTCAAACTCAGATGGCTCCCGATCGGTATCAAATTACCAAGATCAAAAAATAGTCTAATGAGTCTTTCAGAGAGTATGCCCAGAGGTTGAGACGCCTGGCTGCCCAAGTTAGTCCTGCCATGACAGAATCAGAAATGGTCATGACATTCATAGACATACAAGAAGCTCCCTTCTATGAGAGAGTTTTATTTAAGATCGGCAAACCATTTTCTGAAATGGTTAAACATGGGGAGATGGCTGAAATGGGGTTGAAATCAGGAAAGATTCAAGACCTAGCCGCACTCAAAGCTGTTGCTGATCACATCTAATCTGGAAATTATGGGAACAACCCTCAGAGGGTCCATAAAAAGAAAGAGGAAGATGTTTCCCTGATACTACAGGGGCAAAAAGGTAATCAAAACACGCCTATTCAAAGGAGAAACTACACTCCCTTTCCAGCACAGTCTGCAAACCCTCCAGTACCAAAAGGTGGAGAATTCAAATGCCATCAAGTGTTTACACCCTTAGGGGATACCCTCAAGAACATTCTTAATCTTCTAACAACACAAAAGAAAATTACGCATCTTCTTCCACCAGCCAGCCCTAATGGACGGGGTTTCAATGCTGCTAGGAAATGTGCTTATCATGCCGGGGCACCTGGACATGATACTTAGGATTGTTGGGCCTTGAAACACAAGATCCAGGACCTAATAGACAACGGGGAGATCGTAGTCACCAAACCCGATCAGCCTCATGTACAAGACAACCCTCTTCCTCAACACAAAGAAGAAGAGGTCAACATGATTAATTGGAGCAGTGGGCAGAGTTCCAACTTCAGCTGTGATTCTTCCCAAACCATCAAAGACAGTGATGACAGATGGGATTATGCTAAGTTCCAGTTCACAATGGAACAAAAGATGAAAGCTCTCTGCAAATAAATTGAACAGTTGGCGGAACTAGTAACTTATCAGCATCAAGTAACTCGCCAGTTAATCAGTCAGGAGCATGCCAGTCTCCTACCCATTGTCATGAATATTTCCTCGTCACTTTCAGAAAATGAAATGCTGGAAGACAAAGTGACGAAGAGAGCAAATGCCAAAGCCCATCGGGATTTTGCCAACAAACGGGAATTCACCTATTTGGGCCAACCCATGGAGGAAATCCTTCACATGTTAATCAATGAAGGAAGGATCGGTTCCTTCTACCTCCAATCAACCCCGTTCAGACAAGACAACTCGAGGGTGTGCCAATACCACTCCGATCGGCCTCATGATCACACAAAGAGAAAGATCTTTGGGCGCCCGCCACCTTATTCAAAATCTAATCGACGGTGGTGTAATGTGTCTTTGGCGGATAACGACACATCAGTTATATGCAAGTGAGAATGCAGCCCTACTAAGTGGAAAAGTGTGGTAGCATTATATCCATCAAGTCGAAGGATTAATACTTTACTCACAACACCGATAATTCAGCTCAAAGGAAGAAACAATCCTTTGAAAGTGGCCGCTCCCGAGCCAATCAACTTGCCATGCAGAGCACAATATCCTATTGTTAGCTTGCGCAAAGTTCCGTGGAATTATGGAGAAGGTGAAGGATCCACCTCACATACCACCGCTGCAGTGTCGAAAGAAAATCCACTGTATCTTCCCCATCGGGTGATGAACCCCACCACCAAATCGAAGGGAAAAATACCCATGGAAATGGTTGAAAAATTCCTCCGCACTGTGGGTCATAATGAGGCTGTGGTGGTTTTAAGCTTGAAAGAAGCTCCACAATAAATATCAATTTTGGACTTGGTCCTAACCTCTGAGAATCACCGGAAGGTCTTGCTAAAGGTTCTAGAAGAAGCCTATCTCCCGACATCAGTGGATACGAAAAAATTTCAACATATGGTTGATCACATTTTCAACAACAATGTGATATCCTTCACTGATGATGACATACCATCCGAAGGGACCGGTCATTGCAAACCGTTACACATTGCGGTCTTATCCTCCGGATACATGGTAGCAGGAGTCTTAATAGATGGAGGTTCCTCTCTGAATATCTGCCCATATGCTACCTTGGTGAAGATGAATATCAATCTCAACAGAATTTGGAGTAGCCATACTATCATCAAAGCTTTTGATGGAACCCGCCGTAACTCGGTCGGAGTAATCGAGCTGCCAATCTAAATTGGTCCTCACACATTCTGCATATCTTTCCATGTGCTCAAGATAGATTCGGATACAACTCGCTCTGGGATGACCATGGATTCATATGGTCAGGCGATCCCCTCCACTCTTCACCAATGGTTGAAATACATCATCAACAATAGCTTTAGTCACAATCTAACGCCGAAGGAGATTCCTCAAAGATGGGGACATACCATTCATCAATGCCAATGAGGATGTGGAACCGATCGGTTTTCATACTTTGGAAATAAGCAACACCCAATACCATGCTATTGGAGCACCATTACCCGAACCCAAAATTTCTGCCGAGGTAATGTCGGCTACTCAGGAAATGATGTCGTTAGGTCATAAACCGGGACAAGGGTTGGGTAAAGATGGCCAGGGTATCAAGTACCCCATTTGATTAACCAAGCAAGTTGGAATAGCTGGACTAGGCTATTCTGCTAGCTCTAGTCACAGGAATCCTCATAAGCATCAACAGATTCCCGCAGCTTCAACCATGTGGCGTTTATCTTCGCCTTCAAACTCTGAGTCCGCACAACCTCCAGTAAAGGTGCCAGCCAATGTAATGGCTATGTTATTTCCCAAGCCGGTACCGGTGAAGGAGAAAGAAGTCTTTGTTCCAAATCCCGCAGTGGAAGAAGAGGAACGAAGAATCAAACAAGACGTCATACGGATGATGTCCGGTATACGCATCATCGTTCATGATGAACATACTAACAGATACACCCCAGACGATGATTGCCCAGACGTAATGGCCATCATTCGGGACAAGGAGGATGATGACAATCCCTCCATCACTGCGGTCCACCCGGACTTTACCCTTGCCAATTGGGACAACATTCCTTGCTTTGGTCGACGAGGGTAAATCCAGCGCGTAAACTCTTTTCGCCTCAGTAGATATAATAACCGCTTACTTTTTCATGACAAGATTAGCATTTTATTTTGCCAGTATATGCTAACACTGTGTATGATCAACGCATTTCATATATACTAAGTGAAAGCATATTTTGTTTTAGGACTCTGAATTTAAATGTGCCTGTACTTGCTGATACGGTGCCTCTTCTACACAGGGATTGTACCTTTGATGTAGAGATGAATTCAGCCTTGATAGATATACAGGATGACATTGAGGTGCCTCTAGAAATTCAAGAATGGGTCAAAGACAAACCCAAACCCAACCTTGATCAAACCACTTCTTTCAATCTCGAAACCTTAGAAAGCCCTAAGTTAATCTAGATTGGTTCAGACCTTACCCCAAACCAACGAAATGATATGGTTACGCTATTAACCCAATTCCAGGATGTGTTTGCATGGTCTCATGAAGACATGGTGGGTTTGTCCACTAACATTGTCCTTCATCGCCTTCCCATTAAAGAGGGATTTAAGCCGGTCAGCGAGAACTCAAAGCGGTTGAAAACCGGAGTGGAGTTTAAAGGTGAAAGAAGAAATTGTGAAACAATTTCAAGCTGACATCATCATGGTGTCTACATATCCTGAGTGGATATCCAACATTGTGACTGTACCTAAACCTGGAGGGAAGGTGCGAGTTTGCGTGGATTACCGGGGCTTGAATAAAGCTTGCTTAAAAGACAGCTTTCCCGTGCCATTTATCCACATTCTCATTGACAATACTGCGCAATACGACATGTACTCCTTTGCTGATTGTTATGCGGGGTACCATCAGATCATGGTTGCCAAGGAAGATCGTGAGAAGACTGCTTTTATCACTCTTTGGGGAACTTTTTGCTATAGACGGTTGTCATTCGGCCTCATCAAAGCCAGAGCTACCTATCAATGAGCTATGATGGCTCTTTTCCACGACTTAATGCATAAAGAGATTGAGATCTACGTGGATGACATCATTGTCAAGTCCTGGAAGGAGGATGACCATCTAAACCATCTCAGAGAGTTGTTCAACAGGTTGCGTAAGTACAACTTGAAGTTGAATCCAGCTAAGTGCGCCTTTGGTGTCAAATCAGGCAAGTTGCTAGGATTTCTAGTCAGCCACAAAGGGATTGAGCTGGATCCTGCCAAAATCCAAGCCATCACTAAAATGCCCATTCCTCAGACAGAGAAGGAAATACGGGGATTTTTAGGAAGAATCAACTTCATCAGCAGATTTATCTCCCAACTCACAGCAACCTGTGAGCCAATCTTCAAGCTATTAAGGAAGAACTCCTCCATGAAATGGAATGATGAACGCCAAAATGCCTTCCTTATAATCAAGAAACAGCTAGTCAAAGCTCCCGTCTTGGTACCACCCAGGGAGGATGTTCCCCTGTTCATGTACCTGTCTGTAAGTGACAATGCCATGGGCTGTATGCTGGGACAGAAAGACGATAGAGGCCAAGAACGAGATATCTATTACCTCAACAAAAGGTTCAGCAGCAGTGAACACAAGTACACTCTGATCGAAAAAGACGTGTTATGCTTTAGCATGGGCTTCCATGAGGTTACAACATTACCTCCATGGTCACACAACCCATCTCATATCCCACGTGGATCCTCTCAAGTACGTGTTCAACAAACCCATATTGAATTGCCGGCTGTCCAGATGGCAGTTGATCCTGCAACAATTTGACATTGTATATGTGACTCAAAAGTCCATCAAAGGTCAAGGAATCGCAGATCAACTGGCCGCCGCACCTTCAGGGGATTTCAAACCCTTGGAGACATATTTCCCCGATGAAGGAGTAATGACGAAGACAACAACACCATCATGATGATACTGGCGCCAATCATGGAAGATGTATTTTGATGGAGTCATTAATATGGAAGGTTCGAGCTGGAGCAAAGCTAATATCTCGATACGAGGGAGCGATATCCGTTGTCGTCAAATTGTAGTTTGTCGGCACCAATAATACTACCGAGTATGAAGGTCATCTCATGGGGCTAAAACTTGCCCGATTCAATGGGCATCAAAGTGATTAATCGTCTTGGAGATTCGGAGTTGATAATCGACAATCCAATCGGAATCTATTGAACCAAGGAACTACATTTGTCGCCTTTACCATCGATGAGTTTGAAGATGGCTTTGGAGTTCAAGAAATCTCCTTTATACATGTTCCTCGTAATAGGAATGATTTCACAGATGCGTTAGCAACTTTGGCCTCCTTGATTCGCATATTAGACAAGGAACACTTGCCAAGCGTCACAATTTCCCTGAACAAGGCCCCAGCCTATGGGAATTATATTGGAGAAGTATCGGATGAGCTACCTCCCATCCAACCTCCTTAGTATCAGCATATCAAGGAATATCTGCGAGATGGATCTACACCCGCTGAGGCGAGCCTGACTGAGAAAAGGCGGATCCATCGACTTGCTATGAAGTTCTACCTGAGTGGAGATGCGCTCTACAAAAGAGATGCAGGACTAGGTCTCCTCAGGTGTCTAGACAAAGACCAAGCCCAAAGGCTTATGGATGAAATCCCTGGTGGAGTCTTGGGCCCCCACATGTGTGGCCCCTTCCTTGTTAAGAAAGTCCTCAGGACAGGACATTATTGGCTATCTCTCAAAGCTGATTGCAACGACCACGTCAAATGATGCTATCAGTGCCAGATTCATAGGAATGCTATACACGCCCCTCCACGGGAGCTCCACAATATGAGTTCGCCTTGGCCCTTCTCAATGTGGGGAATGGACATTATCGGGCCCATCGAGCCTAAAGCCAGTAATGGTCACCGATTTATCTTCACCATGATCGACTATTTCACCAAGTGGGTAGAAGCAGCCTCCTTCCCCAGGGTCACTAAAGAAGTCATCATTGCCTTCATCAGAAATAATGTCGTTTGTCGATACGGACAACCAGAGGTTATTGTGTCAGACAATGCCTAAAACCTTAATAACAAAATGATGGAGGAATTATGCAGTAAATTCCACATCAAACATCTTAACTCTGTCATCTATCGTCCGAAGATGAACGGTGCTGTTGAAACGGCTAACAAAAACATCAAGAAGATTATGCAAAAGATGTCCGCCAACCATAAAGATTGGCCTGACCTGTTGCCTCTTACTCTGTTAGCCTACAGAACTTCAATGCGTACTTTAACTGGGGAAACCCCCTACATGTTAACCTATGGGATGGAAGCAGTACTCCCCATAGAAGTTGAGATGGAATCTCTCAGAGTATTGATCGACGCTCAGCTGGATGAAAACCAATGGGTACAGGACAGGTATCACCAATTGTCTCTGATAGACGAAAGGCGAACCGTGGCTATCTTCCATGGTCAACTATATCAGCAAAGGATCGCCAGATCCTACAACAAAAAAGTCCGGCTATGACAGTTTAAACAACATGACTTGGTTTTGAAGAAGATTCTTGACAACCAAGATCAGGCTAAAGGAAAATTCGCTCCTAACTGGGGAAGGCCCGTTTATTGTCAAGGAAGTATTGACAGGAGGTGCTTTCAGATTGCAAGAAATGGACGGCGATGAATTTCCACAACTCATCAACTCAGACACCATGAAACGGTATTATGTCTGAAGTAACCAACAAACACCCTGGTGCACAATCATCAGGTCACCAGTCATTCCGGTTCTTTAACCCTTTACCACCCACAACTTTTCTATACTTTGCCCCTCAGGGAAACGTACTCTTCAAGCCAGCAACTTGGCTTTCTCCTCTGCGTTCCTACAACTTAGGTCATCCCACCGTGGATTGAACCTCTTGCATTTGCAGTATGGCTACCAATACCTAGGATCAAACTTCTCGTACCTACAGTTTATCCTCAACCTATGATTAAACTTTCTCCTCCCCGCACTCTGACCTGCACATGGGATTACGCTTTTCTTCTCTCCCTGAGGGGTGAACTACGTCGACCTGATCTCCTCTTCAATAGGAGTACATAGGCAACCATTTCATATGGTCCGGTCACAATTAAACAAAAACAATAAAAACATTTCTACCCTCTTCTCCTTACAAAAATAAAAACAACCAAAAACATTCCTACACCATGTCAGCCATATACAACGTTGAACCTCTTACACTAGGTTCGAACTACGCAGACCTGATCTCCTCTTCAATAGGAGTACGTAGGCAGCCATTCATGGTGCGGTCTCACCCCCTACCAAAACACAAACCATTGTCAATGGGTATTAGGATTCTCTTTCAATCCGTTACATTTTATTCGGCTTCAGACCAAAGGGATGGAATTACCTGAACTCCTCTCCCAAATAGGAGATTCGGCGACCATCTAAGCTGCGGTCATACCTCGAAGAGCAACACTAAACCATAAGAGGTGGAATTAACTAGGCTTCTCCTAAATCGAAGTACTGGTGACCATCTGTGGTGCGGTCAATCTCAGAGAGGAAAGCCACACTCCTCTCCATATTTCCATTCAGAAACAAGTCCCAAGACACCAAAGATGGTAGGGATACATAGATCAATGATCCATTCTGAACTATCCAGAGACAACTCAATGTCCATCCACCCAGGAGGAATTCAGAATACATCAAGATCATAAGCCTTGCAAGCGGCAAAGCAAAATATCAAGCAAATAGCAGGCATATCTAAAAGGGAAGTGATCCAAAAATATATTTCCCTATCATATATAATGCTGTTTGATATATATACAATGTGAACTGAACATGACAAAATGGCTAAGCTAGTCTGTGCAGGTAAATACAAGCTCATCTACGAATCAGGGTACATGCGAGCTAGCAAGACCAACATGGCATCCCTCTCAGATGAAGGAGGTAAAGGCTGTAGTCTCGGATAAGAATATCCACACGACCCAACAGATCTGTAGCCATCTGCATGATGACCATATGCTCATCGATATAAGCGCTCATCTCTGTGATCATACCAGTGGTAAGGGACCTCACTGCAGTACTATCTATGACGGCTACATCCCGGGCAGATATGGTCGTATCACGCTCAACTATCACTGCGTCTATAGCTGACCTGGCCTCATCACGCTCAGCAACACCGGCATCTCTATGAGCCAATGCCTCGTCTCTCTCCAATAGAGCGACATCCCTCACATCAAGAGCAGTCGACATCATAGATCGAATCTGGTCTCTCTCAAAGGTCATCAGATGAAAACTCTGCTCTAAGTACTGTGCCGAGTGCTGAATCACGAAAGTACTAGTACTAGGAGAATCCGGAAGAAATGCTGGCAACCCAGCAGCGGGCTCCTCCCCGATATAGGTATCAATGTCCTCCGTGGGCTCTACATCATCATCGATCGCTATTCTAAGATTTTACTGACATCGCTGCAGTAGATAAAATCTCTGTCTCCATCCATGCGGAATACTCTGCAGAACAACCGGGATGACTGATAGAAAAAGTAGCTATCTTACGCTGATCCCAACAAGCATACACACAGGATCGGTCCTCTGCCGAGAGATATCGAGAAGTCAACGACCTCGCCGCCTCAAAAGGATGGAAATCCTGGAACGGGTCGAACTGCGACATCACGGCCAATGGGTGATAAGTGGTCACGCCCCTCAAGCTAGCCAGAGGGAGGAAGTCCATGCCCGGAGCATGAGTAATGAAGCTGTATGGTGAGCTAAGCCCCGAACATGGAAATATACTGAATGGATCTCTGATATCTGCCAAAAATGCGGACCAGGACTGAGCATCTGTACACTCCGATGGTTGAAAGGAATATGACATAGACACCTCATGGGAGAAGCAATGCCCGTGCCGTCTAAGGGAACCAACTGGTCGCAAGTGTGACATAAACCACACATACAGCATGATCGAACTCCCAGTAAACACACCTGACGAGTAAGTACTGCAGTAGGATGCTGATCGCAAGGTCTCTACCACGATCATAGGTACAATGCTACGACCCTCCCTGAGAGCTCTCACGGCCATGATAACGCCTATATCTATCTCATCCATATACCGCGACATATACACGTATGATAGTACACATAGCATCAGTACATCAACTCTGTCCAAACGCCAATGTTCCTCTGACACGGTGAAATCCCTAGAATGTCATGAGTAGCTATCCTCCGCACCAAATCTGACATACAGAAAACGCTGAGAGATCACATGGCCAGATGTTAGCTCATCCTGCACCACTCTGCGCCTCAATCCTGTGAGAGTCATGAATCGTCTACTCATGTCTCCCAAAGCCATGTGCACGCAAGGTTTGTCTAGGGGCAACATCGTCAAACGGGCATACTCCTCCAAAGTAGAAGTCAACTCATGGGTGCCAAAGCGGAATACCTGCCTATCAGGCAGCCAATGCTCTATCATCCCGTCCATGAATCCTGAAGGAACCTGAAATACTAAAAGGGTCATGGTATGCTGCAGCAACAGATCTACAGTCACCCTATCTGGTGGTGACATGCTATCGTACCACGATCGCATACCCAATGCCACCACTGATGGTGGGGTATGATCTATACGGCTAACTGTCGAAGAAGACATCTGTGCGAGCCATGTTATTAGACCATCTAGGGTCAATGCCGAATATCTCTGGACATATATACATATGCATAATATGATATATGCATAACAGATAATGGATGGCAATATGATATAGGGAATGAAAAATGGTGCATACATTCCTAAATATATCATCATCTAATACATCACTCTATACAGCTACAAATACATGAAAATGGGGCATAGACGCCCTACTACTTAACAGAGGCCTATCAAAAGATATAGCGAGAATGGGGAACAACCACCCAATATCTAACAGAGGCCTATCAAAAGATATAACAAGAATATACATCAGAAGAAGACCAGGGTCTCGATGTCCACGTCCTCAATCCTCTCCACCTAATGTAACTCTTCCTGAGTCACTGGATCTCTATCAATAGGGATGTCAGGCCTATAAAGAGGAGGATCTGCGCTGGCAAAACCAAATGGGTCATCTGAGGGGCCAGCACCTGAGCTAGAAGGAAAAAATGACTCACCTCTCTTTGGATCTCCGCCAAATGTCGAATAAATATATGTGCTCGATCCAATCGCCGGGTCAAGTTATCAATCTGGGTCGATGAGTTTGAGACTCGAACATAAGCCACCCAATCCATCATCATCAAAGATCCCGGAACCATGTCCCCATAAACCTGTGTGGCACGGATTTGGGCCCCGATAGTCTTGAGGGAGCCACCGGTGGAATATCTCTCGAGTACATGGACCTCGGATAAATCAAAACCGTCTAACTCCCAATAATGGAATATCGATTGGCGGGTGATCGTGATACTGAGCCAATGACGCTTTGACAAGAGGTAAGATCGATACTGAATCTCCCCCGTGGTGCTCCTAATAAGACGCTCTCCTAAATAGAGCTCCCATCCTCCATCTACATGAAGAGAGGAAATCTCTGGGATGGAAATCAAATACTCTACTCCAGTAGGGTGTCCATCCTCAAAACCGATGGTTAAATGATCCCATGAGTATGGAAGCCATGTGATGGCGCCACCATCAAGAACTCCAAGTAGATCTGGCAGTGGTGAGTGAAAGCCCTCGGATCTGAGGACCTCGGGAAAATAGAATGGTGCCATCGTCATCCTCGTGGATAGGTATCTAAGCCTAACACACTCATAGGATGCAAACAGGGAAGCCTCTCATAGGCCCAAAACTGCCAACACAATGGCAAACCATCTGCTATCAGTAAACACTCTTAACCTGTGAATGGAAAAAGACAAGAGAAATACTCACCAGCAGAAACGGGTAAAATCCTAGCCAAGCCTCGGTCAAACCCTATGAGCGCAGACGCATGCCCCAGAGGAAATAGGCAAAAGTGTAAGAGCCCCAATCATACTCTCCTATACGGTCCATATCGCGTGTGGCGCTGACCAAAGCGAAAGATACCGTGGAAGAGTTATCTGCTATGAAGCAGCCTCGAAAGATCATCAAGAACAATCGCCGCAGAACGCGATCCATGATCCTGACATCATCAGGCATGGGCTCACTCAATAGCCCGCTCATAACATCTACACTCAAAGGATCTGAACGGACAGTCTTACCTTTGAGCGTCCCCGCCGGAACTCCTAATAAGGATCAGACGGCAGTAGGGGTGATATTCATTTACGCAAGGCAATCGCTCCTCCAAACTCCATACACCGTGATAAATCGCCAATCCATAAAGGCGTCAACATCACCTCATGATCCAAAGGTGGAGTGACCGAGCCCGATGAAACCATCGCCGAGACAATGCCCGTGGTAACCCTGTGGGACAACGACGGGGAAGGATGGAGAAAATGCCCCAAATCCCCACTCACGCACTCATCGCTTCTATAATCGGGATGAAGCGCGCTGGTACATGGAGTGGATGCTAAACCGTTCCCCAAGGTCGTGTAAAACCCGAACCTACATGAAAAGCGATCAACATCAAGAACCCTTTAAATCCTCATCAATAGGAAAGAAGGAAGATAAAGTCTAACGTCATACCCGTTAGCATGCAAGTACATCGATGGGTGTCTACCCAAATCACCCAGCAACTCTGGGCTCACCACCTAGATGCTCGAAAGCTCCCTGCGAGGGATATGTGCAGCAGGAGAGGGATCCTCGATATCCACCTCCTCGTCCTCGATGTTTGGAACATCTACCTGGACAGGACGAATCACAGCCTCCACCAACCGACGAGGTCATGTTCGACGTAACGAGGATGAGGCACATCGAAGCCCTCCGCCAGACGCCGTAAGCGGTCCTATAGAACCGCTTCTACGGTGATCCGGATCCATAATATCTGGACAACAAGTCTCCAAATCACCTCAGAAAGGGTGTGGTATTTCCTTACCTGGAGCTTTCTAAAATGCATTATATGACTATATGCATGCATGCATTTACTTTAACATATAATAGAGTTAGAATGCATGACTACCCAATGCCTACATTTGAAATTTTTTTGCCATAGTCCCTTTGAAAATAAGACTATCCACATGCACATGAAGCATGTCTAGGTGGCCATTCAAGAGAGCACACTTGTCCCAAAGTCATATACCTAATATATGCATCAAAAATCAAAATCATCATGCATAATGCCAACCTCAATGCTAGGAGTATTTTGCCTTTCTACCTTTTGCTCATTGGACCTCAAATAGGACAAAAATAGCGAGTAAAAGGTGCCAATTGAATTTATCTGTAAGTCAATTTTTTTATCATTATGTTCAAAGATGGTTTAATACTAACATTTACTATGTTGAATATTTTTATCAAGTCATTTGTGCATACATAATCATCACTACTACTATGTGTTTAGATGCATTTCGTGCAATATCTCACAATCTAACTGGATGTAAACCGGAAAAAAATACATGCATACGTTACCAGGATAGTGTAGAACACTTGTACGGTGATAGAATTTGCAGAAAGCAGCCCGAACTCAACAGATCTGAAGATGGCTCGCGGTTTTTCTAAAGTGAAACAAGTTAAAAGTGACTTGTGAAGTGAAGCCTGCTGGGATTTATCATCCACGCTCGCCACAGCTCACTGTGACTCTGAAAGTGCACTGCTGGCACTCCTCTATGTGGGTCCCACCCCTCCAGCTCGGTCTAGTTCGAGTTGAAACGGAGTTTTTACGGGCTAGAAAGGTCAAATCAGGAATAAAAATACCACGCGATTGAGCAAAACAACATACAATCCTGGTCTTCTCAGATGAGACTTTGGATCTGTACATCACTCATTGGTAGTCGCTTTGAACACAAGGTATACTCCGATGGTGACCTCGGTTGTCACAAATCACATACATCAATACCTTATACAGTCCGATGTCATGACTCTAGGTCATTATAACGTGAATCCCGATGGGGTTTAACTGGCGTGAGTCTCGATGGGGGTTACAACGTAGATCCTCGGTGGGGGTTATAACACGTTCATCCGCTGACAATTTATCAACGAAGGTCAAGCGACCTTGACATTATTTTAGCCGATGGTAAGTAAACCCATCGAAGCGTTGAGAACCATTCGGTAGTTGCACGCATTTACTCGCGCGTCCCAAAGAAATCTCGACGGGTTACAACGATATCTCCATGGAGAGTAACGCATGCTCGACCATTGAATCACATATCAACGAAGGTCAAGCAACCTTGACGTCATTTCAGCCGATAACGTTTAAACCTATCAGAGCTATAGAGCTGTTTGAGGTTCTCATACCCAGTTGCTCATATTCCCCAGCGGGGGTCACAACGCAATGCTCCATTGATCTACACGTCAACAAAGGTCAAGCAACCTTGACGATCTCCTCACAGAGTTTCAGCCGTTGATTCACACGTCAGCGAAGGTCAAGCAACCTTGATAGTATATCCCATAGGATGTTTCAGCCGTTGATTCACACGTCAACGAAGGTCAGGCATCCCTGACAGCATTTGCTGTTGGTAGTAAATCCAACAGAATCGTGACATATTCTGGTGATACTAACCATGAGAGGTCAACATTATCAAAGAGGATAGATGATGGAATATGTTATATACATCCTCAAACTGGTCAAGCTTTATCCCCACAGATCTCTTACACATAAGAGATACCCCTTCAGGATCAAGTCGTTATCAAGAACACAGGAATTTGGTGATAACTCCAACACCAACATCCTAATGATTCAAATTTGCACATCGATCCATGGTCAAGATATTGCAATCCCCAGTTGAAGCAACAGGAGCCAACAATCATCCCCAAAGATGTTGGTCCACAACGCCATACACATGCATCATACATTTGCATCATGTTGCTATCCTTAGCACCATGTTTATCTTATTCGCGTTTCAAGTGTCTAGGATTCTTTATCCTACCCACGCATCGCCATGCATGAGTATGATAAAGAGGGCATCTGAGACACTCAAAATTTTCTTCATACCATCATTATTAACATTGCAGGAAGACAGATTCGTCTTTTAAGAGAGAACCCTGAAATACAATCCAAATCCATACCGGATACTACCGGAAGTGCAGCATCAACCCCGGATCGCAATCTGGGAGTAACGATTTCAACCTCGGATCTAACCCCGAGACCTGCAGATACAATACCGGAACTCACACCGGAGAAGACCGATTAATCTCGGAAATGACCCCGAGGTATCCAGTCTCAGTCCCAACCATGGGAATAGCCACCAACCTTGGTGATAACCCCAAGGAATGCAGTTTTGGAGATAACCCCGGAAATGCTTGTTTCAAATGCCATCAGCTTCAATATCGGCACTCACAACGAGATACACTGTGCCAACCTGGAAATAACATCAGGAAGATAGGCACACCTCAAAGATGATAATGAGGACCTTCAACAAATGCAAAGCAGGCTCAATCTCAAATAAGTCCGGCAACGCGTCTTTATCTACCAATCCGGAGATAACACTGGTGAGGGGCAACATCATTATCTCGTCCAAAATGATGCCACGTCTCGTCTCTACGCAACAATGTCCCACAAGGCTAACCAATCCCGAGTGACTATTGTGCGGGGTAATGGATGAAAGTTGAAGCTTGAAGACCGGAGGGCATCGTCCCATCTTTAATGACTTCGTACAAACTCTAATCCCATGCCATCGTACAACTCTCGACAACGGCGGTCCGAAATAGGTCCCGAATACCTCAAAACGGATGCCCGAATTGCACTTCTCAAAATTTGAGTGGACATTACAGTGCCTGAGTGCACGTACTTCGAGACGACCCGACTCGACAAAACTGGGCCGACCCAACCCGCCTCTGGTACACCTGCGGCTCATATGCCTATAAATAGAGGGCTTGGGGTGCTGATTTTTAAGAGAAAAAAGATGGGGAAACACTGCACAATTTGCTCTGCACTCGCCATACAGTGTATTTACCCACTCTTAAACACCTGTGAGCTCATATATAGCCTCTTTTGTACCCACAAAAGCCCGGTGTTTACCCACTCTAAAGATATAGAAGCCTTTTTTATCAGTCAGCTGTAAGCCTTCTCACACACTTTAGAGTCTTTCTCTTCATCTTTGCATACACCCTTCTACACGTTGAGAGTCATGTTGCTTGCTTTTGCCCAAACTTCTATTCAAGTGGTTTCATTTATACTATATATATATATATATATATATATTTACATATATATATATATATATATATATATTGACTAACACTATCGAGTTAAGCCTCGATTGAGCCTGCACTTGATTCCGAGCGTTTATCGCTTTAATATATATATATATATATATATATTAACTCGTGTGTCGCTTGACTTTGTTCGATGAGCCTAGATTTTGCCTAGTGCGTTTATTCATTTATATATATATATATATATATATATATACTTATATATATCAACCGTGTGTGTTCGGACTTTGTTCGATGAGCCTGATTTTGATTCAGTGCGTTTACTCGCTTTTATATATATATATATACTTATACATATGAATTGTGGTCGAATTACATTCGATGAGCCCGGATTTTACATATATATATATATATGCATTTATTGCTTATATATATATATATATTTCGCGTCCACTCGAGTTTCCTTCACGTGGAGTTGATCATTTACAACTTTATTTACGTTTTGTCCCGCCTTGAGTTTCTCCGTATGGCGGTTGATAGCTTTTAATAGCTTTATTTATATTTCGATCCCCATGGAGGTGCTTCGTGGTTGGTGATCTCGCCTATATATATATATATATATATATATATATTTACTTTATATATATATACTGCTACTACTTTTGTGTATAAACTGCAGATTTTGTGAGCCTAGGAATCATGTGATCACAGATTCATCCCATTGAATCTAGATTCGGTTCCCGTGATGGACATGTTCAAATGTATAGCGACTTTGTAAATTATTCTACGATGTCCCGAATTTCCTCGGATGGTTTCCATACCCACGAGGAAGTTGGCATTATTTTTTATATATATTTTTTTATACGGATGCCTCGTGATCCAATCAAATAAAATCAATCCAAATTGATCACTTAATAAAATGGGAGTGTAAAGGTCTCAATTCCTATTGAGCATCGGGGGTTTGAAAAACCTCTTTATAAAACATCACCGCCATATCTTACTAAAAACCTGAATTTTTACATAAATTCAAACTGTGTATATAGGTTCGAACGAGGCCTCGCACAACTTTCATATAATAGCACATTGACCCACACACACACACACACACACACTCAGGTAATAGTTTCTTGAAAAGACGTGGTCACCGTGGTAACACGGATGTCGGTGGGTGCCTAACACCTTCCCACCAAGCATAACCAAGTCCCCGGACCCTAAACGAATCTCGTTTTTGCCGACCCGTATATCAGTGTCACATCACTGGGTTCAATGTGCAAACATTTTCTCGGTTGTGTTGGTACAACCATTTAAAAAAAGAACTAGCGACTCTTAACAGTCCCATCGTCGACATTATACATGTCAGACTTTTTTCACTTATTTTTTCAAACAAATCTCACCTAAAACGAGAGCACCAAAGAACAAGTAACGGAAAGGGACATCCAAAAATCCCGACGTCGACATGCTTAAACTAATGCTTATAACTGTGAATTACTCTAAATGCAAATAATAACTAAAATAAGAATAATAATGTAATAAATCAAACTGGAGACAATGGGATCCTAACTTCATTTAACAGTTCATCTAATTACAACCATCACGCAAGATTGGTCACGACATGTAAAAGTAGCCAAGAGCACTAATATAGACATAACCATTTTTCAATGCATTATGACCTACTTACATACATCCACATGCACTAGACACCATATAATCATAAATAAAACCAATCTCACTATATTTCTATGTGAGATTGCAACAATATTGAATTTAAGCACAAGCCCTTATTTAACTCATACGGTGAAACAAAGATATGTCTATCTAATTCACGAAATACAAAGCTAAGTAAAATAGCCCCATATACGCATGCTATCATGATTACAACCACACTCGCATGTTATTTGTCAATTCCATACAAGCACATAAAACGAATGGTGATTAATCATTCATACATGCAAATCAACCATGATAGAAATTCTTTATAATATGCAAAATAGTCCAAAGCAATCAGGCCATAAGTTAGACTACGTATTAAACTCCATTAGAATCCCATAATGGAGTTTAGGTCATGACTGAACCAAAAGCCATTATGCGATCAAAGCAACGCATAGAAAATAAACGAACAATTGAAAGAGAGAAGAGAGAATCGATCAAACCCAATTGTTGATTATAAACCCAACGTAACGTTCAAATCCTCAATAATATCCAACAACGTTAAAGTAAAGCATCCACAATGACTGAATTCCAAAGAAGAAGTAGAAAATAAGAAATCTATGATTGGTTTCATGTTGGAATACTCTCCAAGTGTAAACCCTAGTTCTCTCCTATGAAAAGTACGTAAAACCGAAGATAATCGCAAGGTCTGGTGCCAACCATAATCGTTTATACAAACTCAAACACTTGAATTTCAAAAATTAAAATAAAGTCAAGAGTTTCAAGAAAAAAGTGCTGCCACAGATAAGGTCCTAGTGCACCCTAGGTGCGCTAGCGCTGGTAACATTTTCTCTGCTTATAGGTGTGGCAGCGCTACGCTTCCTAGCTCTTATAAGCGCATTTCGTCAAGTTAACTTCGCAATTTGGATTCGTGTTCTGCGCCGCTACATCCTTGTTCTCACCGTTTTGTTCATTTATCCCGCTAATGCTTGGTTTCTTTGATCCAACCTCCATTGCCACCAACCATTGTTCACATTCCATCTACCAATACCGAAAGCTCATGCCATTTTCGCACTTTTACACCCAAGGGAGTTCTCAATACATGCAATGCAAAATATTACGTAAATACAACTAAAAACACACTAAAATGTACTTGAGATGGGCATAGTTCATTGAATTGATATCCAATAAGTAGGTATAAAACCCACTTATCAAATACCCCCAAACTTGAACTATTTCTTGCCTCAAGCAATGTATACAACATAAACACTAAAAATGCAACTATATGCTACTTGTAACTAAATTATGATGCAAATGAGTCTCACATTGTTCCAATTTATAACCGAATTTCAGGTCCAAAATGCCTCTGCTGAATTATCTAGATTCAAGAATATTTAATTCAAACCAAACTATAGGCATAATATCATACACTCAGATAATTCATGTATCCTTTATAAATATCTTGTGTGTCTGCTGTGTTCACCAAAACTTGATTTAAGCAAAGAATACACATGCTAAACTGCTCAAAATAGAAAATTACAGTCTAAATCAAGACTTATGCACAAAGACTGTTCCAACATATCAAAACAAACTAAGGTTCAACAATGGGTTTAACTACTTTATTGCTACTCACGAGGGCGATTTTCGCTCTTTCCCGCGGTGTTTATTGTTATTTTTCTTTTCTTTTCGTTTTCTCTTCTTTTTTTCAAATGACAAATGCAATGCCTCATTCCATTAGGCAAACACTATTACCCCTTAACGAGCTTTCAACCAATGACTCTAGACCACATGAAAGACCTTAGGCGCTAGGTGTTAAGACATTTACCAAGCGATTTCTACTCAAGTAGCCAGGGCCCTGAAATAAGGCTAGCCACATTATTGCTATTCATTTTTTTATATATAGCATACCCATGCTTTCCCAAAGTTTGAATATCAATGTTTTTGCACAGTCTAAGTCTATGTTTCACATATTTCTCTTTTTAAAACAACATTTTCTATTAAACAATGCAACACATCATTCTTTTGCCTACAAGCAATTGTGAACACGTCCAGGTGCAAACCGAAAGCATCTAAACAAAGAATATGAATTTCATCGTCGTAAAACATTATAACTAGGTTCATGTTATCCAAAATGCTCCACACTCCTTCAAAATTCACTTTCATCATCATTAGACAAAAATTCCATAATGCTAGGATTCACAGACATGCACGACACATAAAATGCAACGAAACATATACTAACACAAGTAATAATGACTAAAACCAAAAATTTGTTGTGACGAGTTCGCTTCATTACATGCGAGAGAAGTGCCGGTAATGGTGTATCACGATCTTAAGAGCGAAGAATATGATCCTTTCCTCGGGGATGCGGTGTACCACCTTGCCGATCATCGAATCTGGTGATGGTAGCATGTGTAATGTCTTAGCTTGGTATTAACCGCGCTCCGGCTCCTCCCTCTACCTCGCGCATGCATAAGTGCGTCATACATTATGTTGCGTGTGGAATAAAAGGCGTGGTACTTCCTCGCATATATTTTAGCATGTTAGGTTCATACGGATACCTACTAAATGCGATATGCTTGCCCGCAATGATCCCCAGCGTGCTAACAAAGATAACAACTAGCTAACGTAATCTCATGGCCGATGAGGAAGATGGCGTGAGTTGCTTTCTACAAAGCAGAAATCGGCCAGACATGGACAGCGATTGAGTGAACGACAGAAAAGTTCTTGGGAGTGATTAGTGCGGCGCAGCGTGTCGCTGAGTCCTTGGGATGCTCGAAATCTGTGATAACAATAACAAATATTCAAATCTGTATCCAAACGATCTGTCTCCACCCGACTTCTTCGCTGGCCGGAGAATGGGTAAATAGTAAACACTTAGCCGAAATGGCTCTGGGTCTGTAATCCACTTGAATCCTACCGATGTAACAAGCCATCCGGCCGCTCATTGCAGCGATTTACTAGAACTCACAAGACAATAGCCATAGGTGCGCATGTAGCGTAGAAGTACACCCCGTATGACACCTACCTCGTGAATCATTACACTTTAACTCCACCATCTTCACGCCAGCTGGGGAGGCAGACCCTACGCTCGAGCAAGCGACTTTTGCCACAATTCTAGTAGTATTCAAATTTGAACATCCAAGTTAATGAATTTAGAGAGATCCATTATCCCCACCGGCCACTACTCTTACGATGATGATTCCGGTACGATGACCGTTAATGTAGTCACGAGACCTACAGCGCTTAGGACCGATTTAAGATCGATAATCGAAGTTAAGAAGATTACTAGCCTAATAGTGAGCAGATAACCAACGGCCCGAATTACCCCCAATGAGATTTTTGCACAACCCTATACGAAACCCTAGATTAAATATCAATGAATTTATTGATCATTAGCTAAAATATAAGCAATCTCGCCGCGATTTGAGAGGAGATTGGTAGATGGAAAAAAATAGGACTTCTCTGATTTCTTAATTTGTAACATTTGGAGAATGGGGAATCGTAATGCGTTATGGAAACTGAGAAGGTCTTTGTTATATCGAGTGATATAGATATAAAGCACAACACATGCTTTTAACTTAAAAAAAAAATTCAACTTCTGGGGTGTACCCTATGGCGGCAAGGCGTGCTTTTCAGCTGAGATTCGAGTACGGCTTGATTACTAGTTTATTTCTGGCCAGAGTTGCTTGCGCTACGGGTGCACGAAATTAAAGTTTTAAACGCTACAAACACAGTAAGCGCTGGTTGCGATCACCCTTGTATCAATTTTCCTTCCCAACATGAGGCCTTCTTCAAGTGCTCATCGAATTCATTCCAATATACCCCTATGGAGAACACCAATAAGAAGCACAAAGCATAAATTCTTTGAACAAGCATGGGTTTCTAACCTAATACCATAATTTCGAGGGTTATACCTGACAGCCTCATATTCCAAATTTAAACACTAGTCATAAAATATTTACGCAAAGCTATAATCGATCATCAATTTAAAAATGATTTAAAGTAAAGATGAACTAAAAACAACCTAAACTTCAATAAATAAAAAGTAGAGATAGAAATAATGGAGTTTTGCCTCCATAAATGACTAAGTTATAATATCCAGTTTAAGCAGTTGCTTCTACGAATCTCATGCATTTGAAGAAAGAATTGAAAGCACTTTCTACATGCTGTCCACCTCGCTTACCAAAAGTAATGCTTTTCTCAATTCTTGCCCATTCACCTTTAAAAGGTCGATCCAGGAAGCTTATCATACCAACCTATCGCTTTTATGACTTTGGGAAGGCAGCTTCTTGAATCTGTAAATGGCCCCGGAAACCGTCATTCGATTTCTGGGGCCCTAGGAAAAGATTTAAGTCTGAATCGTAGCAAAACCCTTCGTCCGGTTCAAATGCCATCTCACGATTTTGCGATCATACCCATTCTTCACCTTCTCTGTATACGGCTTGAATTCTTATATATGCACAATACGGGTTCATCCAATTCATTGAAATGGTTGAGGTAAGTGCTTCCCTCAAGTAGCCTTTTCAAATCAAAATTTAGCTCAATCGCCCAATACGCCTTTATGCTCTAGCTCCGTAGGTAGGTGACAAGCTTTCCATACGAGTAAAAAGGTGACATGCCCAGCGATGTTTGTATGCGATCCACACGATACCATGCGCATGCATCAATTTCCATATACCGATCTTTCTAGTGGGATTATAACTTTTCAAACGACCTTCCTAAGGAGATTAGTAGCCTTAAACAGATTCATTCACTTTGTGGGTGATAAGAAATTGTGAAAGTAGTATGCACACAAGCCAATCATATTTGATGATAAAGCATATACTTTGTAACAATCTTATTCATTTATTAATAAAAGTATTAATTTATTAAAGGCTTTTAATTATCTACATGATCTTTGTTTTATAATATGTGATAAACCCATAGTTTTAAGCAATGCTTTTAGAATAATGATGATGATCATTCTAATGAGATCTAAATTCTTAGAAAGCTTAAAACTAAAATAGTTCCCAATCATTGGATTACTAAATTGGGGATTAGTGAATGGGATAGATTGGGTACATACGCCGCTTGCTCATTGGATGAGGATGATTGATCTCATGATCATTTGTGTGGAGACACTAAAGCAAGTATGTAGGTGCTTATTAGAGAATAAGTTCAATCGAACGTGGCTCGCTAAGGAATACCTAATGGAGTTTTATTTGCTGTCAATAGGAATTTCATAGTGATAGTAGACAAGTAATCCTTGGACTTGAGATCATCATAGTATCTTGTGTATGATGAGTTATACTTTGACTTATTCCTTAAGACCCTTAGGATATATCAAAGGGTATGCTTGGGTATAATAAGTTATGCATGGAGATAATGTATGATCGATAAAGAATCTACCACTTCTAATAAAAGAAGAGAAATGTCTATGTGATTCGATAAATGACAACCCGATGAGTCCTTGGCGGCGAGAATGAAATTAAAAAGGAGTTTCTAATTTGCATTATTTGGAGTTGTGCATTTAAGAGTCGAAATACATATAATTAAATAAAATAAGACTCGACAAGTAATTCCATGTCTTATATTTAATTGGGACATTGTATGGTGGAAGGATTGAATTATACAGTAACTATTTACTCGAGGGTTCTTTAATGATTAATGTTGAAATCTATATTATCCGGAAAGTCGTTAATCGCTAGGGAGGCTTTATCCCTATTGTAGAATAAATATTATTTATTTAAATAAATTAATTGTTTAATTTATTTATTTAAATAAGATTAGAATTATTCTAATTGATTTATTTCTGTAGGTTTAATATGGAGAACCACAAAGGGTCACACACTTATAAAAGGAAGAATAATTATTTAAAAGTTAATGGCATAATCGTAATAATATGTTAAGTATATTTAATTTAATCTATGGTGATAGAATAAATTAAATAGCTTAATATTTATTATTTAATATTTTAGAAATATTAAATATAAATTAATAAGAGGAGTCTTATTAATATTATTACAATTATTATTATTTTAATTTCTAAAAGAGTTTAGGAATTAATTTAATATAAGTACTCTCATTTATTCCTAATTGGATTAGGAAGGAAAATTAATTAAAGGAGTTTAATTAATTATCCCTAATAAGATTAAGGAGCTTAATTAATTAAAAGAATTTAATTAATTAAATAAAACCCAATTCCTTAATTGTTAAGGTGGGTTGCCCACATCTATTAATAAGAGAAGTCTTATTATGGGTGGTGGAGGTTGTTGACTTTTACAACATACGTAATTCCAATAGTTGGGAGAGTACGTTCTTTTCTATAGAGATAGAAAACTAGGGTTTGAGCCATAAACACCCATCTTCTTGAATTTTCTTCTTCCTTGGTGGATCACCTCTAGAGGCCAAACACATGGGTGGCTAACGTTGATCGAAGGAAGGAACCAAACCCGGTGGATTCAAGTTGAGCGAAAAGGATTGGAGGTGAACTTGTACACGAGGAAGCTCGATCTTCGAGGGTATGATTTTATTCTTTATCTTTTCGTTTAATTAATAATTGTGCATAAAGGATGATCCGGGTTTATGGTTTGTTAATAATTTTAAACTCTGATTTTTACACGCTTCCGCTAATTTATGCAATTTGATTGCGCCCATGAATATTACAAACCCAACAGTGGTATCAGAGCCAAACCTTTATGCAAATTATTAATTATTAAATTTGATATGTATATTGATATGTGTTTAGAACAATTTAATTGGGCATAATTTTATCGTATAAAATTTAAAAAAAAAAAAAAAAATCAGGTATTCTTTTTTTTTTTTTTTATGATCACATGCTCAAAGGCAATCAGGCAAGAAATAAAAAAATAAAATAAAATAAAATAAAAGCTGGGCCACCAGGTTAAGTAATGGAAATTAAGGGGCATGATTGGTTAATGATTGGTAAAGCAAATCACGGAAATCATGAGCCACCAAATTGAACACCGGAAATTAAGGGCATGATTGGTTAATGATTGGTAAAAGCAAATCACGGAATCATGAGCCACCATTTGGGCACTGAAATTAAGGGCCATGCATTTAAAATCGAGAAATCATAGCATACACTAAAAAAAAAAAAAGCAGGTTAAAGTATATATATATTATAATTATATATGGATATATATATATATATATATATATATATTATCTACGGTTAATATAATATATATATATATATATATATTAATTATTTTATAATTAAAATAAAAGTTTATTTTAATTTTAAAATAAAAGTTTATTTTAATATTAAAATAAAAGGTTTATTTTAATTTTAAAATTAAATTTCATGCTAACTAATTAGAGTTGAATTTGATTCCATGATAACTAATTAGAGTTGAAATTGGATTCCATGTTTCCTTAAATAAAGGAGTTTATTTAGATATAAAATAAGATTTTATATTATTCAAAATAAAGGAGTTTATTTGTGAATAGGAAAGATAATCCGTGTTTCCTTTAATATTTTTTTACATGGAATTGGATTCCATAATTAATTAAAATAAAAGAGTTTATTTTAATTAAAGATTTTTTTTACATGGAATTGGATTCCATAATTAATTAAAATAAAAGAGTTTATTTTAATTAAAGATTTTTATATATATGGAATTGGATTCCACAATTAATTAAAATAAAGGAGTTTATTTTGATTAAAATTTTGATTAAAATAAAATAGTTTATTTTATTCAAAATTGGATAAATTAAAATAAAATAGTTTTATTTTGATTTAAATTTGGATTAAAATAAAGGAGTTTATTTTAATTCAAAAATAGATTTTATACTTAACTAAATTTGCCCATTAAATGATATCAATATATATATTAAATGTTTATTATTCATGAGATGAATGTTATTTATTGATGCATATGGTGATGTGTATGATAATAAATGGGATTGATTATGGACTATTGACGATATGATTGGATTTTATTTTAGTTGAATGCATGAATGTATGGGTTTTATTAAATGGGAATTCAAGTACCTCGTCTTCTCTAATTTTTTCTTAATGTAAATTCTATTCCCCTCCTATGTACTTTCCTCGATTCTTGATCAAGGTTTCTATTTATTTTAAATTGTTTTTGTAATAGGAATAGTTAGAATTAATTTTGAAAATTGGAGATCAAGGAAGCAAGGCGCTTAGAAGACCCGTTTGTAATGGAGCCAGGTTTAAATATAATAGTTATATTTAAATATTATTTCTTACACCCCAAGGTTTGACCTTTTGATTCACTTGGTGGCTCTAGTGAACCAAACTAGAATAAAAGTCCATAATCAATCCGGGTAGAATATAGTATTCTATATGTGTATGCTTATACTATATATATTATATATTATGCAAACATGCTTCGCATGTTAATTAATATGATACGTATTTTATATATATATATATATGTGCGCCGCTAAACAAGATGAGATAATTAATAACAAACCCTCGATTTTTATATTAAGTCCTAAGCGTTCAAAGATATTTGAAATATCGAGCGTAAGCCTTCTAACATGATAAAATTAATAGAGTATTAAATATTTAATATGAGTTTGTTGTGTCACCACAAGGCAAGTATTAAGTATTTAAGATGTTAATTTATCACATTTGATGCTTATAAAGAAAATTGAACAATATTGTTTTGTTGTGTCACCACAAGGATGATATTTTTTTTTTGAATATATGGAGTGCTAGAGTCGGACTTAACTTGGATAATTTTGATTCGGATGTGCCACCACTTGATCAAAATAATCTAAGAGGCAAAAGAAAAGGAGTTCATAGTTGATGTAATTGACAAAAGTTGTCTACTATTTATTTATATATAGTTTGTTGTGTCACTTACAAGGCTATATACATTTGAAATGGGATCCTTATTCTCACTAGCAAATCTTTAATTAGATTTCTTAGAACTATATAAGTGAGGGTAATATAGTTTGAAGAAAATAGTGGAGATACCAATTTAAAACAAGACCTAATTTATTTTGGTAATTAATAAAAGAATGTATGTTAAAATGTTGTTAATTACAAATTCATTTACTGAAATTTTATAATGTCTAAAATTACTATCACTGCGAAGCATATTAGATGCTAAATTAACTTGGGCCAAATTAAACGGATTGGTTTAGGAATTTGAGAATAGTTCTCATGTTGAAAAAAGCTATCTTATGCCCTAATACGCCTATCCCTGCAATGGTTGCGCACAATGCCTCGAGGAAGAGATTGCTACTTTTAGAAAGTGGCGAGATGATGCATAGTTGGCTCAATGCATCATACTGCATCCATGAGTAATGAGCTTCACGTCGACATGAAACTATGAATGCTTCTACTATATTCCCGCACATCAAGTAGTTGATGGTGAGGAAAGTAGGACCGATAGATATCGGATATCTAAGGAGCTCTTAGATCTAGAATGGCCAATGGCACTATAGTACGAGATAAAAGTCCTTAACATTATCAATTTGATTGATTAATTAGGACAACGGAGTTTTGTCATGGATGGAGAGTTGAGCCAAGATTTGATCTTGCACTCATAGGACTCCTTTCACAATTGTTGTGAATTTTTATATGAACAAGCTAGATATCGACTTTCTGTTGATTTGCTTAACATGTTAAAAAATATTGAGAGTCACTTTCAACCAAGAAAGACCAGAGTCTTCTTGGTAGGGGCCAAAGGATCTTTTGAAAAGAATAAGCGATTCAAAGAAGGTAAATAGAAAGGCATAAACAAAGGATAATAAGAACAAAAATCGATATGGATAGCAAAGGAGTTTGCTTCCCTTTGCAATAAGCTGGACCTTTGAAAGAAAGCTGAGAAGCATCTTGCGAGAGGCTAACCAAAGAAGCTTAGTGAAGTTTTGGTTACAAATACAAATTTGTTCATGATTTAAAATAAATTTTTCTTTAAGTCGAGGTTCTACTTGGGTATTGGATACGAGTTTTGGTTATCATAAATATAGATTTATGAAGGACCAAGCGAAGTAGAAAGCTAAACAAATATAAGTAATCATGTGTGGGAAATGAAGCAAAGGTTGTAACATTAGACATAGAAACTTATAGTTTAGCAATGCCTCTGAGCAAATCTATTAAGTCGATAAGTTGTTATTGTATTCCAGTTCTTGTTAAAAAATATTATTTCCATTTTATTGTTGGACAATGAAATCTTTGGTATTATAATTAAGAACAATTGTTGTTTATTTTAATAATAATAATTTTTGTATAAATGGAATATTACTTAATAAATTTTGTATACTTGACTTACATGAAAATAATTTTGCATATTGAACAAACTAGTATAAGAAAAGGAGATGATCATTCAAAGAGTTGAATGTGTGTATTTCTACGAAATACAATTGTGAATTATTTGAAAGGTTCAAAGAATTGAAATGAAACAAATTGGCAAAGTATTAAGATTCTTTGATTAGATCGAGGAATAAATACTTGTGCGATAAGTTTCTAGATCATCTCAAATGGTTTTCTCATAATGGACACATCACGTCTGTGATAATTGATTGATGTATCTGAATGAAAAATCATTACCTTGTTGGACATAGTGCGGTCCATAATGATTTTACAGACATTCCGGTATTCTTACGGGATAATGTCCTAGAAATGGCTGCATATCTACGAAAAGGTAACCTCAAAATCCAGCCCCAAGACTCCATAAAAGTTATGGATGAGGGAGGATTCTAATCTTAAGTATGTTAAGATAAGGGTTGTCCAACTTATGTGAAAATGGTTTCAAAAGGATAAGCTTGGGACAAGATTTGACAAGTATAGATTTATGGGACATCCTAAAGTAAGTTTAGGGTAAATGTTCTATAATCCTACTTAGCAAAAGGTGTTTGTTACGAAACACGCTTCCTTACAAGATAAAGGTGTTTATCATTAAAAAGGGGCTAGTGGGAGGATAATAGATCTTGAAGAGTTCAAGAACCACAAAACACTATAAGTCAAATAAGAGGAACTGTAAATAGACCTATTGTACCTAGTAATAAATAAATTTGAAATAAGATTGAAGATACCTAGGAGGTATGGATTCATCATGGATGATGATGATGATGAGGAGGCACGCATCATAGAAGATGATGATCGAGTTACATACGATGAGGTAAGAGTTTTAGTGTGTACAAAAGGGGTCAGTGGGAGCGTCTTGAAATTTCTAGTATTATATGTTGATATACTACGGATGAGGAATTACATACCAATGCTACAATCAGTAAAGATAAAGTTGTCTAAACAATCCTCCATGAATGATTTGGGAAGAGTATCATTATTGGGGATGTAAATCTATATAGATAGATTTAAAAGGATGCTCGACTTAACCCGAGGCGTATATTCATTTGATGCTAAAGTCATTTAGCATGGCAAACTCAAGAGATGTCTCATATCGATGAGCTATGGAGTGTATCTCTCTTAATAGTCCCCACAGACTCCTAAAAAGAGAGGTCACATGAGTGACTATCATGTATGCAATGAAATATACGAGACCTGATGTTGATCAGTCATATTATGGAGAAGTTCACTATGAGTCAGTGAAAAACATCTTAAAGTGTTTAACCGGCACTAAGGATGTGATCATATTCATGGTGGGTCTAAATTAAAACTAGAGGGCTTAACAGACTCAAGTTTTTCAGACAGACCAAGATGACAGAAAATCCACTTTAAGGTAAAGGGTTACCTTGGACAGTGGTGCAGTGAATTGGAAAGGTTCCAAACAGCAAAGAGTTGCTGGTTTAGTGATAAAGACAAAGTATATAGCTATAAATGAAGCTGCAAGTTGATTGTTTGGATTAAAAGTTCATTACAGAACTAGGAATAGTTCCCAAGTCTCATCTTGGATCTAAACATGTGTTGTGGCACTTTCATTTGATTATTAGAATCATTGAAAGATGGGAAATCACTATAGAGATAGTGGACTCTCAAGAACAACATTACATATCCATTAACTAAAGCTTATCCAACAGCAGGATAATCGTCACTTAGAGAAGAAGAGTATAAGATACCATGACGATTGGCTTTAGTGCAAGTGGGAGATTGAAAGTAGTATGCACACAAGCCAATCATGTTTGATGATAAAGCATATACTTTGTAACAATCTTATTCATTTATTAATAAAAAGTATTAATTTATTAAAGGCTTTTAATTATCTACATGATCTTTGTTTTATAATATGTGATAAACCCATAGTTTTAAGCAATGCTTTTAGAATAATGATGATGATCATTCTAATGAGATCTAAATTCTTAGAAAGCTTAAAACTAAAATAGTTCCCAATCATTGGATTACTAAATTGGGGATTAGTGAATCCGGATAGATTGGTACATCGTTGCTTGCTTTCATTGGATGAGGATGATTGATCTCATGATCATTTGTGTGGGAACACTAAAGCAAGTATGTAGGTGCTTATTAGAGAATAAGTTCTTTGAGCATTGGCTCGCTAAGGAATACCTAATGGAGTTTTATTTACTGTCAATAGGAATTCTGTAGTGATAGTAGTACAAGTAATCCTTGGACTTGAGATCATCATAGTATCTTGTGTATGATGAGTTATACTTTGACTTATTCCTTAAGACCCTTAGGGTATATCAAAAGGTATGCTTGGGTATAATAAGTTGTATATGGAGATAATGTATGATCAATAAAGAATCTACCACTTCTAATAAAGAAGAGAAATATCTATGTGATTCGATAAATGACAACCCAAAGAGTCCTTGGCGAGGTAGAATGAAATTAGAAAGGAGTTTCTAATTTGCATTATTTGGAGTTCATGCATTTAAGAGTAAATACATATAATTAAATAAAATAAGACTTGACAAAGAATTCCATGTCTTATATTTAATTGGGACATTGTATGGTGGAAGGATTGAATTATGCAGTAACTATTTACTTAAGGGTTCTTTAATGATTAATGTTGAAATCTATATTATCACGGAAAGTCGTTGATCATTATGGAGGCTTATCCCTATTGTAGAATAAATATTATTTATTTAAATAAATTAATTGTTTAATTTATTTATTTAAATAAGATTAGAATTGTTCTAATTGATTTATTCACAATAGGTTTAATATGGAGAACCTAAAGGTCACACCATAAAAGGAAGAATAATTATTTAAGAAGTTAATGGCATAATCGTAATAATATGTTAAGTATATTTAATTTAATCTATGGTGATAGAATAAATTAAATAGCTTAATATTATTATTTAATATTTTAGAAATATTAAATATAAATTAATAAGAGGAGTCTTATTAATATTATTACAATTATTATTATTTTAATTTCTAAAAGAGTTTAGGAATTAATTTAATATAAGTACTCTCATTTATTCCTAATTGGATTAGGAAGGAAAATTAATTAAAGGAGTTTAATTAATTATCCCTAATAAGATTAGGGAGCTTAATTAATTAAAAGAATTTAATTAATTAAATAAAACCCAATTCCTTAATTGTTAAGGTGGGTTGCCCACATCTATTAATAAGAGAAGTCTTATTATGGGTGGTGGAGGTTGTTGACTTTTACAACATACGTAATTCCAATAGTTGGGAGAGTACGTTCTTTTCTATAGAGATAGAAAACTAGGGTTTGAGCCATAAACACCCATCTTCTTGAATTTTCTTCTTCCTTGGTGGATCACCTCTAGAGGCCAAACACATGGATGGCTAACGTTGATCAAAGGAAGGAACCAAACCCGGTGGATTCAAGTTGAACACGAAAAGGATTGGAGGTGAACTTGTACCTGAGGAAGCTCGATCTTCAAGGGTATGATTTTATTCTTTATCTTTTCGTTTAATTAATAATTGTGCATAAAGCATGATCCGGGTTTATGGTTTGTAAATAATTTTAAACTCTGATTTTTACACGCTTCCGCTAATTTATGCAATTTGATTGCGCCCATGAATATTACAAACCCAACAAATTGTGGTCAGGATGGCCACATAGCACCAAACTGTCCAAACCCAAAGAAGGGTGCTTGTTTTACTTGTGGTTCGAAGGACCATCTGGCAAGAGATTGTCCCAAGAAGGGATCGGGAGGGTCAGGATCAGGAGGAAATCGAGGAAACAACAATTGGAAATGCCTTAACCATCACTTAGGACCAACCACAACAAACCCTAATCAAATCGCCCGGACTTTCAACATGGCCAGTCACAAGATGATGCATTCAATCCGTGATGTGGTGTCGGGTATAATTCGGATCAATAAAGTTAATGCTTACGTATTATTTGATTCGAGTGCTACTTGTTCCTTTATATCCAGATGATTTTGCCAAGAATTTAGATTTGCCTAAGAATGAATTGGATTACCCCATGAACATAGAAATTGTGAATAGAGAAATAATCCCTCATTGTAAATGCGTACATAAGAATTGTAGAGTGGATATTAAGGGTAATATCATGAACGTAGATCTTATTCCTATTCGACTTGGGGAATTTGATGTTATTTTGGAATGGACTAGTTATTCAATTACTTGCGGGTCAGTAATTGATTGCCAAAAGAAGCGTGATAACCTTATGACTTCGTCAAAGGTTGTGTTTTACGGTAGCAAGTCGCCTAGACAAACGAGTTGTCGGCGATGATGCGAGCCGGAAGTTATTAAGACAAGGGTGTAGGATACTTAGCTTACATATTCGACAAATCGAAAAAGAGAATCCTAAGGTAGAAGAGATCTGGATTGTGAGGATTTATTCGACGTATTTCGCAACGATTTACGGGACTTCCACCGGATAGAGAAGAAGATTTCAGAATCGATTTGGCACCAAACCGCTCTAATATCGAAGGCACCATACCGAATGGCACCCAGAGAGATGAAAGAATTAATGGTACAACTACAAGAATTGTTGACAAGAAGTACATTCAACCGAGCGTATCTCCGTGGGGAGGCACGCGTGTTGTTGTTAAAAAAGAAGGATGGATTGATGCTTTCTCGCATTGACTACTGAAGAGAACTGAATAAGGTCACGATTAAGAATAGATATCTATTACCGATGATCGAACGCGACCTGTTTGATCAATTGAAGGGAGCAAGATACTTTTCTAAGATAGATTTGAGAAGTGGTTATCATCAATTGAAGGTGAGACCAGAGGATGTACCGAAGACAGCGTTCAGAACGCGATATGGTCACTACAAATTTTTAGTAATGTCATTTGGTCTTACGAATGCTCCTGCAACATTTATAGGACTAATGAATGGTGTATTCAAGCCGTTTTTGGACAAATTCGTAGTGGTATTTATAGATGACATTTTGGTATATTCCAAAACTAAAGAAGAACACGAAGAACATTTGAGGTTAACATTGGAAGTATTGAGAAGGGAGAAGTTGTACGCTAAATTTTCGAAATGCGAATTCTGGATCGAGCGAGTACAATTTCTTGGTCACGTGATCGATAAAAATAGAATTTCGATAGATCCATCTAAAGTAGAAGGCGTGATTAATCGGGATCAATGAGAACGCCATCGTAAGTAAGAAGTTTTCTTAGATTAGCAGGATATTATAGAAGATTCATACAAGACTTTTCCAAGATCGCAACTCAGATTAACTAATTTAACTCGTAAAAGTCGTGAAATTTGTTTCGACGGATAAGTGTGAGGAAAGTTTTCAAGAATTGAAGAAGAGGTTGAGTACGACCCCGTGGTTATCTCTTAGGATGATACATGAAATTTTGTGGTTTTATAGTGATGCGTCGCATAAAGGACTTGGTTGTGTCGATGCAAATGGCAAGGTCATTGCGTATGAATCACGACAATTGAAGGATTACGAGAAGGGATATCCCACCCATGACTTAGAGTTAAGCAGATTATTTTTGCTTTGAAAATTTGGAGGCACTATCTCTACTGGGGAGAAGTGTGAAATATATACCCACCACAATAGTCCGAAATATATTTTCACGCAGAAGGATTTTAATATCGTCCAAAGAAGATGGTTGGAATTAATTAAATATTACGATTGTGAGATTTTATACCATTTAGGAATTAAAGCAAATGTGGTTAAGCGCCTTAAGTAGAAAGGGTCGAGAAATTGATGATGTTAACTTCTCAAAAGGAGCTAATTGAAATGGAGAAAGCTGAGTTGAAGTGAAGTATCCTATGGAGATCGATGAGAAGCTATATTCGGATGCAACTGCACAATTCTACTAGATAAAGTAAAGGAGGCTCAACAGGTGACGAAGAATGTAAAAAGGTAACAAAGAAGATATCTGAAGGAACCAACCGAGATTTAAGATGGATAAGGAAGGAATCTTTGAGATTTGAGAGTAGAATTTGGGTACCGCTAGTACAAGAGATTAAGGAAGAAATTTTGAGCGAGGCTCATAGTTCACGATATTCAATTCACCCTGGTAGTACCAAAATGTACCAAGATCTTCGACAACATTTCTAATGGCCAAATTTAAAACGAGATGTTACAGAATGTGTTGCCAAGTGTCTTACCTGTCAGAAAGTGAAAGCAGAACATCAGAGACCGAGTGGATTGCTACAACCGTTAGAGATCCCAGAGTGGAAATGGGAACATATTACAATGGACTTCGTGGTTGGCCTTCCGACGACTCAGAAAGGCTACGACGCAGTATGGGTTATCGTTGACCGATTAACGAAATCCGCACTCTTCTTTCCGATCAAAATCAGATTCAACTTAGATCAGTTGGCGAGGTTATACGTAAATGAGATTGTTTTGAGGCACGGAGTTCCGGTATCAATTGTTTCAGATAGGGATCCGCGCTTCACATCAAATTTCTGGAAACATCTTCAGGAATGTATGGGAACGCAATTACGAATGAGTACAACATACCACCCTCAAGCGATTTTGATGAGTGAGAGAACGATTCGGACATTAGAAGATATGCTAAGAGCGTGTGTGATGGACTTTAAAGGAAATTGGGATGATCACTCACCGTTAATAGAGTTCTTCTACTACAACAACAGATTACCACGCTAGTATAGGCATGCCGCCCTTACGAAGCGTTATCTGGCACAAAAGTGCAGAACTCCGCTTTCGGGATGAAGTTGGTGAGAGACAATTGCTAGGGCCGTAATTGGTACAACAGACGTGAGAAATAGTCGAAGTGATCGAGCACGGTGATCGAGCGGCTCAAGATCGACAGAAGAAATCTGCCGATCCACATCGTAAAAATATCGAGTTTGAATCGGTAGTTATGTTTTCTTGAAGGTCTCTCCACAGGAAGGAAGATCGGGGTTTGGAAAGAAAAGGAAATTGAGCCCAAGATTCATTGGACCCTTTGGAAATCTTCGAGAAGAATCGGAGAAGTAAGCGACGAGGTAGCCTTACCTCCGAAGACTCGAGAATGTCCACAACGTCTTCCATGTCTCGTATTACGACCATACAAAGTCGATTACAAGCATGTAATTGAATACGAACCCTGCATTTTGAGAAAGACTTATCTTACGAAGAAATTCCTATCCAAATTGTCGTAATCTAAAAGAACAAGTTCTCGAAATAAAGTTATACCTTCACATTAAGGTAATTTGGAGGAACCACAACAAGAAGAAGCTACGTGGAAACTCGAAGAGAATATGATGAAGAACTACCCTCAATTATTTACTTAATTATGTGTAAAAGCGATTCGGGGACAAAATCTTGTGGGGGGGAGAATGTGAATTGAATTTATTGAGTCGTGATTCGGGGACGTAATCCTTTTAAGGGGGAAAGATGTGACGAACGTGAATTTTGTAATTTAATTTTAATATTTATTGAATTAAATAAATATTATTCGATGATTTAATTATTGAATTAAATAATTACTTGATGCTGATTGTGGTAGATTAATTTAATTATATGTGTTACATTTATTAAATTAATGTGAGAATAATTATTATTCAAGTATGTAATTATGTGAGCTTATTGAATTAAATGAAATATTTAATTAAGCATGATGTTATTTAATTAATTTAATTATTAATTAGAGAGTTAATAATTTGACATTATTTATTAATGAGAAAATTATTTATGTGACTATGTGAATTTATGAGAAATTATCATATTTTATTTATATTAAATTAAATACATTAATTGAGTTATTTTATAAAGGGTGTGACATTATTTAAACTATATGATAAAAGAGTTTATTAAATTAATTGAGTTTAAGCCTTTAAGGCTAGCCAAACATGGCCTTAATGGGAGTTACTAGCAGTTGCCCATGGCTGGGATAACTGACCACTTCTGCGTCAGTTCTTCTCTTTTAATTCAGACGTCTTCTTTTTATTATTATTATTCTAAGTCCGAAAATAGAGAGGGAGAAAGAGTTTGAGAAGTTGTCAGATAAAATTGTGAGATTTATAGATATTGGGAGTGTGTAATCAACAAGTTGTTATGAAAGAGTCATATGTGATCATCTCTTCTAAATCTATACTCTGGGTAATTTCTCCAAACCAAATTCTGTTTTTACGTTGTTTGAGTTTTCACAAACTTGGTTTTCAAAGTTTACTGTAAAGTCTCTGTAATTGAGAAATTGTGTTGATTATATGGATATATGTAATAATACGAGTAACATAACATGTTTTATATATATATATATTCATAATTCCATATCATAAGTTTCGTAATATGATGACTTGCTATTTCAAAAATTTATAGAGTTTGGGTTTTGGCCATATGGCCCTTATACGTAACTTTAATGTGTCAAACATAAATGTTTTTGTAAAATTCCCACTCTTATATTATTATGCATGTTGATACGAAGAGACCAAAGTTTAAATAAACGGATTCGGTGTTATAACGAATCCGTAGTGACAATTTTCATGTTTTATTTTCAAAACCACCAAGAACATCAAAGTCAGTGAAATTCGCATATTTTAATTCTGTAATTATGTGTTTTAATGGATTAAAATCGTTCTATGATTGTTGGGTAATGAGTAAGTATAAATCGTAGCATGTGGGTATGTTAATTCAGTGTAGTAGTAAATTAATTGGAGTTTTTTTGGGCTATGTTCTGCAATTTTCACGAATTACGAGCAGTTTTTAATTCATACCATGCAGCGCGACACGATCTCAAGCCTTAAGGCCATGCCAGCATGCCACAGCTAGCCGCAGATGCCGAGATGTCCAATAGCGGTACGAAGACTTAACAAAAGTGGTATGTAATTTCACTCTGCAGAATGTCCGAGAAATGAAATATTTTTAATATTCAAGTTTAGCAACGTGATGCAACTTGATTTAATGAACATAAAAATATGTTTTAAGTATAATGAGATGTTAAAATAAATACTTAACATGTAAATAACATAATTACATGTGGATTGAATTATTGATTTCATAAGTAGCTTATTATTCATGAAGTGTTATTATGTGACAATAAGTGTGATATTTGACTAAGAAATCCATAACCAAAGTTTAGATAAAAGAATGGGTTTATGATGATTAGTTAAATTATAATTAAAGCTGGTATTGTGAATGTGAATGGTATGTAGGATTAAATTCAAAGAACGTGTTTAGTTAAAGTGTAATCTACGCACGAGGCAAGTTTCCTAACCCTACTTGTCATTATTGTTCAAGTTTATTATTTACCTCGAGTAATTATCATTACTATTATTCAAGTTCGAATTATTATATTAAAGATTGATTATCTTTTCAAAGTATGATTTTGTTATACAATAATCGTTCTATTGTATACTCCTTAAGATTATTATTCAATTTGAATATCATTATTATTGAACATTATTAGACTAGCGAACCCTTATTAATTCGACTAGTCCATAGTTGATGAAGCGTTCTAAATTTCGTAACCTTGATGAATTATCCAAACCAAACTTCCTTTGGTGCGGACTCGAATGTCAAATCGAGATGAACAACCCCGCAAAGGGATTTACTTATGCGTTAACGTTAAGATATTGTGCACGATGATGGTACTAAGGGTGATCCCCTAAGTAATGAAAGTACAAAGGTCCATAGTCTTATGATCGTTAAAGGTTTCAAGTATAACCCTTGATAACCTAGGATATAGTTCAAGGTCTTATGACCCTCAGAATTCTTTTGATTCTTGTTATTCATTCTTGATTCAAAAGTTGAGCTTTTATTCAGATGTCTTTGATTTACTCGCATGTTATTATACTGATATTTCATTATTATACTTGTGGGCAATAGTGCTCACTCTTGCTTAATAATAACATTGTAGTTAAGAACGAAAGAACTGATGAACCTTACACTAGTAAGGGAAAGGGCAAAGTTATCAAATGATGAAGACTTGATATTTTATTTGATGATGTATTTATGTTAGACTTGAGTTAATGATGTTGTTTAAGACTTATTATTTATATTTCGCACGAGATGTTTAAGGTTAGTTCAACTTTGGGGATGATGTGTATTATTAGGATGTTGTAACCCCATAAGGGAAGATTTTATTTCTATCTATTGCATGGTTTGCATTTATTATGGGTAGATAGATAGATGATATTTGTCTGAATGAACACCAAATCCCGTGGAATTGAAGTACCCGGATTTGGGGGTGTCACATCATCATCCTCTTGTGGCAACTCAACAGGATCCTCCTCATCCGTCTCCACATCATCATCCTCATCTTCAACCACTGTGACCAACGGGGCTGACTCCCGTGGCAGTAGTTGTTACCAACTAACATGAATGTCGCGAGGCTCCTCCTCCTGAGGGCACATGAGGTCTATCCTCCCTAGCCGATTGTTTGGATTCTCAGGCATTAGTCATCCCGACAAACAAAATTTTAAGTTTCAATTATTAATCATTACTACTCGACACTCACGAGCACATAAGTATAAACACATAATCACATTAGTGTTTTATTATTTCTTCCTTAAAACTCGATACAAGTTAATCACCACTATCTTTTCAAAGGTTACTTCCTAAGGCTTTTCCCCGCCTAAGGTTCATAACCTAGAGCTTTGATTTCAACTGATGTAACATTCCAAAATTTTAAATGTAATATTAAATATTTATTGATTTATATAAATATTTAATGGATGTGTTTTTCGTTGAATAAATATTTGTTTAATGAATTTAATTTTATTTGGTTAATTATTTGTTTGTTAAATAAATAATTGATGAATTAAGGAAATTATTATAATATTGATATTTCAATTTAAATGATTAATTATTTGTATTGTGTTATGTGATTAAGGAATTTATTTAATTAATTGTTATTTGAATTAATTAAAATAAATAGGAAAGCTTGATTTAATATAGTGTGACAAATAACTATATTATAAGGAGTTATTAAAATAAATTAAAGTAGTTTAATTTAGTTTTTGCCAAACAAGGCTTATTATATAAATTCTTTAAATATTAAAGGGTTTGCCAAATGCTTCTTATGACTTTTTGGAATTTCTAGATTTTTAAAATAAATAAATATAATTAAATAATAAGTATAATATATATTATAATATATATACGTTATATATATTAAGTGATATACTTAATAGGTGAATTAAGGCCATATCGCTTTTATATTTGTTTTACGCTTAAAGTTTTCAGTTGAGTGTTGAGTTTTCGTCAATACTTAAGAACATACAGAGAATTGAGAGAGAATTGGAGAGAAACCTAGGAATTTCACAACAATTTCAGTGAGTTAACAAGGATTATAAGTAACTTCAAGGTATTTTTACACAACATTAGTATTATATATATATATACACGCATATATGGGTTTTACGGCAAAATTTCATGTTCTGTAAATTTTATATTTTGAATTGTTGCTTTACAATGGATTACTTGTGATTATGTGAATATATGATGATAGAGATTATGTTTAAACAACAATTGCATGCTAATTTCAATTTGACAGTAGGAAAAAAATTTGACACTGTATGTATTCTTTGTATGGCTTAGGTAAGTACCAATTTAGAAGGTCAATTCTTATATTAAACTGTAAATTGAGGCTTGCATATGTTAGTTCAATGAGATATGAGTATAACGTAATTTGAAAGAGGTAATTTAGACAAGAATTGAAATCACAGTGTTCAATTTTGTGAAGGAACTCGAAAATGGAGTTTTTGTATGAAAACTTGAATTTGGAGAAATTAAAATAGTTTTTCTTAGTGTTAAATTGTGCTAATTGGTTGTTAATGTGAGCAATCATGTTTATGATAGTTGTATATTTATATACGTGTTAATATTACTGTCTATTGGGTGAAATTTGTGTTTGTTGGGCTAAAGTCTACTATTGTTCATAGCCTTCTCTGCGTCATGCAAACAACAACACATGGCAATTGCTTGTTATGCCAAAAAAAACCAAGCAACTGCCATTTACACATCGGGTTTGAGATTCTGACTTCTGCTATTTCAGCAGACTTGGGGGAAACATTCTAGCGTGGTCTAAAATTGTGTTAGCATGTTAAATGTGTAAAGTTAAGGTTAACATAACATAGTGAGTTATGGTTAGCATGATCAAAGTTGCAAAAATGATTAGTAAATCGAAAACACATTATGTGGTAATTTAGTATACATAATGAAAGTTAGACAAGTGTTGTGAAGTAAAACACTTAGAGTTTCTGAAATGTGAATGGTAATGAACATGTTATGATATGTTAGCATGTCTAATAGGTATTGTGGTTCTAAAATTATGTGTAGGTGATCGTGATTTTAATTTTATAGCTTACGCTCAAGGCAAGTTTTCTAAATCTACACTTTCGTTGAGCTAGTTCGTTTATTACATTGTGCAAGTTTCCTAACTCTACATTTTCATTGAGTTAGTTCTATTATTATAAATGCATACTTTTGATTGAGCAAGTTTTTTGTATCTAGTTATTTATGACGATGCAAGTTCCAAAAATCTCATCTATTACATTGAACATGTTTTAAATTCTGAATTATTGGAATTCTAATCATTTTGACTTACTCTAACTTGTTCATATTTAAACAAGTTTCTTTAGTTTATTATTTTATACTAAATGTTTCTTGAACCTTAATTCTTTGTGTAGAATGGTTCAATCACTTTGTATATCTTATTACCATGTGGAGTAAGCATTGTTTCCAGCTTGCCATCAACTAATGCATGTCAATAACTAAAATTCTAATTTGACAAGATTATAGACCTAGCTTATTATTTTTCAAGCCAATGTTTACCATTTCTTTATTTTGATCAATACTTATGCTCTCTAGTTATTTCAAGCATAAGTCTAGAATATAATCAGTTCACCTATGATTCTCAAATGTACTAAGTTACGTTGTATTAAACAACTATTATGTTATCAAGCAATGTTGATTCAACTAGTTCCCTAGTTGATGATCATTAAACTTCAATTACCCTTGAAAGCTTATCCAAACCAAATTTTCTTTGGTGCGGACTTGTACTCTAAATACTGAGATGAACAACCCTATGTTTAGGGTTTTACGTTTAGCGTTGAAATGGTTGTGCACAATACATTGTACGAAGGATTGATTCCCCTAAGTACATGGAGTCCTTATAGTCATATGATTGTTAAAGTTAAAGTTGAAAGATTACTTATAACTGTGGACATGGTTCATGGTCATTTGACCCTCAGTAGTATATTTAAGAATATAAATAGAACATATCATTCAGTTCTATTGAGCCTATGAGTTGGCAAGTATTGAAATGTTAATAGAACATATTATTCAGTTCTATTGAGCCTATTATTTGGCAAATGTTGTAAAGATATATATTCATATCTCAAGTGAGCTTTGTTTGCTCACTCTTGCATATTTATACGATTATTGCAGCTATGGTTGAGAAGGTAGATAAACCTACAACTAGCAAAGGAAAGGGAAAAATGTACAAGTGATGAAGACTTATAATTTTGTTTTATCGTTATGATGATAGACTTTTAATAATGATGTGATGTAATAATTTAATTTCCGTACTTGAATGATTGTATTAAAGGTTAGAGAACCTGGGAGATAATGTTTTTATTCAAGCAATCACATGTAAGGTGTTTTTATTATTCAATTTATTATGATTGGGTAGTTAGATATGAATGTTTTGATTACGTGAACACCAAATCTTGAGGTAATGAAGTACCGGGATTTGGGGGTGTCACAGGTGACATGATTTAAGTCCCGATAGTCAATACAAAGTCACATACTTCCATCTTTCTTCTTTACAAATAGAACAGGAACACCCCAAGGAGACGTACTAGGACGAATGAAATCGATGTCTAACAATTCCTACAGTTGGGTTTTTAACTCCTTAAGTTCAATAAGAGCCATTCGATATGGGGCTTTGGAAATGGGTTTTGTTTCGGGTTCAAGGTCAATAAAAATATTCGATTTCACGCTTTGGGGGTAGGCCAGGAAGTTCTTCAGGGAATACGTCAGGAAATTTATTAACAATAGAAATATCCTTCAAATCTGACGTATTTTTGTTTAAATCTGTGACATGAGCTAAGAAATCTTGACATCCATTTTTCAATAAATGAATAACTTTATGGCTTGTTATGATAGTGATTGACTTTAGAGGTTTAGTTGCTTGAATTTGCATAATAGGTTGGTTAGGAATATGAAAGCTAACAACCTTACGAAAAACAATCAATTTTAGCACGATGAGTAGTTAACCAATCAATCCCTAAAATCACATCAAATGCAAGTATTTTCAAAGAGATGAGATCGACAGGTAATGTGAGGGTACCGATTTGAATCAAACAAGACTTATAAACAGTGGATGTAATGAAGGTTTCTCCCAACGGAGTTTCAATAGATAAGTCAAAGTCTAATTTCTCTGGAGTTAAATTTAAACGTTGAGCGCAAGTAGGAGACATAAAATAATGGGTAGAACCGGTATCAAATAAGGTATAGACTTCGCAAGAGTTTATGATTAGCTTACCCGTGATAACCTTTTTCAGGTTCCTCGCTTTTTGGGAGGTCACGACAAACGCCCTCCCTTGAACTACCGGCTTTGACCTGTTTGGGACAGCCATTGGTGTCTTCATCCCAGCTGGACTTGACTTCCCTGCACGACAAAAATGGGCTAAGTGACCTTCTCTTCTGCAATTGTAACACGCTTTGGACTGCTGCGTACATTTTGGATTGTTGTGTACCTCCCCTCCGTATTTGTAGCATACGATCGGCGGTCGTTCTCCCACCTTAACAAAGGGTGCTGGTGCTGACGTCTTTCCATAATTATTGAATCTCCTTTTCTTGAAATTTCCACTTCTATTATCTTGGCCATGATTACCACCGAAGTGGTTACCATTTCTAGCATATTGACTTCCTCCACATTTGTTGTCACCGCTTCAATGACTGCTACCACTGGTATTACCATTTTTCCGGATGCTCTCTCTTAGTTGGGTTGACTCATTATCGCGCTCCAATAACTGAGCCCTATTCACAACATCTGAATACAAGCAAAGTTTGTGAGAAATGAGGTATTGGCGTATTTCGGGTTTTAAACCTCTTAGAAATATCTACGTCATACGCTCCTCATTATCTACCAAATGGGATGCAAACTGGGATAACTCCGCAAATTTAGCCTCATACTGCGATACGGTCATATTTTTTTGCTTTAGCTTGATGAACTCCACCTCCTTCATGTGATGGATACTTTCCGGATAGTACTTGTCGTTGAACAGTTCTTGGAACTTCTCCCAAGACATCTTTAATGCGGCAGGTTGAGTACATTTTACAGATTCACATAAGTAATCTGCCTCTCCTCTCAACATGAAGGTGGCAAAAGGAACCTTTTGCTCCTCGGAGCATCCCAAGACACCAAATATCTTGGTGATCTTCTTTATCCACGTCTCTGCCTTAAAGGGTTCTGGCTTTCCAAAAAACTCCGGTGGTCCCATCTCCTTGAACTGCTTTGCGGTAACCATCCGTGAGTTACCAATGTTTCCACCTACATTTTGTACAGGAGTCTCTCTCGCCTGATGTTGCATGAATTGCAGAAAGCCTCTGAACATCACATCGTTCATCATTTGGTGGGTGTTATTGTTTTCATGAGGATTGTTGACTTCCTAATGCACATTATCCTGGTTATTGATCTGTGGTGACTAAACGGTCTCCTTTGTTCCATTGCTTATATCAACATTTTCAGATGTCATTTTCAAACACTTCCACAAAACAAGGGTTAATTGACATGCCACATATTATCCCTATATTCTGACAGACCAATTAAATAACAAATAAGCTTAGGTAGGTCATACTAGTGAAGGATTTACCCGTCTCTCCCCTCCTAGTTCTAGTCTCACATCTCAGCTAGGGATCATATCCCTAAGCTTTGATACCAACTGTGACGCCCCCAAAATAGATATACATAACACATTCTAAGTCGCCAAATACATGGTACAGAATACAAATATAAACTAAATTTTACAACATGAGCTAAGAGTTTTAACACAAATATTGTCTTCTAGACAATATCCAAACTCAAATGGAGTCTTCATTACAATTATTATCACACTTTTTTATAAAATAGTGAGGACTACTACAACCACCATCTCGGACCGTCACTCAATTCCCCGACTAGTCCCGGCTACATTTTCATTTTTTGAAGAGAACAATGAAAGCAAAAGAGTGAGCTCAATTAGCTCAGCAAATAATATTATGACTAAGATGATGGAGAATAAATTATCGTTAGCCTTCAACAATGATAAACTAATAGAATATAATAAACAACAAGTTTAACTGCATCGGAACAAACAATCCATTAGAAGAGTCAAGTAGAGCATGATATCTACTATCTTGTATGATTTAAAAAGTTTATCGTCAATTTTATCGCTAAGACTCAGCTCAATAAATAATCTACATCACTGAATTATCCATGCACTACGGCCAATGATATTCATTAGTATCACATCCACGAATTATCCATGCACTACGGGCTAAGGATATTCGTGTTATCACCAATGGTCATGATCATGCCAACAACTGTCCATCAATACACTACGGGCCAATGAGGACTTTTACTACATCATTTGTAATATTACAGTTCATGATTATACCGAATAATCCCTGGTCATAATCATACCAATCAACAGTTCATATATGCACTACGGGCCAAAGATGACATTCATCACAATATAAGCATGAGGATGATGACAATGATATAAGAATTCAATTAAATGAAAGCAAGGATAAATTTTAAAGATTTATAATTCAATTTATCCAGAATTCAATAATGTCCAAATTGTCAAAATGATACTGCTTTGGGGAGTAAAATTCAAGAATAATATCGTATCAAAAATAATTTAGAGAAAAAAGAAATCAATGTTTGTCATGAATAGTACCCCGAGTGAATAGTACCCCGTGAATAGTACTTCAGGAATAGTACTCCATGAATAGTACCCCGACATGAAAAGATTAAAAATTATCAAGAATGTTCAGAATAATATTTCCGTGAAAAGATACTAGATGAAGCGCAAATTTTAAGGATATTCTACTAATTTCACGGAGTATAGAAACAATACTTAACAAAATGAGTGTAGAATTCAGAATCTGAAATAAAATAATATTACTTACATACTACATAGTATGGAAGAAAATATTATTTCTTATGAATATTGAACAAAAATAATATCCCTTACCTTAAAAGGATAGTATTTTTGACTGGTAGGACGGAGATATTCTTGAAGAAAACTTGCACCATTTTTTACACTCAAAGCTTTCTTAAACTCTAAAGAAATACGCTCAATATTATAGAAGAATAATTCTTTGATTCTAGTGTGATTTTCATTTCTAAACTAAGCATCCTATTTATAGGAGAATGACAAGATACTATTTGGATGCACATTAAAGGAAAAATCACGGACTGTACAGTGTCAAAATCACGGATTTTTGACGAATTTCTGATTTTACTATACAAATACTATGCAGACACTATGCAGACACTATGCATAACAAAATATAATATATTTTATTTTTCATAAAAAAAACAAATCTTATTATATATGTAATAGTACTCCCTCCCGTGATCCCTTTTCCACCCCCATCCCTTGACTTGTTTTTCAAACACACACACACACACACACACACACACATATATATATATATAAATTAAAATTGAGATAACTTTCTACCGACAATTTTGAAAAATAGGTAAGTGGGGTCCCTACAATAAGCAAAATTTATAACAAATACTTCATAAAATACCCCTCTATTTATCTCAATTCACTTGGCTTCACAAAACACATTTTTAATAACATTCATCATTAATATTATAACTCAAAATATTAACAACCAGATCATTCCCAAGAATAAGGGGGCTTTCCGATAAGGATTTCTCCCTATTGGCGCGCAATTAGGTGACCAAAGCCCTTTGCTCGAACGAACTTTCAAGACATCGTTAATAATGCATTTAATAATATGAATAACTTTGTTGTTTCAATTATTGATTTAATAATATAAAATATTGTGACAATAATTGAATCAATAACGTGAGATACTATGCATCAATTACTGTGGCAATAATTGAAATAAACTGAGTGACTTCTTATGTAAGCATCAATAATCAAAAGTACTATACAATACCATGTGCTACTATGCAACCACGCGTATTACTGTAATTTTATCATCGGGTATTTCAATAGTTAACAGTAAAACTCTCGCCGTTATTTTTATAAAAAGATATTTCTGTTGTTTTCTAACTCAGATAATACTTCAGTTGTGGGGTCCACCAATGATTGTGCCGTCATACGAATATTATCTGTTATAATGAATATCCCCCGACCAATCAAATATTTTATAACAACTTACTTACTTTGCAAAATTTATAAATATTACCCACAACTATAACATTATATCAAATTCACACCTTATTATTCAAAAAGATATTTAGAGAAAAGAAATATTTATTCATAAAAGTTGGGGTCTTACACCCACCCCGTCCCCACCCTTCCCAAAAAAATAATTCAGTGATTATATATACACCTAACCCCACCTCCCACCCTCCTCCCTCCTCCCTGCCAAAAAATAATACTCCCTCCGTCCCAGGATAAAAGTCATGGTGGACTTTTCACGCATATTAAGAAGAAGAATAAAATGACAAAATTGTCCATAATAATGTCATTAAATATGGAGAGAGAATTAGAATAAGAAAAGTATGAGATATTTAATACTACAGGCATAATAGGAAAAAATGTGTAAAAGTTTGGTTATTAAAGGAAAATGGACATTTAACATGGGACTACCCAAAATAGTAATAAGGACTTTTATCTTGGGACGGAGGGAGTAATATTTAGTCTTTGTACTAGTAAATTTTAAGTTACCGGTAATAATAATAGAAATTGCAGGATATTATTGTGACGCCCCAAAAAAAGGTATACATCACCCATTTTGAGTCGCCAAATACATGGTACATAAATCAAATACAACTTCTTTTATACAATACAACAACATCGTAGCTTAGAGTTTTTACACTAATATTATCTCATATACAGTATTCAAACTCAAATGAAGTCCTCATTTGATTTTTTTATCACACTATTTTATAAAATAGTGAGGACTACTATAGCCACCATCTGGATGTTGTCACTCTCCCCCGACTAGTCCAAACTACGTTTTTCATTTCTCAAGAGAACAATGAAAACAAAAAAGGGTGAGCTCAACTAGCCCAAAGAAGAAATATTATGACTAAGATAATGCGTAACAAATTATCGTTAGCCTTCAACAGTGTTAAACTGATAAAAAAAAATAATCATCAAGTTTAACTGCAGCGAAATAAGCAATCCATTAGAAGAGTCAAGTAGAGCATGATATCTACTATCTTCCATGATTTAAAAAGTTTTTCATCAACTTTATCGCTGAGACTCAACTTATTAAATAAACCACATCATCGAATCATCCTTGCACTACCGGCCAAAGATATTCATGTAATCATCAATGGTCATGATCATACCAACAACTGTCCATCAATGCACTACGGGCCAATGAGGACTTTTATCACATCATTTATAACATTATGGTTATGATTATACTGAATAATCCATGGTTATAATTATACCAATCAATAGTACATCTATGCACGTAAGCCATAGATGACTTTTATCAAACAATAAGCATGAGGATGATGACAATGATATAAGAATTCAATTAAAAGAAAAAAAGGATACATTTTTAAAGATTTATAATTTAATTTATCCAGAATTCAATAATGTTCAAATTGCCAACATGATACTACTTTGTAGAGTAAAATTCAAGAATGATATTGTATCAAAAATAATTTGGATCGAAAAAAAATCAATTTTTTTCATGAATAATTCCCCGGGTGAATAGTACCCGAGTGAATAGTACCCTGTGAATAGTATTATGGGAATAGTACTCATGAATAGTACCCGTGAATAGTACTTTGTGAATAGTACCCCGTGAATAGTACTTTATGAATAGTACCGTAAAAAATGAATACTACTATGGATGGGACGATTACTCAAAGATAAAAAGCTTAAAATTTAACAAGAATGTGCAGAAAATATCCTTGTGAAACGATACTAGATGAAGCGCAAATTTCAAGGATATTCTACTAATTTTATGGAATATAGAAGCAATACTTTAACAAAATGAGGGTATAATCAGGAATACGAGATGAAATAATATTACTCACATACTACAGAGTATGGAAGAAAATATTATTCCTTATGAATACTGAAAAAATAATAATATCCATTACCTCAGAAGAAGACTGGATACTGGAATAGTGAGGTAGCAGACTTCTCTTCTACTTTATGTCTAAAGCTCATCTCTCTATAGCTTCTCTTTCTATAATTGCTCTTATGAGTCTTACTGAATTGGTGAGAATGAAAGAAGAATGAGCTTCTATTTATAGGAAAACATAGTTTTAATAATTGCACATTTTGGAGCTTGAAATATTACAGTATAATACCTTCATCTTTTCCTTTATTTTTAATTTAGTCCTGCAAGTATTATCAAACTTGCACCACCTCCCCTAATAGTACATCATGTGAATCAATAGTACAATCATGTGAATCAATAGTTCTATACATGTGAAAAAAATAATTACAGTATAGTACCTTCATCTATACCTCTATTTGTAGTTTAGTCATGCAAGTATTATCAATCGTGCACCACCTCCCCTAATAGTACATGCATGTGAATCAATAGTACACACATGTGAACAAACAATTATAAGCATATGAATTAATAGCAATTAATTGCTTATTTATTCGATTAATTATCTGATTGGTCAATATACCCTCCAAACATCAATTATTATCGGAATAGATGTTGATTTCCACTAACACTAATAATTCCAACACAATGGAAATTTAAATTTCATCTTTAATCAACACAAACTTATTCATCATTAATATTATAACTCATAATATTTAACAACCAGATCATTCCCAGGAAAGAAAGGGCTTTCCGATAATGATTTCTCCCTATTAACGCGCAATTAGGTGACCAAACCTCTCCTTGACAGAACTTTCTAAACATTATCAATATTGCAATTAATAATATGAATAACTTTGTCGTCTCAATTATTGATTTAATAATAATAAATATTATGCAGATGATACTGTGACAATAATTGAATCAATAATATGAGAGATATTATTCAACAATTACTGTAGCAATAATTGAGTATAACTGAGTGACTTCTCACGTAAGCATCAATAATCAATACCGTGTGATACTACTCAACCACGCGTATTACTGTTCTTTTACTACAGGGTAGTTCAACAGTTTAACGGTAAAACTTTCACCGTTGTTTTTATAAAAAGATAATTCTGTCGTTTTCTAAATACGATAATACTTTCATTTATGGGGTCCACTAATGATTTGTGCCGTCAATGCGAATATTCCCTGTTAAAACGAATATTCCCCGATCAATGAAATATTATATAACCACTTGCTTACTTTGCAAAATTTGTAAATATTACCCACAACTATAACATTATATCAAATCCATACCATAATATTTAAAAATATATTTCGAGAAAAATTAATCTTTATTCATAAAAGTTGGGGTCTTACAACCTCCCCTTCTTGTGAAATTTCATCCTCGAAATTAGGGTGCGTACCTAGTATGTTAAAGAGGTGAGGATACCTTGACTTCATTTTAGATTCTAACTCCCAAGTCATTTCCTCAACATCGTGGTTTCTCCACAAAATTTTGACTTGAGGTATAACCTTGGAGCGTAGGATATGATCCTTCTTATCTAACATTTTAACAAGTATCTCCTCATACGTTAAATCTTCTGCTATCTCGTCTAGTTCTAATTCAATAATGTGGTTTGGGTCGTCCACATATTTATGTAACATAGATATGTGAAAAACGTTATGAACACGAGACATACTTGGCGGTAAAATGAGTCTATAGGCCACAGTTCTTACTCGATCGAGGATTTCGAATGGCCCAATTAAATCGAGGGTTGAGATTTACTCTCTTCGTCGATTCTTGCTTCTAGAATAACGCCCTCTTGAACCTTCTTCTTCACATTTATCAGCTCCAGGTGTGTAGCTTAAGCGGTTTTAACTTTATCGATTAACGTCGGTTCTACTCGTATTATTTGACATCATCATACGGGTCCCTAGAGTTTTTAACTCTATCTTTATCATTTGTAAGTCATATGAAATGGGTCTTTGTGTTAACAACGTTACAATCGTAAACGCATATGATCTTCTACTCAATCGCGGCTACCAAATTCGCTTTTCCATGATAATATTGAATGGTATGGTCGTAATCTTCAACAAATTCGAGCCAACGTCTTTTGGCGCATTATCGTTCCTTTTGGTTGAAGAAATATTTAAGGTTTTAGAAATGGGTTTTTTAAAGGGTCAATATAAAATTTGATTTCACGCTCTGGGATAGGCCAGGAAGTCTTCAGAGAATACATCAGGAAATTTATTAACAATAGAAATATCATTCAAATCTGACGTATTTTTGTTTAAATCAGTGACATGGGCTAAAAAAGCTTTACATCCGTTTTTCAATAAACGAATAGCTTTATGGCTTGATATGACAGTGATTGACTTTAGTGGGTTGGTTGCTTGAATTCGTATAATAGGTTGGTTAGGAATATGAAAGCTAATAACCTTACGAAAATAATCGATTTTTGCATGATGAGTAGTTAACCAATCAATTCCTAAAATCACATCAAATGCAAGTATTTTCAAAGAGATAAGATCGACAGGTAACATGCGGTTACCGATTTAAATCAAATAAGACTTATAAACATGATGGATGTAATGAAGGTTTCTCCCAATGAGTTTCAACAAATAAGTCAAAGTCTAATTTTTTGAGTCAAATTTAAAGCGTTGAGCTAAGTATGAGAAATAAAAGAATGGGTAGAATCGGTATCAATAAGGTATAAACTTCAGCAAGAATTTATAAATAACTAACCGATGCTAACTTCGTCGAGTTACTCACTTTTTAAGAAGTCATGAAAAACACTCTTCCGAAACCATGAGCTTTGTTTTGTCAAGTATCCGCTTTTGGTGCAACCGAGTCAATTTGGATTTGATTTATTTATAGGACAAAATCGAGCTATGTGACCATTTTTTCCATAACTAAAACATACCTTTGATGGTGTGAACAATTTGGACTTATGTTTCCTCCTCTCCGCATCTCAGAAGCATCTAATCGTGGTCATTCTCCTCCCCAGAATTTGTTCTTTGGTCTGTGTCATTCTTCTTGACGTCTTCCATCATTGTTAAATCTTCACTTCTTGAATTTTCCACTTGAATCATTTCTTCTATTATCTTGGCCATGACTACCACCAAAGTAGTTACCATTTATGGCATGATAATTTTCCCCATGATGGTTATCATTGTTCTGATGACCGATGCCACCGGTGTGATGCCCCCAAAACAGGTATACATCACCCATCTTGAGTCGCCAGATACAAGGTATTGAATACAAATACAACTTAATTATACAACAATGTGTAAAATACGACAAAACATAAATTTGTGAGTTTTAATACAAATATTGTCATCTAGACAATATCCACACTCAATGGAGTCCTCGTTACATTTATTATCACACTATTTCACGTAATAATGAGGACTACTAATGCACCATCTAGGATCATCACTCTGCTCCCCAACTAGTCCCGGCCCACGTTCTCATTTCTCAAGAGAATAATGAAAGTAAAAGGGTGAGCTCAACTAGCCGAAGAAGAAATATTATGACTAAGATAATGCAGAATAAATTATCATTAGCCTTCAATGAGTGTTAAACCCGATACAATATAACAAACATCAAGTTTAAGCTGCGATGAACAAGCAATCCATTAGAAGAGTCAAGTAGAGAATAAAATCTACTATCTTCTATGATTTAAAAGGTTTTCATCACTTTTATCATTTGAGACTCCTACTTTAATAAATAATCCACATCATCAAATCATCTCTGCACTACAGGCCAAGGATATTCTTTGGTATTACGACCACGAATTATCCATGCACCACGACCAAAGATAATCATGTTTTCATCAACGGTCCTGATCATGCCATAAAACAATTCATCTTTGTACCCTTGGCCAAAGAGAATCCATAGCCATAATTGTTGGGTAAAATCTAATTACGCACAACACGCAAGTATACGTGGTCAACAAGTAATAAAGTGATAAGTTGAGTATCGTTCCCACAGAGAATTATTTAATAAAAATCACCAAGTACTAACTCGTAACTAACTCAATCTTATTTAAACAAATGAATTTAATGTTATAAATTAAAATATTTAACTAAACTAATTCTAATTACCACTAATTAAAAATCAGACTATGGAGATTTAAGATCACAACTTCACTTAGTGCTTCATTTAGGTTAACACACTTCTCATCAATTATTCTCTATCCCAAATTGTTAATCAAGAACACGAAAGTAGTATTAACCACCTCTCGATGCACTAATACCGTATTAACGTCAATCCACAATTAAGATAGAAATCTGTTAAACACCTTAATTAACTAACCCACTATATCTCTATGTGAATTACAATTGAAGAAAGTTTAAGAACAAGTTCTCTATACGATTACATGCGATGTCAAACATATCTCTACCTTAACACACATCAAGTTTAAGCTACTAACAAAATCCTGAACACATGCTATTATGATTAGATCTAAATCTATACTTCATCTCTCGAGTTCATATAGATTATCACGGTAATTGATGACCAAGCAATTAAACAATTAAGTCCAAATCACAATAGACAATCCTCTCAATAGAACATAATAATTGATAACGAAGCATATTAAAATAAACTACACAATAAGATCCATTGTAATCTCAAACAAAGAATTAGTTCATGATTATTGAATTTAAAATAAGAATCCATAATTGAATAATCATTAAAAGACAAAAATAGAAGAAGTAAAGAAGATAGAATCTATTGGCTATAGATTTGACGCTCCCTCCTTGCTCCTACTTTGAATCTTCAATGGTCTCCAAGTTGCTTCAATCTCCAAATCTCATAAAAACTAGTGTTTTGATCTAATTTACTCTAATCTAATCTAATAGAATTCTTCCAAAAACTCCCTAATCTCTCAATAATCCCCTCTAATCTGTGTTATTCCCCTCTTTTTATAAGCCTTTGTACATGTCTTTAAGTCCTCTTGGAAGTCCTTGAATCAAACAACTCAAAACAATCCTTTTCGAACTCAAATTCGGACAAAATCTAGTCTTTTTTCGCGCATAGACCAGCCCCGGCTGGCCTTTTCCCTTGCAAAAACCCAGCCCCGGCTGGATAGTGATCTGCTAAAACGCCCAGGACCCCAGCCCCAACTGGATCCTAAGGCATAAAAGGTCCAGCCCCGGCTGGTACCAATATGCCAATTCATTTTTTTGCTGGCACCTCCTCTGCTAAAACTGCCATAACGTTTAAACCAAGAGGATTTACGGGGCCCGCGACCTATCAAATCGAAGCTATCGACGAAATCTACAACTTTCATTCTTTGAGTTTTGAGAAATAATGAACGGATGAAGGTCGAAATTGGACTGGAAGTGACTGCTATGCAAATGGCCACCCACAACAATGAAGATCAACGACGTCCGTTGGTAGAAATGTCATAACTCTTTCATCCGAACTCCGATTGGAATGATTCAAGATGTTCCGAAAAGCTAAGAAGACGCTCTACAATATAGTCCAATTTCAAAGCCAAGAACCTGAAATGAACATGAAAGCACAAACGATATCCGGATTGTTTTTCTTTGCATTTTCCTTACCAATAATCGCTCACACCGCTTCCAAATGTATAACCTACAAAATGAACACAAAATGCATGAAAAGTAACTAAGACACATGAATATAAGCAACTAATTCAAGTAAAAGATACCGGATAAGTAGGTATAAAACTGACTTGTCAATAATCATACCAAAAACTGTCCATCAATGCACTACGGGCCAATTAGGACTTTTTTCACATCATTTGTAACATTACGGTCATGATTATACCGAATAATCCCTGGTCATAATCATACCAAGTCCATCTATGCACTACGGGCCACAAATGACTTTCAACATAATATAAACATGAAGATGATGACAATGACATAATAATTCAATAAAACAAGTTCAAGAATTAATTTATCCAGGAACTAATAACGTCCAAATTGTCAACATGATACCGCTTTGTAGAGTAAAATTCAAGAATACTCGGAAGAATATTTCCATGAAAAGATCTTTGGATGAAGCGCCAAATATCAAGGATATTCCACTAATTTCATGGAGTATGGAAGTCAAAGTTTTAACTAACCGAGTATAATAAAGAATGGAATAACAAAAGAAATCACCACGCATGCGAGATCAGATTAGAGTATAAAGTTATTCCAAACAGAATAATAATTAATAAGAACAAGGTCATGCGTAAAGCACAAACGGGATGTTCCAAATGTAATAATAAAAATGGAATAATAATAGAAATCACCATGCATGCAGATTGCCGATATGACAAAGTTATTCCAACGAGAATACCAATAAAGGCGGAACCGAAGTCCGGCTTAAAATGCATAAATGAGGATATCCCAACAGAATAATAATAATAAAGACGGAAACCAGTCCCAAGCGTAAAAATGCATGATAGGATATTCCAATGTAATAATAAAGAATGAAATAATGGAAGAATTTCACCAAGTATAGGGTATCCAGCGTATCAAAGTTATTCAATGAGAATAATAAAGAATGGAATAATGTAAGTTCTCTTCATGAATAAGAAAGAAAGAATACCCCCTTATGAGTACAACAAATAATATTCCCTACCTTAAGAAGAAGAGTACTGGATATAAAAGTAGTGAAGTAGCAGAACACTTTTCTTCTTTCTCTCTATAGTTTCTCTCTCTAGAGTTTCAGTGAATTCGTAAGAAATAATGAAGGAATGAGCTTCTATTTATAGAAAAATAGACTACATATTAACTAACTCATAAACGGTCTAGATTGATTTACTTTAATCTGACGGTCCATATTTAAAGCAAAATCTTTTAAATAAAATATAATATATTCTATTTATAATCTAATAAAATGAATAACTTTATAAAAGATTTTACTATACAAACACTATGCAGCATCTATGCATAATAAAATATAATATATTTTATTTATAGAATAACTTTATAAAAGTATTCTCATTTTATATAAAAAAGATTTTACTATGCAAAGCACTATGCAGAACATTATTCATGCAACACTATGCATAATAGAATATAATATATTCTATTTATAGAATAACTTTATAAAAGTATTTAGTTTTATATAAAAAGATTTTACTATGCAAAATACTATGCTATAATTATGCAACACTATGCATAATAGAATATAATATATTCTATTTATAGAATAACTTTATAAAAGTATTATGTTTTATTACATGAATAATACCAATAAAACAAAACTGAGTGACTTATCATGTAAATATCAATAATCAATACTGCGCTACTAGGCAACCACGCCAGACATCGCATTCTTTAACACCGAAAGTGTTTCAAGAGTTAACGGTACAACTTCCGCCGTTATTTTCATAAAAATATTTTTGTCGTTTTCTCAATCCGACAATAATTTTGTTGTGGGGTCCACCAATGATTGTACCGTCGTACGGATATTCCCTGATAAAAAGAATATTATATAACAACTTGCGTACTTTCTCAAATTTATAAATACTATGCACAACTATAACATTATATCAAATCCACACCATAATATTAAAAAAAATATTTCGAGAAAATTAATTCTTTATTCATAAAATCTGGGGTCTCATAATCTCCCCTCCTTATGAAATTTCGCCCTCAAAATTTATGTACATACCTGATATGCCGAATAGGTGAGGATACCTCGACTTCATTTCAAATTCTAACTCTTGAGGTATAACCTTTGAGAGTTGAATACGATTCTTCTTATCCAAGATTTTAACACGTATCTCCTCATACGTTAAATCTTCTGCTATCTCATCCAGTTCTAAATTAATAATGTGGTTGGAAATTAGGTCACATATTTACGTAACATCGACATTAAAAAAAACGTTCTAAACACGCAACATACTTGGCGATAAAATGAGTCTATAGGCCACAGTTCCTACTTCATCGAGGATTTCAAATGGGCCAACTAAATCGAGGGTTGAGATTTCCTCTCTTCGTCGATTCTTGCTTCTAGAATAACACCCTCTTGAACCTTCTTATTCACATTCATCAGCTCTGAGTATGTAGCTTGAGCGGCTTTAACTTTATCGATTAAAGTCGATTCTACTTGTATATTCGTTATCTTCACTAGGGTTCCTAGAGTCTTTAACTCTATCTTCATCATTTATAAGTCGTACAAAATGGGCCTTTGTGTTAACAACATCGCACTCGTAAACGCATACGATCTTCTACTCAACGCGTCAGTTACCACGTTCTCTTTCCCACGATGGTATTGAATGGTACTATCGTAATCTTCAACAGCTCGAGCCAACGTCTTTAGCGCATGTTACATTCACTTTAGTTGAAGAAATATTTAAGGGTTTTAGAAATGGGTTTTGTACTGGGGTCAATAAAAAATTTGATTTCACGTTCTAGGGTTAGGCTAAGAAGTCTTCAAGAATACGTCAGGAAATTTATTAACAACAGAAATATCATTCAAAAATGTGACTCTCATCCAAGACTTGGATAACACGTCACATTGATACCTATTAACTTGCCATCGTCATTCACGACATCGCCTACAGAAAGTCTGGCTTCGGTGCATTCCACACAAGAAAGTCAACAACGAAAGGATCGGGGCTCTTTATTTATAGCTTGATATGACAATGATTGACTTTAGTGGTTTGGTTACTTTGAATTCGCATAACAGGTTGGTTAGGAGTATGGTAGCTAACAACCTTACAAAAAGCATGATGAGTAGTTAACCAATCGTTTCCAAAAATCACCTCAAAGGCAAGTATTTTCAAAGAGATAAGATCGATAGGTAACGTGAAAGTGTTGATTTGATCAAGATTTATAAATAGTGGAGGTAACGAAGGTTTCTACTAACGAAGTTTCAACCAATAAGTCAAAGTCTAACTTCTCTGGAGTTAAATTTAAACATTGAGCGCAAACAAGAGATAAAAGAATAGGTAGAACCAGTATCGAATAAGGTATAGACTTCGCAAGAATTTATAATTAACTAACCCGTGATAACTTCGTTCGATTCCTCGTCACGAAAAATGCTCTCCCTTAAACTACCGAATTTGACTTGTTCGGGACAGTCTTTGGTGTCATCATTACCACTGGAATTGACTTTTGCTATAGGGCATATTCCACCCTCAACTGCTTCATCGTATTCTTGCTCCATGATCTGAATCATTAGCCTTCGATCCATATCGAATTGGGGTTGATCGCAATGTATAGGATAATTCAAAACTCGATGATGGGTTCTCCCAATCGCTGTCAAAAAAGAAAAATACATATCATCTATTTTAGCTTTCTTGGATCGGACTTCTCTTTCCACAATATCAATGCATCGTGTGGCTTTTACCCATGCATCTTTCATTCTCACTCGTTCAGTTGTTTCTTCTTTCAGCTGCTCCTTGACATTTGAATTCTTAGATTCCAGCTTTAATATCGTATACTCTGCCAAAGAGCACTCATGTTCAGCTATCGCAGATCGGGTAATACAATTTTGAATTGTTACATTCCTTTGCTCCACGACCGCCTTCCGTTCTTCAGCCTGCTCTTCTAACTCATGAATACAATTTTGCAATTCTACATTTTGATCAATAAGTTCTTCTAACACATCCTCCTCAGGTTCCTCTTCTTCCTCACTCTCAGTTGCTACCTTTGCGACTAGCTTGAGTGCAACTTTTAATTCCTCAATCACCACATGGATATCTCTAATCACATTATCTTGGTTGGTAATTAGAGGTGTCTCCACGGTCTCATGTGCTCCATTGCTATTCTCAACATTCTCGGATGTTATTTTCAAATACTGCCACAAAACAAGGGTTAATTAACATGTAACACATTATCCATATACTCTCGTGACCAATTAAATATCAAATAAACTTAGGTAGGTCATACTAGTGAAGGAATTCCCCATCTCTCCCTCCTAGTTCTTATCTCACATCTCGTGGGGAACATATCCCTAAGCTTTGATACCAACCGTGACGCCGCAAAAACAGTATACATCACCCATCTTGAGTCGCCCGGATAAAAGGTCTTTGAATAAAAATACAACTTAATTATACAACATTAATCGTGTAAAATACGACAAAACATAGGTTGTGAGTTTTAATACAAATATTGTCATCTAGACAATATCTACACTCAATGGAGTCCTCATTACATTTATTATCACACTATTTCAATGAGGACTACTAATGCACCATCTAGGATCATCACTCTGTTCCCCGACTAGTCCCAGCTACGTTCTCATTTCCTGAAGAGAATAATGAAAGTAAAAGGGTGAGCTCAACTAGCACAGTAAGAAATATTATGACTAAGATAATGTAGAATAAATTATCATTAGCCTTCAACAGTGTTAAACTAATACAATATAACAAACATCAAGTTTAACTGCAGCGGAACAAGCAATCCATTAGAAGAGTCAAGTAGAGAATAAAATCTACTATCTTCTATGATTTAAAAGGTTTTCATCACTTTTATCGAGACTCCTACTTAATAAATAATCCACATCATCAAATCATCCATGCACTACTGTGCCAAGGATATTCTTTAGTATCACGACCACGAATTATCCATGCACTACGACCAAAGATAATCATGTTTTTATCAACGGTCCTGATCATGCCATAAAACAATTCATTTTTGCACCCATGGCCTAAGAGAATCCATAGCCATAATCATACCAAAAACTCTCCATCAATGCACTACGGGCCAATGAGGACTTTTTTTACATCATTTGTAACATTACGGCCATGATTATACTTAGAATAATCCCTGATCATAATCATACCAAGTCCATCTATGAACTACAGGCCACATATGACTTTCAACATAATATAAACACGATGATGATGACAATGACATAATAATTCAATAAAACAAGTTCAAGAATTAATTTATCCGGGAACTAATAACGTCCAAATTGTCAACATGATACTCCTTTGTAGAGTAAAATTCAAGAATGCTCAGAAGAATATTTACATGAAAAGATACTGGATGTAGCGCAAATATCAAGGATATTCCACTAAATTTAATGGAGTATGGAAGTCAAAGTTTTAACCAACTGAGTATAATAAAGAATGGAATAACAAAAGAAATCACCATGCATGCGGTGCCGCATAGACAAAAGTTATTCCAACGAGAATAATAATTAACGAAACCAGTCACGCGTAAAGCATGCATAGGATGTTCCAAATGAATAATAAAGAACGGAATAATAATGAAATCACCATGTATGCGCAGACTTGACATGATACAAAAGTTATTCGAAAATGAATACCAATAAAGATTTTAACCAGTCCCACGAAACGCATGCATACATGATATCCCAATGTAATAATAATAAAGATGTAACCGAAGTCCCAAGCATAAAACGCATGCATGTGATATTCCAATGTAATAATAAAGAATGAAATAATGAAGAATTTCACCAAGTATAGGGTATCCAGCACGTATCACGAAGTTATTCTACAGAATAATAAAGAATGGAATAACAGAAGTTCTCTTCATGAATAAGAAAGAAAGAATACCCCTTATGAGTACAACAAATAATATTCCCTACCTTAAGAAGAAGAGTACTAGATAGTGAAGTAGCAGAACACTTTTCTTCTTTCTCTCTATAGTTTCTCTCTCTAGTGTTTCAGTGAATTCGTAAGTAATAATGAAGGAATGAGCTTCTATTTATAGAAAAATGGACTGCATAGTAACTAACTCATGAACGGTCGAGATTGATTTACTTTAATCTGACGGTCCATATTTAAAGCAAAATCTTTTAAATAAAATATAATATATTCTATTTATAATCTAATAAAACGAATAACTATATAAAATATTTTACTATGCAAACACTATGCAAGCACTATGCAAATACTATGCATAATAAAATATAATATATTCTATTTATAGAATAACTTTATAAAAGTATTACTGCTTTATATAAAAATATTTTACTATCGTGAGATATTTATATGCAACACTATGCATAATAGAATATAATATATTCTATTTATAGAATAACTTTATAAAAGTATTAGGTTTTATATAAAATGATTTTACTATGCAAAACACTATCGCAGAATACTATCCAATACTATGCATAATAGAATATAATATATTCTATTTATAGAATAACTTTATAAAAGTATTATGTTTTATTACATTAATAATACCAATAAAACAAAACCGAGTGACTTATCACGTAAACATCAATAATCAATACTGGTAGTGCTACTAGGCAACAACGCAGACATCGCACTTTAACAACGAAAGTGTTTCAACAGATTAATCTGCAGACAACTTCCGCCGTTATTTTCATAAAAATATTTTTTGTCGCTTTTTCAATCCGGATAATAATTCCGTTAATAAGGTCCACTAATGATTATACCGTCGCATTCGGATATTCCCCGACAAAAGAATATTGTATAATGTGGCGCCCCAAAATAGGTATACAACACCCATTCTGAGTCGCCAAATACATGGTACAGAAACAACTACAACTTTATTAATACAATTGTCGTGAAAAATACGACAACACTTAAACTGTGAGTTTAAATACAAATATTGTCATCTAGACAATATCCACACTCAAATAAGTCCTCATTACAATTATTAATATACTATTTTACAGAATAGTGAGGACTACTAGAACCACTTCTAGAACCATCATTCCACATCCCGACTAGTACTCGCTACATTCTCGCCTCCTGAGAAGAAAAATGGAACAACAAGGAAAGGGTGAGCTCAACTAGCCCGAAGAAGAACATTATGACTAAGATAATATAAAACAAATTATCGTTAGTCCTCAACAGCAGAAAAATCTAATATAATACAATAAACAACAAGTTTTAAATTAATATTCGCAGCGAAAATAATAATTCATTAAAAGAGTTAAGTAGAGAATGAAACCTACTATCTTCTATATATGAATTTAAAAGTGCATCGCCTATCTTTTATCCCTTTAACATCAATCAATATATATATCTGAATCAAATATTCATCTTTGCACTACAAAGCCAAAGATATTCATCGATTGGGTCATGTTCATCTAAACACTGTTTATCTTTGCACTACCACCAAAGATATTCATCGAAATCATTCATCTTTGCACTCACAGTGCCAAAGGTATTCAGTTATATCATTCATTTAGGACTGAGGATGATGAAAAATATTTTAAAGAGAACGAATCCAGTGAAACAAAAGAACAAATATTAAGAATTCGTACTTTAAACAATCCAAGTTCAAAAATACTTCATAAATAACCAGAGTGGATTAAAATTCAAGAATGAAGACCAAAACATAGATTCAATCAAAGATAGGAACTATAACAGACAATCTTGGACACAGAAAAGAAAATTTAATTTTTCTGTGAATAGTGTCGTATTCGTGAATAGTGCCATATACGTGAATAGTAACTCTGACACTAAAAGATAGAAATTTCACAAAAAAAATCATCATGCTTCGTGAATAGTACTCATGAATAGTAACTCGTGAATAGTAACTCATGAATAGTAACTCGTGAATAGTAACCCCGACATGAAAAATTTCTAAATTTGATAAAAAGTTCCAACCAATATTTCGGCATAATGATATTGAAGAAATAATATCACTTATGAAGAAAATAACATCACTTACCTAATAAAGAATAGTACTTCTGACTGGAATACTGGATATAGTGCTGAAAGAACTTGCACCGTATAGCAATACTCAAAGTACTAGAATACTCACAAACGAATATTCTCCGATAAAAATGAATATTTTATAACCACTTGCTTATTTGAAATATTTGCACATTTTACCCATAACTAACCACATTAATCAAATCAACCCTTACTATTTCAAAATAATAAATAGAGGAAATTTAATTTCATTTATAATAAGTTGGGGTCTTACAACCTCCCCTCCTTATGAAATTTCGACCTCGAAATTGACATACAATACACTGTGTTTCAAAAGATGAGGATACCTCGCTTTCATTTACGCTTTCCAACTCCCGTGTCATTTCTTCAAGAGTATGGTTTCTCCACAAAACCTTAACTTGTGGTATAACCTTCGTGCGTAGGACATGCTCCTTCCTATCCAAAATCTTGACAGGTACCTCTTCATACGTTAAGTCTTCGGCTATCTCGTCTGGTTCTAACTTAATAACGTGATTCAGGTCTTTCACATATTTATGAAGCACGGATACATGAAAAACATTATGAACACGAGACATACTTGGAGGTAACGCGAGTCTATAAGCCACCTTTCCTACTCGCTCAAGAATCTAAAATGGACCAATAAATCGTGGATTGAGCTTTCCTCTCTTTTCGAATCTTGTAACTCCCTTCCACGGAGCAATACATAACAATACATGATCCCCAATGTCAAATTCCACGTCCTTTCGATGAAGATCCGCATAACTCTTTTGTCTATCCTGTGCCGTTTGTATACGTTGTCGAATCATTTGGATCTTCTCTGTAGTCATTCGTATCAACTCTGGTCCCAACAACGTTACTTCTCCCATCTCATCCCAGCATATTGGAGAATGACACTTTCGTCCATACAATGCTTCAAATGGAGCCACACCTATACTTGCCTGATAACTGTTGTTGTAGGAGAATTCCACCAATGGTAAATACTTATCCCAACTCCCTTTGAAGTCCAGGACACAAAGTCTTAATAGATCTTCAAGAGTTTGAATAGTCCTCTCTAATTGTCCGTCCATTTGAGGATGGTATGCCGAACTAAATCGTAAATCTGTCCCCATAGCTTTTTGCAAGCTAACCCAAAATCTTGAAGTGAATCTTGGGTCACGATCCGAAACTATGGATACTGGCATGCCATGCAATCTCACAATCTCATCTACGTACATTCGACTAAGATGTTCAAGGGAATAAGTCTCCCGTATCGGCAAGAAATGAGCAGACTTGGTTAATCTATCAATAATAACCCAAATAGCATTTATGCCTTGAGAAACCGTGGGAAGAACCGTAACGAAATCCATGGTAATGTGTTCCCACATCCATTTCGGAATCTCAAGTGGTTGCAATGGACCCTTAGGCACTTGATGCTCCGCCTTTACACGTTGACAAGTTAAACACCTCGAGATAAACTTTGCAATCTCTCTCTTCATATTGTTCCACCAAAATGTATGTCGAAGATCACGATACATTTTGGTACTTCCACGATGGATTGCAAACAGTGTATTATGTGCCTCCATCATGATCTTGTACTTCAAATCAGAATCGTTAGGAACACAAAGTCTGGAGTGGACTCAAAGTATTCCTTCTTCATCGATTCTTGCTTTTGGAATAGCATCTTCTTGCACTTTCTTCTTCATACGCATCAGCTCTGGGTCTGTGGCTTGAGCAACTTTAACTTTTTCGATTAAAGTTGGTTCTATACGTATACTTGACATCATTGCATGTGTCCCCAGAGTTTTGAATTCTATCTTCATCTTTTGTAAATCACATAAAATAGGCCTTTATTTTAACAACATCGCACTCGTTCTTGCATATGATCTTCTACTCAACGCGTCAGCTACCACGTTCGCTTTTCCAGGATGGTATTGAATGGTGTGGTCATAGTCTTTCAACAGCTCGAGCCAACGTCGTTTCTGCATGTTGAGTTCCTTTTGGGTGAAGAAATATTTGAGGCTTTTATGGTCTGAATATATCTCCACTTTCTCCCCATATATATAGTGCCTCTAGATCTTTAAGCTTGAGCTTCATGCCGCCAACTCTAGATCATGAGTAGGATAATTCCTCTCATATTCTTTAAGTTGTCATGAGGCATATGCTATGACTTTCCCACGTTGCATGAGAACACACCTAACCCTTTGCTCGAAGCATCGTCAGAGATAACAAATCCATCCGAACTAGATGGTATTGTCAAAAGCAGGTGCCGAAATGAGTCTCCTCTTGAGATCTTGGAAACTCTTCTCGCATTCCTCGCTCCATACAAATTTTATATCTTTACGAGTCAGCTGAGTTAACGGAGTAGCGATTCGAGAAAATCCTTCCACGAATCTTCGATAATAACCCATTAAGCCCGTAAAGCTACATGACTTGATCCACCGCCTCTTGGTTGTTCCTAACTTTGTATTGCTTCAATCTTCGCCGGGTCAATAGACACTCCATGTTTTGACACCATGTGCCGAAGGAATGCTACTTCCTCAAGCTAGAACTCGCATTTCTTCAACTTGGCATATAGCTTGTTATCACGAAGCCTTTGCAGTACCAGCTTCAAATGGCGCTCATGATCTTCACGGCTTTTGGAATAGATGAGGATGTCATCAATAAAGACAACAACGAACTAATCAAAATATTCCTTGAATACTCGGTTCATCATATCCATGAAAGAAGCAGGAGCATTAGTCAATCCAAAAGACATGACTAAGAATTCATAATGCCCGTCTCGGAGTTAAAGCGATCTTTGGAATATCCTCAATTTTAACCTTCAGCTGATGATATCCAGAATGAAGATCGATCTTTGAAAAGAATTGCGCTCCTTGTAACTGGTCAAACATGTCATCAATACGAGGTAGCGGATACCTATTCTTGATCGTGACATGGTTCAATTCTCGATAGTCAATACAAAGTCGCATACTTCCGAATTTCTTCTTTACAAATAAAATAGGAGCACCCCAAGGAGATGTACTAGGGCTGAATGAACCGATGTCCAACAACTCCTCGTAGTTGAACCTTTAACTCTGAAGTTCAATAGGAGCCATTCGATATGGGGTTTTAGAAATGGGCTTTGTACTGTGTTCAAGATCAATAAAGAATTTAACTTCACGTTAAAGGGGTGGGCAAGAGGAAGTTCTTTAGAAATCGTCGGAAAGTCAATAACAACAGAATATTATTTAAATCGACTGTCTTTATTCAAATCCATAACATGGGCTAAGAAAGCTTGACATCCATTTTTTAATAAGCGAATGGCTTTATGGCGATATAACGGTGATTGATTTTAATGGTTTAGTTGCTTGAATTGAACAACGGGTTGTTTAGGAATATGAAAACTAACAACCTTACGAAAATAATCAATTTTGGTATGATGAGCGATTAACCAATCAATCCCAAAAATCACATCAAAAGCAAGTATCTTTAAAGAGATAAAGTCAATGCGGTAATGTGATGGTGCCAACTTGGATCAAACAAGATTTATGAGCGGTGGATGTGATGAAAGTTTCTCTAACGGAGTTTCCATGAGATAAAGTCAAAGTCTAATTTCTCCCGAGTCAAATTTAAACGTTGAGCACAAGTAGAGAGATAAATGAATGGGTAGAACCGGTATTTAATAAGGTATAAACTTCGCAAGAGTTTATGATTAGCTTACCCGTGATCACCTCGTTTGGGTTCCTCGCATGTTGACCAGTCATGACAAACGCTCTTCCAGGAACTGTTGACTTTGAGTTTTCTGGGACAGCATTTTGAGTCACATCCCCGCTGGACTTGGTTTTGCTATAGTACAATCTCGAGCGATATGTCCTTCCTTTCCACAATTATAGCATACCTTGAACTGTTGTGGATAGTTTGGGCTGATATGTCCCTCTTTTCCACATTTATAACATACGACCGGTGGTCGTTCTCTTCCCTTAAAACCAGTTGTTGCTGGTGCTGACGTCTTCACATTGTCATTGTTGAATCTCCTCTTTTTAAAATCTCCCCCCGACTCGCTTTTTCTATTTTCATAGCCACAATTACCACCAGAGTGGTTACCGCTTTTTGTCCGAATGTTTTCCTCCCATTTGGTTTTCATTGCTCAGATGATTTCCGCCATTGCCAGTATGACTACAGTTGCGGTCCTTTGGTTGAACGTACTCGCTATCTCGCTCTAATAATTGAGCCATGTTGACAACATCTGAATATAAAGAAAATTTATGAGAGATAAGATATTGCCGAATCTCGGGTTTTAAACCTCTCAAAAACATCCTCGTCATTCATTCCTCATTCTCTACCAAATGAGGTGCAAACCTGGATAACTCTGCGAACTTCGCCTCGTATTGGGACACCGTCATGTTGTTTTGTTCTAGTCTAATAAACTCTACCTCCTTCATATGGCGAATACTTTCAGGAAAGTATTTTTCGTTGAAATTTTTTGAAAACGTTTCCCAAGACATGCCGAAAAGGGCAGTTGGGTCCGCTTTCACGAGACTCCCACCATGAGTCCGCCTCACCACGAAACATAAAGGTGGCGAATGGAACCTTCTATTCCTCCGTGCATCCCAAGACATCGAATATCTTGGTAATTTGTTTGACCCATGTTTCTGCCTTGATTGGATTCGACTTTCCCTGAAATTCTAGTGGTCCCAACTCTTTGAACTGCTTGTTTGTGACAATAAGCAGCGTTGCTATCATTTCCCACTGTATTTTGTGCACGAGTCTCACTCAAATGCGGTTTCACATGAACCGCAAAAATCTCCCTAAACATCCAAAGCTGTTCATTGTATGCTCAGTGGTGTTATTTACAGGAGGAATATTGCCTTTCTGTTGCACATTCCCCTGGGTAGTGATTAAAGGTGTTTCCACGATCTCAATAACTCCACCGTTAATATTCTCAGCTGCCATCTTAAATACTGCCACAAAACAAGGGTTAATTAAACAAATTAACGTATCACATATTAACCATATGCTTTGACTGACCAACAAATAAGCTTAGGTAGGACACACTAGCGAAAGATTTACTCGTCTCTCCCCTTCTAGTTCTTTTCCCCGATCTCCGCCAGAGATCATATCCCTAAGCTCTAATACCAACTGTGTGATGCCCCCAAAATTAGGTATATATCACCCATCTTGAGTCACCAGATACATGGTACAGAATTCAAATACAACTTAATAATACAACAGTCGTGTACAATACGACAAAACATATGCTATGAGTTTGAATACAAATATTGTCTACTAGAGAGTATACAAACTCAATGGAGTCCTCATTACATTTATTATCACACTATTTCACAGAATAATGAGGACTACTAATGCACCATTTAGGACCATCACTCTGTTCCCCGACTAGTCCCCACTTCGTTCTCATTTCAAGAGAAACGGTGAAAGAAAGGGTGAGCTCAACTAGCCCAAGAAGAAATATTATGACTAAGATAATGCAAAATAAATTATCGTTAGCCTTCAATGTTGTTAAACCGATACAATATAATAACTATCAAGTTTAAGCTGCGGTGGAACAAGCAATCCATTAGAAGAGTCAAGTAGGGAATAAAATCTACTATCTTCTATGATTTAAAAGGTTTTTCATCACTTTTATCATTTGGGACTCAAATTTTAATAAATAATCCACATCATCGAATCACCCTTCACTACGACCGAGGATATTCTTTAAGTATCACGACCACGAATTATCCATGCACTACTAGCTTAAGATAATCATATTTTCATCAATGATTCCGATCATGCCATAAAACAATTCATCTTTGACTACTAATGAAGAGAATCCATAGCCATAATCATACAAAAGCGTCCATAAATGCACTACGGGCCAATGAGGACTTTTTCCACATCGGTTGTAACATTACGGTTATGATTATACCGAATAATCCACGGTCATAATCATACCAAGTCCATCTATGCACTACTGAGCCACGGATGACTTTCAACATAATATAAGCATGAGGATGATGACAATGACATAATAATTGATAAAACAAGTTCAAGAATTAATTTATTCAGAACTAATAATGTCCAAATTGTCAACATGATACTACTTTGTAAAGTAAAATTCAAGAATGCTAAGAAGAATATTTCCATGAAAGAGATTTGGATGAAGCGCCAAATATCGAGGATATTCCACTAATTTCATGGAGTATAGAAGTCAAAACTTTAACTTGTTGAGTATAATAAAGAATGGAATAACAAAAGAAAACACCATGCATGCGGTACTTTTGCATAAGCGAGTTATTCCAACAGAATAATAATTAACGGAACCAGTCATGCGTAAAGCGCATGATTGGGATGTTCCAATGAGAATAAAAAAAAAGCGAATAATAATGAGAAATCACCATGCATGCGGTACTTCAGATAGACAAAGTTATTCCAACGAGAATACCAATAAGGGCGGAACCGGTCCGGCGTAAAATGTCTGAGAACAGGATATTCCAATGAATAATAATAATAAAGACGGAACCGAAGTAAAGCGTAAATGCATAAACGAGGATATTCCAGCGAGAATAATAATAAAGACAAAATATTAGAAGAATGTCACCAAGTATGCGGATTGATATAAGCAAAGTTATTCAATGAATAATAAAAATGGAATAACAAAAGAATTTCACCAAGTATAGGGTATCCAACGTATCTGAGTTATTCAAATGAATAATAAAGAATGGAATATGAAGTTCTCTTCATGAATAAGAAAGAAAGAATACCCCTTACAAGTACAACAAATAATATTCCCTACCTTAGAAAGAAAAGTCGTATATAGAAGTAGTGAAGTAGTGAACATTTTCTTCTTTTCTCTATAGTTTCTCTCTAGAGTTTCAAAGTGAATTCGTAAGAAATAATGAATGAATGAGCTTCTATTTATAGAAGAATGATGAATAGTAACTAACTCATGAGCGGTCCAGATTGATTTACTTTAATTTGACTATCCATATTTAAAGCAAAATCTTTTAAATAAAATATAATATATTCTATTTATAATCTATAAAGCGAATAACTTTATAAAAGATTTTACTATGCGAAAACACTATGGGGCACTATGCAAACACTATGCATAATAAAATATAATATATTCTAATTATTGTCTAATAAAATGAGATAACTTTATAAAAGTATTACATTTTATATAAAAAAGATTTTACTATGCAAAACACTATGCAGATACTTTATCGAACACTACGCATAATAGAATATAATATATTCTATTTATAGAATAACTTTATAAAAGTATTCATTTTTATATAAAAAGATTTTACTATGCAAAACACTACGCAGACACTACGCAACACTACGCATAATAGAATATAATATATTCTATTTATAGAATAACTTTATAAAAGTATTACATTTTATTACATTAATAATACCAATAAAACAAAACCGGTGACTTATCATATAAGCATCAATAATCAATAGTGGTGCTACTATACAACCACGCCAGTACATTGCACTTTTTAACACCGGTGTTTCAATAGTTAAGCAGGTAAAACTTCCTACCGTTATTTTCATAAAATATTTTGTCGTTTTCTCATTCAAGACAATAATTCCGTTATGAGGTCCACCAATGATTGTGTCGTGCGTTATCGAATATTCCCTGATAAAACAAATATTCCCCGACCAATCAGAATATAATATGACAACTTGCATACTTTTGCAAAATTTATAAATACTACCACAACTATAACATTATATCAAATCCACACCATAATATTCAAAAAAATATTTCGAGAAAATTAAATCTTTATTCATAAAATCTGGGGTCTCACAATCTCCCTTCCTTATGAAATTTCTCCCTCGAAATTTACGTACGTACCTGGTATGCCGAACAGGTGAGGATACCTTAACTTCACTTCAAATTCTAACTCTTGAGGTATAATGTGACGCCCCCAAAATAGGTATACATCACCCATTCTGAGTCGCCAAATACATGGTACGGAAACAACTACAACTTCATTAATACAATTGTCGTACAAAATACGATCACATAAAGCTGTGAGTTTAAATACAAATATTGTCTTCTAAGACAATATTCACACTCAAATAAGTCCTCATTACAATTATTGATACTTTATTTTACAAAATAGTGAGGACTACTAAAACAACTGTCTTGAACCATTACTCCACATTTTGACTAGTTCCTCGCTTATATTCTCGTCTCACGAGAAGAAAATGGAACAAAAAGGAAAAGGTGAGCTCAACTAGATAAAGAATATTATGACTAAGATAATATACAACAAATTATCCTTAGTCTTCACGAGGAAAAATCGATAGAATACAATAGACAACAAGTTTTAGATCAACAACTGCGGTGAAACAACAATTCATTAGAAGAGTTAAGTGGAGAATGAAATCTACTATCATCTATGAATTTAAAAGTCCATCATCGATATTTTATCCATGTAACATCAATCAATATACATCATAAATCAAATATTGATCTTTGCACTACAGGCCAAAGATATTCACCAGTTGGTCATGTTCATCTAAACACTTGTTCATCTTTGTACTACGGGCCAAAGATATTCATCATAAAATCATTCATCTTTGCACTACGGGCCAAAGATATTCAGTTATATCATTATTTAGGACGGAGGATGATGAAAAATATTTTAAAGAAAACGAATCCAATTAAACAAAAGAATAAATATTAAGGATTCGTATTTCAGCTATTCCATGTCCAAAAATACCTCATAAATAATCATAGTGGAGTAAAATTCAAGAATGATAAAAACATGAATACAATCAAAGCTAGTATCCATAATAGATATTTTGGAAGAAAACAAAAATTTAATTTTTCTATGAATAGTGTCGTATTAAGTGAATAGTGTCGATATCGTGAATAAAAGGTCGATACGTGAATAAGTAACTCGACACCAAAAGATAGAAATTCCACAAGAAAATCATCATGCTTCGTGAATAGTACTCGTGAATAGTAACTCATGAATAGTAACCCGACATGAAAAAGTTCCAAATTTGATAAAAGTTCCAACCAATATTTGGCATAATGATATTGAAGAAATAATATCACTTCTGAAGAAAATAACATCCTTACCTCATAAAAATAGTACTTACGACTAGAATCTTTGGATATAGTCTTTGAAGGAACTTGCATCAGTATATAGCAACACTCAAAGTACCAAAATACTCACAAGAATACGCTCGATAATATAGAGAGAGAAAGAGAGAGAACTTTAGTTTCTGGTGTGATTTTTAATTCTAACCTAAGAACCCTATTTATAGGAAATTGTTTAGAACACCAATGTAGAAAATTTAATATAATAATATTATATATAAACAAATTTCCTATGCCCACTTCTTGAATCTGAATTTAGCAACTACATCACTTGCAAGACCCACAATTAATGATAAAAACGTTTTTCATATTAAAAATAATTAAAACTCCAAAAAAAAAATAATCAATTAATCCGGAATTTCAATAATTCATAATAAATAGCCCTTTTATCGGAAAAAATTGAATCAGCGACTTTCTATAGGAAATTCAATTCTCTACAACTTTGCGTAAGAAAGTTTTTCCAAATTCCAAACATAAATTGACCAAAATCCACATACAGACGATTTTATAAAGCTATAATCAAATTTCGAGTCAAGAAATGGGTCCATTGACACACAAAACATGTGTTAATCATTTAATGCAACAAAATACTCTTCCTCCTCATATACTCATATATCCCACATTCATTGTAAAAATATCACCATTAATATATTATTAAAATAATATATTCAAATGAATTATTTTATCGAAAAAGATAAAATATTAATTTTCAACAATTGTCACATTTAAAAATTTTCTACATCTATATCCACATAAAATCAATATTTTCCTCATCATATAAATTTATAATTAATTATTCACAAATAATATTACAGAATCACAATATTGACAACCTGTGCGGTTCAGGAAGAGGGCTTTCCAATAAGAATTTCTCCTTCTGGCGCTGTGATTAGGTGACCAAACCTCTCCTTAGATGAGAACTTTCTAGACATTGCCAATAATGTTTTCTAATAATATTAGGATAATATGAATTATTGCTTTGATAATGGAAAATACTATGCACGTTGACAATTATTAAAACAATAATAATATAAAATATCAACGCAATGCAATTATTGAATCAATAAAATAAAATCTTTGAAGAGTAATTCTTGTAACAATTATTGAGTAGTGCCTTCACGTAAGAATCAATAATTGGTGCAATATGGTGTGCTTCTTGTCTGGCAACAATGCGTATTCTTTGTGTTTTAACCACCGGATATTCCAACGATGATAACAGTAGAATAACTGTGCCATTATTTATAAACAACTTATATTTGTCGCTTTTTCTTCATCCAATCACCTTCCGTTATGGGCCCTACATAATTTGCGGTCAGTCGTCGCACGAATATTCCTCGATAGCAAGAATATTCCACGACCAAACGAATATTCTCCGACAACAATGAGTATTTTATAACCACTTGTTTATTTGAAATATTTGCGCATTTTACCCATAACTAACCACATTAATTGAATCAACCCTTACTATTTCAAAATGATAAATAGAGGAAATTAAATTTCATTTATTAATAATTTGGGGTTTTACATATAACCTTTGAGCGTCGAATATGATCCTTCTTATCCAAGATGTTAACACGTATCTTCTCATACGTTAAATCTTCTGCTATCTCGTCCAGTTCTAAATTAATAATGTGATTCGGGTCGTCTACATATTTACGTAACATCGATACGTTAAAAACGTTATGAACACGCTACATACTTGGTGATAAAACGAGTCTATAAGCCACAGTTCCTACTCAATCGAGGATTTTAAATGGGCCACTTAAATCGAGGTTTGAGATTTCCTCTCTTAAATCGATTCTTGCTTCTAGAATAACGCCATCTTGAACCTTCTTCTTCACATTCATCATTTCTGGTATGTAGCTTGAAGCGGCTTTAACTTGATCGATTAAAGTCGATTTAATAATCGTATATTCGTTATCTTCACGTGGATTCGTGATATTCGCACTTGAAGCGCATACGATCTTCTACTACTCGGCAGCGTACCATTACACGTTCGTGCTTCTTCGATGATGATATTGAATGGTACGATCGTAATCTTCAATAAATGAAAGTCGATGTCTTTGACGCATGCTACGTTCATTTTAGTTGAAGAAATATTTGAGGGTTTTAGAAATGGGTTTTGTACTGGGGTCAATACAAAATTCGATTTCACGCTCTAGGGTAGACTAAGAAGTCTTCAAGAATACGTCAGGAAATTTATTAACAATAGAAATATCATTCAAAACTGTGACCCTCATCCAAGACTTGGATAGCACGTCACATTGATACCTATCAACTTGTCATCGTCATTCATGACATCGCAAAGTCTGGCTTCGGTGCATTCCACACAAGAAAGTCAACAACGAAAGGATCGGGGCTCTTTACTTATGGCTTGATATGACAATGATTAACTTTAGTGATTTGGTTGCTTGAATTCGCATAACAGGTTGGTTAGGAATATAAAAGCTAAAAACCTTACGAAAAACATGATGGGTAGTTAACCAATCGATTCCTAAAATCGCATCAAAGGCAAGTATTTTCAAAGAGATAAGTTCGACAGGTAACGTGAAAGTGTCGATTTGAATCAACAAGATTTATAAACATTGGAGGTAATGAAGGTTTCTACTATCAAGTATCAACCAATAAGTCAAAGTCTAATTTCTCAAGTCAAATTTAAAGCGTTGGTATAAAGAGAGATAAAAAATGGGTAGAACCCAAATTATCTAATAAGGTATAGACTTCGCAAGAATTTATAATTAACTAACCCGTGCTAACTTCATTCGGGTCACTCGTTTTTTTTTTTGAGAAGTCACAAAAAACGCACTTCCTGAAATCACCGACTTTGTTTTGTCCGTATCCGCCTTTGGTACCACCGACCCAGCTGGACTTGACTTCACTATACGACAAAATTGAGTTAAATGACCTTCTCTTCTTGAAATTTCCACTTCTATTATCTTGGCCATGATAATGTGACGGATATTCCCCGACAAAAAAAATATTATATAATGTGACGCCCCCAAAATAGGTATACAACACCCATTCTGAGTCGCCAAATACATGGTACGTAAACAACTACAACTTTATTAATACAATTTGTCGTAAAAAATCGACAACACTTAAAGCTGTGATTTTAAATACAAATATTGTCATCAGACAATATCCACACTCAAATAAGTCCTCATTACAATTATTAATACACTATTTTACGAATAATAGTGAGGACTACTAGAACCACTTCTAGAACCATCATTCCACACCCCGAATAGTACTATTCGCTACATTCTCGCCTCACGAGAAGAAAAATGGAACAACAAGAGAAAAGGGTGAGCTCAACTAGCCCAAGTAAAAACATTATGACTAAGATAATATAAAACAAATTATCGTTAGTCCTCAATCAGGAGAAATCTAATAGAATACAATAGACAACAAGTTTTAAATCAATATTCGCAATGAAAATAATAATTCATTAGAAGAGTTAAGTAGAGAATGAAACCTACTATCTTCTATATATGAATTTAAAAGTTCATAAATCTATCTTTTATCCTTGTAAC